>JARHVA010001162.1:1750000-1922500 GCA_037957365.1 Torreya grandis
TCTAAACAGAGTTTGAAAAAATAAAAACATAGTATAAAGTATCATATCAAGCAAATTTTACCTAAAGAACTCATCATAGATCTCCCAATTAACACTATTCTTAGTGTATTAGTCCCATAGAAGCTTGATTTGTGACATTTCCTATTATTAAATTTTTTTTGTAAATTTCACCTACATTGATTGGTTCTATCATGGCCATCCCTAAGATCTAGAACTACAAGACAAATCCATAAAAATTAGTAAAAGTCTTATCGACTTTCCAAAAACATGGGAGATCATCATAAAAACTCAAACCAACTGACCAAGAAGAGTCCCAAAAAATGCTCCAATCCCTTTTCACATCTCTCTATTTGAGAGAGTGTATTTCTCATATCAAAGAAAGGTATTTAGGGCAGCTAGAGAAAATGATGTCTATATGTTAATACTATAGTTACTCTATGTAGCTTCATATAAGTATAACATGTCAATACTATCCTTTCTCAATTAGAGCTTTGAAAAAGTATGATGATGAATAGGAATGTTAAATATAAGTATATAAAAATCATGGAATACTCATCCATATGGAATCTCTATCCACCATATACATATGTATGGCCATATGACTAAATTTGATAAGTTTCACCTATCAAATCCAACATTCAACAAGTTCATCTATCTATCTAACTCAGTACCAATAATCTGAGTTAATGTGAGGCTAAGTAGGATAACATCCTATCACTTAGAACTCATGTTCCTAATTCACCACTCTTCTTTTGAGTCTCCATGACTTGATGATAACCACATGTGTACATTATTCAATGAATCATAATTCTATAATAAATAATTCCAAATATACTAACATACATACAAGAAAAATCATACAATCATCCTGAGATTGTATTAAGTTACTACTATTATCATATTTCATAGCTTAACTTATAGTGTTATGTTCATAATTATGAGGAAATAATGTTAACCTTAACATATCATTTATAGGTTAAGGATCACTTCATCCTTTCAATCTTATAAGGGAACCAACAAAATAAATTTTCTCCCTGATTGTTTAGCTAGATTTGAAACAAATTAAGATTTTATTTCAACCCCTAGATTTTCAAGATGTTCCATACCTCCTATAACCTACTCACTTCTAGGGAAAAGTATAAAAATATATTTTCAAAATAATAGGCATTAAGAAAAGAGAACAATATAGATCTAATCAAGAAGTAGAATATCATTCCAATTATAATCAACTCTTTAATATATAATTAATATGTAATTCAAGGTTTGCCACTCCCCATGGTCTAAAATTTCAAGTTGGATAAAGTAGTGAATCTAAAGAGTCACAAGGGAAAAGTAGAGATATATCATCTCAAAAACTCCTACATACCCTCACGAGGTTAAAAGAAGACACCGTAACTCAATGTTATGAAAACACTACCTACTTACCAAATCTGTAAGTATAGCATCACAATCTATCTCCATAATTAGAATAGAAATAAAATATAGATCACAAAGGTATATCAATAATAAGTACTATATAATACAATATACAAATAAGATACTTGGCTTCCTTAGAGCACAATTCTTGAACTTCAAGTATCTGTGGCAATCTCAAGTGTCATCTCAAAAAAGTAGTACTATTGTGGGGTGGGAGAGTATCATCTAAAAATTTTCCATGCCAACCATGGACCAATGATTCCATGCAAAAATCCATCAATAAATATCCTTACCTTCATGGATGAGATAGATAGTGATGGTGTGGAAATTCAAAGAGACAAGCAAGTACCTATGTGCTATATGATTTCAACCCAAACATGCAGTGTATCATAGAAATACATTCTATTACAAGATATCTCAAAAACATGTGAATCATACTCATGAAATGATAATGTTTCACTAAACATGACTTGGCCCAAATTCTTATAGATAATAAATGATAATGATCTAGATCAATCAAATTCAAACACACCACTTGATTGGATTGCCTTTATTTACCATTGTGAGACTAGTAAGCCAGTGAAATCTATCTCACTCCTTACTCTGAATCAACAATGCAGATTGGTCAAATACAATTCAAATACAAGATTCATTTAATTTAGGGTTAGATATACATTTTTATATCAAATGCATGAATGAATCTTATATTGTTTTCTATTCCATACTAGAAATAGTGACTACAGTTTTACCATCTAAGTAAAATATACATAACTATAGATTTTAACTACCATAATTTGTTTCCAAACATACTACACCTATTGCATACAATAATTAAAAATCCATACCTTTAACTTATCAAGACACAAGTAATCTAGTTTAACAATCAATTTATATTTAAGGGTTTATAAGCATTTATTTTCCAAACTATCTTTAATCAATCATTTCACTTTCTAGTTAATATTTCACCTAAGCATACTAACTAAAAGAATCTACCCCCAAGTTCATGAATATGCTAAAAATCATGAACACATAACTAATTGCATAGTCAAATTTCATGTGTTGGTTTCCACATATTAAGGAGTTTAAAAGCATCATAGGTCTTGATCCATGATTGGAAGTAATTATGTATTCACCTACCCAACCCTTGTAAACAACCACCACCATAGGGTCACTCAATAATCCAAATCCATGAATTACTCAAAAGTGTACAATTGCTCCTAAGGGTACACACTCAATGTTCCCCACATACATTTCATGAATGTCTCATGCTAATAATAGTCACCATGCTATATAGGAGGGTTTATCAAGTCTCAAAACTCCAATAATGGTATAACATGGTTATGTACTGAAGTACTACTAATCCAAAATACAATGGCAATACTTCATGCCACGAAGTTCACACTAGTGAATAGAAAAACATGGAAATGTTAATGGACTCATTAGGTCATAGATTTTAATCCATAAATCTAATACCACATGTAACAACCCATCTAGTTGCACTTAGAATAATACAATTTTTTTAAAAAATAAATGTTGAACATTCATTCAACCATAGTTATACTATAATACTTTAGCCAGTCATATAATCAACAACTTAAAGAAGTAAACATTCTAAAATTCCAATACTATAGAAATAGAATATAAGGTATGATACAAAAAGTTCACTAACTCACAAGTGACATTAATCAAGTCAACCCTAAACTAGCCTAAGAATCTAGACTTGATACCCCACCACAATCTTGGGCAGCCTACATATCTACTCCTTGAAACTAGGGTCTGATGTAGTTCTCCTTTCACTTATGATGGTCTTCTCCACAATACATCATCATCTAAGGGATTGATACTCTAAGCTAAATAAGAAACAAACTACTCGTGATATAGATGAGATTTTAAATCTTTAGTCTATAATCCCATAACTAAGTGACACACTCAAGTATAACACCTTACTAATCCAAGATTATGTGCTCACTTGAGCACCCTCACATAAAAATCTAGATAATAGTAATGATGAAGGAATCCACATTCCTTTTTCTCTATAGAATCACATGTTAAGTATAGGAGTAAGCTAAGTATACATAAAAAGTGAGTTATATAGTCCATAACATTCAAACCTACCATTCATTTATACTCTCAAGATTTTATGCAAGCATACATGTTGTCCTAGTAACTACTATAAACATATTACTCAAGTAAAAACCAACAAAATAATTTGAATAGTCAATTTAGTCGAGAGTCTAAACTTATAGCTACAATATGTACCACCCAAGTATATACATCTAATATAAGGTATCCTATGATATCCCATACTATCATAACTCATGATTACTCTACCCAAACAATAATAACCATAACATATATATTTATTCTAGGTATGGGTCAAGATATAACAAATATAATATGTACCATCTAGGTATTTTCCATACTTTATAACTCTTATGACATCCCACACTATCATATGTCTTTGTGCTTGAGCACCTAACTCAAAACCAACAATAATCTTACACCCAACTATAATAATAAGGCAAGTTAGGTTATACTATTTGGGTATACCTTTAATAATAATCTAATGAGAACATACTATCTAGGCACACCTCATGATGTGCTATGTTATTCTAAAAATGTCTAATCACTTGTATAGTTAACTTTCTCATGAAATACTACATACAAGTTTTCATCCTTATAAGATGCTACAAACACGATCCTGCCAAAAAGTTTGCATAACAGTATTGTGCTACACAAATGCTATTTGCTTTTACCAACATTCTAAGCAAATATATATTAAATGTCACACTAAGAAATACCTATTAGGGTTATCTTCCTATGCCCATGCTCACTCCCTGAGCTGTAAAACATATATGTGATGTCACTAACATATGTAAAATCAGGGCTAGATGTAGTTCTCTAAAAACTACCTAAGATACATGTGTTGAATCAAACAATCAAACATTGTCATACAAGAGTACAAATAAAAATGTAAGGATAAAAACATTCTTTAATTACATCCAAAAGACTCAATAGTGTTTTCTAATGATATATCTCAAAATAAACATTCATAATCTAGGATTAGAGATGATCATCATCAATCTCATATCTTATGTACTTCCATGTTATTGACTATAACCACATACCGATGGGTTTACTAATCATGGATAAAATTTAATTTTACTCTCACCACAAATAACTCAATGATTTTTTAAGCTATAACATCTTATCTTTACCCTAATATGGCTTTACCATAGTTTCCAATTTTATATATATATATATACAAACATCAAAAGTTCGGTCAACCTTGAATGTTTATGAGTGTTGTTAAAACATGTCAAAGCATGCTATTGCAATTCAACACATCAATGAGATTACATACCCTCACACATGTAAATTACAATATCCTTTACTATAGAAATATCTTTTAAGAAATTAAATAACTTCCAACCATGGAAAATATGAGATGAACCGAAAATGGTGTAATGGTTGTGAAATCACTATCAAAAGAGTTTACTCTCTACATCACTTCAATATACCAACTCTATTAAAGTTGACATATTCAAATAGATAGTTGTTCATATCGATATCTAATTTTATTTAATTATTTATATGAAGGTACCAATCCTCAATAACCATAAGGTCATAATATGTTAAAAAGACATCCATCCATTAATAAGTAAAAAAATTCCTTTTCCTAACCACCATAAGGTTTTACTGACTATTAAAGTGGTTCAACATTCCATAAATTTAACTAATGATCCTTTTAGGCAGGGCTCATCTATATGATTTCAAATCCTTAAAATCTAAGGACTATACAATTATATACAAATGACTGTCATAATCCAAGTTTATAACTAAAATTGAATTACTACCCCATTTGACTCATGAAAGTAACTACTACCTTTGCTTAGCCACCTAATTACCTCTTCTATCATAATGAAGGTTTATAAATATATATATATATATATATATATGTATATATATATGTATATATACATATATGTATATATATATATATATACATATATGTATATATATATGTATATATACATATATGTATATATATATGTATATGTATATATATATATATATGTATATGTATATATATATATAAATATGTATATATATATGTATATGTATATATATATATATATTTATATATGCATATATATATGTATATATGTATGTGTATATATATATATATATGTATATGTGTGTATATATATATGTATATGTATATGTATGTATATATATATATATATGTATATATATATATATATGTATATATATATATATATATGTATATATATATATATATATATGTATATATATATATATATATATGTATATATATATATATATATGATTTCAAATCCTTAAATTCTAAGGACTATGCAATTATATACAAATAACTATCATAATCCAAGTTTATAACTAAAATTAAATTACTACCCATTTGAGTCATGAAAGTAATTACTACCTTTGCTTAGCCACCTAATTACCTCTTCTATTATAATGATGGTTGAGATTTGGTCTCTCTCTCTCTCTCTCTCTCTATATATATATATATATATATATATATATATATATATATATATATGTTTAGAAATTTATTTTTATAACTAAAAGATAATGTACTTAAACCATGAATTGAACCCGTAAAATATGCCAAATCAATATTAATCTATGATAGAAATATAATTATTAATAAAAACCAAAAGATAATTATTAAATAAAACTAAACCATATGGTTTTACCATTCTCAGGCTTAATGGTATCATTAAGGCTAAAACCTAGTTCTTCCATTATTAACTTACCATCAACTCCACATAATCTCCTATTAGGTTGATACAACAAAAAATACTTGCTCTACCCAAACATGAAATTACAATTCCTTACTAAAATTGATTTAATATACCCCCCAACAACTTCTTTAGAAAACACAACCCATATAAATGCAACCAATTTAGAATGAATGATGCCAATTATAATTTAAACATAGACCCATAAGAGTGAAATGCTGGTAGATATAAATATAAAAGTTATCATTTTTTTAAAGGCTTATTTATTAATTACATATAAAAATAAATTATTCTTGAAAAATGTTATAATAAAATCTAATTAGTTTTTTTTTTCCATATAAATCAAATATTTAGAATTTCTAATTTAAAACACAGCCATCTTAAATGGGATACATTAGCTTTGTTGAACTCTAGCATCCCACAATTTCTGGCTGGATGTCTTAAATAAAACATGATGTTTGATTTATACAAAAGAATTTTAAATTAAGATCTGGGTGTATCATACATAGTGATCCAAGTATTAAAACTCAACTTTGGAAATAATAAATACATTGATTAATATATATATTTTTCCTATCTATTATAATGTTTAAAATCCATAGATAATTATGCCATACAAGCAATGAATTAAGATATAACTAAGAATTTTCAGTTTGGTTAACATTTTAAAAACTTAGAGTATCAATTATAACATAGACCAAACAAATAAAATGGATACCACCTACCTGAATGAAGCATTGTCTAGCAAGAAGGGAATACACCCTCTTTCATTCTTGTTTTCTTTGCTCTCCCCATACACCATCATCTTCCTCTCCTTTTCTACTTGCGTAACCTTCTCTCTCTACTATGATACTCCCATTACTCTATTATTTTATTCATTTTACTCTCCAAACATCTCCCAAAAAAAATATTAACCATAGTACATATAAATTATTTATATGATGTGTCTAGCCATGGAGATAAATGCATATTTGTAGTCTATTAAAAGCATAAAGGGGCTAAGTCCATTAAAATCCTTGACTGAAGAGGAATTTTATTCCATTTGAATTGGAATAGATAAGATTAAAAAAATGTAATGATGTTGTTATTAGGATGAGTTTAAAGAAAATAAAATAATAGAACTTTATATGGTAACAATGTTAATACTATTGGATGAAAAGGCTACTTCAAGAAGTTCGAACCCTAGACATGATAATAACAAAGATTGGGTGAAAGAAATGAAGATGGTGAAGACAAATGGCATGACATAGAAGATGTAGCCACAAATAAGGATCAAAGTGGTGAAATTTTAGAGGCACCTTTTCAATTGCTTTTCCTCCTTAAATATTCTCCCACTAGTCACATGCATCCTCCCAGATCGTTACTAAAATTTGCTTTAGTTTTTTTTTCTATTTTCTTTTTTTTTTATTTTTATTTTTTATTTTTTTATTTTTATTTAAATATAAAATTATAAAATATATTAATGTCAAAATTTAAATATTAACATGCTTATTATACTAAGGGTCCATTCATCATACTATGCCTAAGTCAAGCTTAGGCGGTCTTAGTTACCAAGATTCCATGAATGATTATTGACCATGAAATAATATCCATCATAATATATACATTTATTTACATATTTATATATATTTATTTATTTATCTATTTCAATATCAATACAATGATATAACATTCACACATATATTCAATCCATAAATATGTATAATTATATAGTATATCACTATATATAGGTATATACAAAATACATTTACATATATATATATATATATATATATATATATATATATATATGAATACACTCATTAAATGGATATGTAATTTCATTTAAGTAAAAATTTTAATTTAAGAGAAATGCCATAGGCAAAGTCCATCACTAGAGACCCATGATTCAAAACTAGTCCAATACTAGAAATCACATGAAATGACAAGAAAGTGGTTGAACAACACTAATTATCAGCATGGCATCTCACTCAAAATGAATGCACATGTACCACTTCCAATACATCATAAATGACATGTATACCATCATTGACAAATGAAAAATGGTTGATCGATAGAGTAACATTGATAAGTGCCCTAAAATCTAGCACAAGAAAATGGGATGTGACATTAATGTGAGTTTTTCTTGAGTTTCTAATCTTCATTTTATGTTTTAGGGTCTATATGTTATTTGTTTAACTATTTTCTTGCAAGATATAGAGGGATTGTTGGTTTTAAATCTCATTTGGATAATAGTCTTTTTTGTGAAAATCATAGTGTTTTTATATGTTTTTTTAGGAACTAATGTCAATCTATATCAATTGATGTTGACCCCTTTGTGCTAATCGACATCAATTACTTTATATCGAAATTGATGCATACATGGATCAATGTCAATATTTTTGAGACAAAAAAATGAAACTCAAGAGTCCATTGTGATATTTTGTTTTATCACTCAATTTTGGGCTTCTAGGTAGGCAAACCCTTTAACAATTTTAGGTCCTAAAGTGGAAAAGGTCAAGCTTAAACATGATTAAATATTGCATAATTTGTCTTATTTGAAATGAATTTAGTTCATATTCATGCCTTAGTTATTTGTGAAGTTTTGTAAAGTTTTTTCAACAAGTGCCAAGGGGCTTAAAATTCATAACACATTTTGTCTTGGTGCAATAAAATGAACTTTCACACTTAGTTACATACTCCTAAGAGTTGTTTGTTTTATGCATGCTTATTAAAAGTTGTTTATTTTTTCAAAATTATTGATGTGTGTATGCTCTCCCCCATGCCCTTTAGGGAACTTAGGTGATCAAAAGTTCTCATTATTTTCCTTGGTTACTTTCATCCAAAAACATGAAAATAACATAGTTAAGGCCTTCCTAAAATCCATATGGTTTGGGTGATCCAAATGAAACCCTAAAATATTTTCACTTGTATTTTATTTTCATACATTT
The DNA here is from genome assembly GCA_037957365.1 of Torreya grandis. NCBI lineage: Eukaryota > Viridiplantae > Streptophyta > Pinopsida > Cupressales > Taxaceae > Torreya > Torreya grandis. The sequence continues at coordinate 1,759,134 of JARHVA010001162.1, forward strand.
TGGATTATGAGCAAGAGTTCATAGCCTCCTCATGGGTTATCTAGGTAAACATTGACTTGATAATTCATCTTCTAACATTGTTTCAACCCTACTCCATGGTGGGGTATATAAAGTGAGATAGTAAATCACTAAGAAGGTAGTTTGAGTGGTTAAATTACTTTCATTAATGATTTTTGCCCTCAAAATGTATGATTAAATAAAACATCACACTACATTGAGCAAGAAATGGATGTAGTGGTTATGAAAAGGACAAGACCTTTTCACAATAATCTAGTTGAAATGAATCCAATTTACATGACCATATCTTGTCTTAGCCACACTTGGGACCATATAGAAGCACAAAAATTTAGTTTTAGGAAAATCCCACATGATATAGACATAATATTGATGTAGGTCAAGTAGCCCAAATTTACATATCACCATACAATATCTTGAGAGAAGAGTGGGCCTAAAAACCCTACTTTTCATGCACTTTTATTTTTTTATTAACAATTAAAATCCTCTCAAGGACATATATATAGATAGAATTTGATAGTATCATGTAACCTTGTTAGTTTTAGGACTTTGGATGTTACACTTAGGTATTTTATCATTTTATCCTTTATTTTCTTAGTCTTTTCAAGTCTAAAAGTGTTTAAAAAACAAAAAACATCATAAAACCAAACACTTTGTTATACACAATTTTGTTTGAACAAAGAGGTGTGTTACACTGACCAAGTCAGAATAATTTCTTGCCTTGTTCAAATATTCATTTCAAGACATTGTTTTTATATTATTTAAATACTATTATCATGCTATCCATTTTATTCTAGACCATTTGACCACTTTTAAAAGTCTTAAATTCCTTCATTTTTATCTAAATTTGAAATCTCACCTTTCTAAGTTCTAATCCAAGGTGATATCCGTCTACCCTTCGTACTTGATTTGAATAAACTTGGGTATGATTTCCCATTTGGATTGAAGGCCATTACCTAGACTCATCATAATTTAATTATCATTGTATACTTAGATTATCTTGTGTTCACTCATGATCAAAGTTTTTGGACCATTATACATCCTATTACCATGTGGTGGTATTGTGTTTCCCATTTGATTTTAGCTTTATAATTGGAATGTTATTGTATTAATTCACATTTTTGAGATTCTTAGTTTACATTTTTGTCTTCCTAATTAGAATGGCCTTCTTTCAATTTTACAGTCACAACTCATCATAGTTGTATCTAGCTTTTATGGTATTGATGTATCCTTAAACTAAGTTTATTGTGCTAGCCTACACTTTAGGTTCCAAAGTTATCTTACCCTCTTATAATTTGATGATTTCAATCCACCAAATTTGAGTAAATTTGTAACCATTTCTTATAATTATGTGGTACTATGCCACTTATTTTATTATAGTTTCATTTTACCTTGTCATTTATTTCAATAAATCCAACACATCTTTTTAAACATTTGCAAAACACATTTCACCTCTTAACAAACATAGATAACAATATTCTAATTATGATGCAAAGGTATACTCACAATGGGATCTCTTTTGGCCCTAGTTATGAGGAAGATAATTATTATGATGGACAAGATCACTCCATTATGTTTGAGGATATCATCCTCTTTTGGCCTAATTTATAATTATGAAACTAATCCATGCTGATTTTCATACACCAACCCTATTCTCCTTCTTTGGCTTGCATGAGCAACCAAGATCCACCACACTCAAAGGTTATCATTTTAGGTTATCCTCCTTTGGTTTATGTGAGAAACCAAGATCCATAATTATTGAAGGTTAAAATTCTATTTTATCCTCATTCATCTTGCATGAGAAACCAAGATCCATAATGATCAAAGTTTACCATTCTAGGTCATGCTTCTTTGGCATGCATGACTAACCAGGCTCCATAGTTCTTAAAGATTACCATTCTAGGTTATCTTACATTAGCTTATGTGAGCAACCAGGCTCCATAGCACCCAAAGGTTACTATTCTAGGTTATCTTCCTTCATCTTGAATAATCAACCAATCTCCACAATGCCCTGTTAGTACCATTCTAGGCCCATTCCCAGTATTTATTGAACCTATTATTGAGGAATGCCAATTTGATGAGCCAATATTTGTTGATCCCTTCTTTGATAGTATAATTTTTAGAGATCCCATTGTTTAACCACATGCCTTTATTCACCCTATGAAAACCATTCCCCAATTTATAAATTTCATGTCAATTTTTGAGCCATAATAGAACCAACCATTACCTCTTTAAGATCCATCTTCTAAGGATTGTAATGTGTTTAAACTTGATATTTTTCAACTAGGTATAAACCAAGGCCAAAATGTTATTTTTGGAGCATTCATTTGTGAAAATTCAACATGTGATGATTCAACCTTAAATCATTTCCCTTTTTTTGAAGAACCTCACTTTGACAAGCTAGTCTTGGTGGATTTGCCTATCAATCTTGGTTCTTTTTTTGAAACACCTCATTTTGACAAGCTAGTCTCTATGGAATTGTCTCTATAAATTTTCCTGGCCCTCATTAAGGAGTCTCACTTTGATAAGTTAGTCTCTATGGAGTCATCCCTTGAGTTGTTCCCTCTCTTTGAGGGGCTTCACCTAGATGAGCCAATCTATGTTGAACCCTTCTTAGATAAATCTATTTTTATAGAGACCATTATGCCATCATAGGTCATTACTTATCCAATACCAAATGTTAAATAAGACATCTTTGTATAAGCATCCACACTAGATGAAGAATTAATATTGAATTTATGTTCTATTTTTGAATCGATATTAGATTTAGCATCAAAAATAGGATTAACATCAAGATCAACATTTGATTTAGAGTCCTTTGAGTTAGATTCAACTTCAGAATTTAAATATAGTCATGGTTATTACAACATTTGTTAAAATTACATTGTAAATAAATTTGAATATGCTTGTGATCTTTTATGGTTCTTGAGGATGATTATTTCAATATCACCATAAGTTATCCTAGTATCTTCTATGAGGATTATGATGCCTCTTCCCACTCCATTATATTTCCACATGCCATTACCACTAACCACCATAACCATTATATGGACATTCCACCTCCCATGAGTGTTGATTAGGATTAAAAAAATCACACCTTGTTGAACTGCATCTATGGTGACATATCAGGTATAGAATATCAAGGGGACTAGGACCACATTCATGTAAAAGAAGAAAAATATCCTAGTGAAACCTTTCCAAAGGCTCTAGGGGGAAATCAAAGTCCAAACTCAACATCTTCTAGTGAAACCTTGTTTGAGGTGCTAGGAAAAATCAAATTCAAAAGTCACTGTTCCTTAGTGAAACCTTCTTAGAGGCACTATGGGACAATCAAGATAGTTTTAATTGTGAAAACTTCTTCAAGGTGCCAATAAGTGAGCACAATAGTTATTTAATGCTTAATGAATATATTATAAAAAATAACAATAATATAGCTTCTAATATACATCATAATCAATGTTAGTTGCTCTAAAACCCACATAATGGAAAAATTTGATGGTCTTATTGAGAGCATATTTAGAAGTCTTCAGCCATACCACAACCAAAATTATATCAAATTTGAAATCATCGACATTGTATGTGACTAAAATTATCACTCTTAATTTATTAACAAATCATTATAAATTTCATTATGAACTAATATTCCATTTCCAACTTATACCATTTATCATGTGCATAACATTATTTACCATCCCTAACTACATGTTCCTTTACAAAAGTTACAAAGACATCTTGTCTCAATGTTTGAAATAAATAGAATCAACGACCAACAAAGATCACAACAATATTATTGGAATCCAAAATTGTAATAGGTTCTTAAAAAATAAGTTATTTATAAAGGGGGTGGGATAAAATTTTGTGTGATTGATTATGGTGGTTGTCTCGTATGTTGACTAGGATGTGCATCTCCATGTTAGTAAGAGAAGTAGAATCATTTTGTATTTGCCATTTACCTTGCCATTTACCTTACCTTATCACTTGGGGGCAAACCTATTACCATTATATCCAATTTTCATATAAAAATTATTCTTTATATCATACCCTATGCCTACGATGGCTTTAATATTGACCAAACTTGTTTTTGACCTATCCTACCTAACCCTTTGTTATCTTTGCTCCCTTGGTTCTTCCTACACCTTTCATGAGGGGATTTTGATCCAATTTTAGTATTTTTAGATTTCCATGTTTAAATGATAGTGGATGAAAGTAGTGTGATAGTGGATATGAAAAGTTATCTTTCATTTACATTTAACTAGTGCTATTGATTATAACCACCTATGGGAAAATCAATATTTAACCTTGTGTTCCTAATTATAATTGCCTATGGGAAAATTAGTAGTATAGACCTATACCATTATTTCCTAATTATAACTACCTATGGGAAAATTAGGAACAACACCTTTTATCATGAATTTTTTTTGCACTTAGACATTAATATTATCATTTTCCTTAATTTATAAATTTTTTATGACATGGTCAGATCTCATCACCTTTTATGTTGGCATAACTGCTGTGACTTGACATCTTAATGGGACTATGTAAGCCATTCTCGATTCACATTGAGGTCAACTCAATCCCTATTTTATAAAGATCTCTTCTTTTTGTGAGCAATTTTAAGATTTTACACTCTCACCATTTTGTGAGTTTGATAGTTTAGTCTCTCATAATTCTTAATCAAGTTGAGATAATTAGAAATTTTCAAAACATTTGTGAAACACATATAAAATCTTAAAACCACACTTTATTTTTCACACACTCACCATTTTATGATCCCATTTCCTTATTCTTATACAATATTCATCATGTTTTCTTATCATCACTTTTCTTCTATCCCATTTCCTAAGAGAACTACATTTGGCTTGAAGTTGATGTTGGATCTCACATCTATGGAACTATGTAGGAAACATCCACTTGTCTTGTACATCTAGAGTTAGCTCGACCACCCCTTCCTTTTCTTCTATTTTCCCCTATTTTGTTTTGTCTTTTTATTTCCATATAACTTGAGGGAAACTTTGTCATTTTTATTCATATTCTATTATGCCAATATTGTTACTTCTTAGATTATGGGTCACCTTATTGTAGAGAGTAACAATTCTATTACACATTCACAAACATTTTGTTTTTGTTTCTACTAACATTGTGACTAACCATTTTTTGTGTGTGTTTATTTTATTTTTATTATTGTTTTGTTGTGATTTGTAAATCTCTCCATTTATTTTGTTAGTATTTTATTGATCATTCATTTGTATTGTGTGGTGTATTTATTGTTTTTTTGTTGTTATTGAGTTTTTATTTTATTTATTTATTGTTTTTCTATTTGTTCATTTTTATTCTTTTGTTATATATTCTTAGTATTTTGTTATATTGGTTTTTTGTGTTACTATTTTATTATTTATTCTTGGTGTTTTGTTAGTAATTTATTGATCATTCATTTTTATTGTGTGGTGTCTTTATTGTGTTTTTATTGTTATTGAGTTTTTATTTTATTTATTTATTGTTTTTCTATTTATTCATTTTTATTATTTTATTATTTATTCTTGGTGTTTTGTTATATTAGTTTTTTGTGTTATTATTTTGTCTTATCATGCCTTGTTTTATTCTTATGAGTTCAAATATATTATATAATGACCTTTAGTATAGTTTTTAGTTAGGATTTATTTGTTTAGAGCTATATTTAGCTTATTATTTTATTTTATTTTCCAACTACATCTTGTTAATACACATGGATCTTGATTATTCATATCTCAATTTCATGTTTTTTATTAAGTTGTTATTGGTAATTTAACCTATTAAGGCCAAACACCAACCCCTATAATTTAAAATTTTTCATGGCCATCATAGTGTTCTTAACTATCAAGTGAAGAGAGAGTTGTTTCAGTGTCATGTCAATGGTGTCAAGTGTCATTTTGAGTTTTGATAGAGAATTTAAGTAGGTTTTGTGATCTAAAGTGCTTTGATGAAGATATATAAAAGGTAAAAACTAATGAATCACATATATAATTAGTATTTTCAAGTGTAATGGTATATAAGCCTTAAATAGAGGTGATGAACATACATAAAAGTCTCATGAAGAGCTCAGTTGAAGGTGATAAGGTACTTTTCCATGATATTTATTAAGCATCTTCTTATGAAGCTATGTGTATGAGGTCAAAACTAAAGGTATTGGCTTAAAATGATTAAATTATACCTTAAAAGGTCATTAAATCATTTAAAATACTTTAAAACATCTTAAAATTCATGCAGTTACCTTAGTTCTAAAGTCTTATTCTTGGAAAATATCACTTCATGCAAACATAAAGCGTGGAAAAGGCCTTATTTAATTCACACATGCCAAATTTGGCCTCATAGGGATGTAAAAAATACTTAAATATTGTATAAACATATTTTTTACTTGTGGTTTTCCTATTCATGCCCTAAATTGGTGGTGATAATCCTTAAGTTTGAAGAACATGCAAAGAAAGGAGCCTTTTCAAGTATCTTCATGTGTAAGTACAGAATTGTACACCATATTACATACATCAAAGCTCAAGATCATGAATATGAAGATATGGTAGGTGTTATAAAATAAATATAAGGCAAAAGGATTTCATATAGGCCCAAAACTAGTTCTCTCCATCCATTTAGCTTCTTTGCACATAAAGAGAGCCCTTTAGGTTTGTAGGTGGTACAACCATGAGAGAGAAAATCAAGGTCTAAAATTTTGGGAAAAGAAAATGGTCTTAGATAAATTCCATATATGGAAAGTGGTTCACAATTTTTCCCTCTCTCCTTTACGAACTACCCCTTTGAAGTCAAGGAAATCACTATGTCTCCTTCATCCAAGTTGGTAGTCAATTTTTTGAGTTTTCTCTTCATCTGGGCATCATGAAAGAAAAATTCAAGATTTTGGAGTTTATAAGGAGTATGGGCCACCTTTACAATGAATTATTAAGTTATTTTCCACATTTTAAGGGTTATATGTAGCTTAAAAAGGCATACAATGTACATATGTAGTCTGCAAGTAGGAAAGAGAGTTTGTATAGTTTAAGAGAGAGAAAGAACATCAAGATTTGATGGAATATTATTAGTATGGGTTTCATTCATGTCATATGTGCCTTATTAAGTATTATCAAAAGTTTATTCAAGGATACATGGTAATAAATTCATCTATGTGCTCTTAACATCTCCATTAGAGTCATAATTTAACAATTTTTAAGGTTTCTTAGCATTTGTTAAGTCTCTTAGTAGACTCCTAGGTTTCATTTTATCACCATATAACTCCTTTAAAGGCCTCAAAATTGTTAAATATTGTTTAATAGGTGATAATTATTACTTAATACCATCATTTTTGTCTTACCATACACTTTTCATGCTCTTAATCACCTCCATGTTGTTACTTTCCATCTCACTATTTTCTCACTATTTTACATCACTGTATAAGTTCCATTTTCACCTCCATTCAATGTTCCCATCATCCTTCAACCATCATATCACCTTACACTCATATTCATCTCATGGTCCATTTCCAATAAGAGTTAAGAACATTGAGAATCATCATCCTTCATGCAATAAATAGGTATGTAGTCCTTAAAATAGTGTTAGAGAGAGAAAAATCTCCACTTATATCTAAGTGAACTTAGTCAAGTTATGCCTCATGAAGATATTGCCTTGAGGACACTAGAAGACATGGTTATAATATGAATAAGGTGTAACTCTATCCTAAAGTTGTAATGGGTAAATATTATGATTAAAAACATTGTTTTGAGGATTTTCTCAAGGTTATCTCCACTTCAATCCATATAGGCAACATGAGAATGATCATCTATAGCCATGATTATAGGGAGATCAAAGATACAAAGAAAAGAGAAAATTGGTTCCTTGAAAGGAGAGTTTAAAATAATTTAAAGTGTTAAGAAGAGTGAGTGAATTTGAGTAATTAAATAGGTTTATGGTGTTTTTCAAAACCTAAAACCTTGTCACAATCTATACAACCTATAGTCATCTATAACCAAGCTAAAGAATAAATCAAGATCAATGATGAAAACATGAGGGAAGCATGTGTGTTTGAGAGAGAGTTTGAAATTGTTAAAAATTCAAGTAAGATGAAATCATTATAGGATTTTTTTAATGTCTATTTATTTTATTTCAAGATCTTAAGATCTGTTATAGTCTTTACAAGAGCCAAATACTCAAACATAGTCAGTCTATGATGGAAAAGAAAAACATATATTAAAGAACATAAAGGGTGTGAAGAACAAGTGTGATAAAGTGGTGATCATAAAATCAAGGTAATAATGGAGAGAATTTAATTTGATCAATTTCAAAATAGGACCTATCTTTATATGGATCACCATCTATAATAGGTTTGAATATTTCTTAAAGTGTTGAATCACACCAAGATGGTGAGAAATGGTGTTGTTAAGCCTTGAAGATATTTGAGGTTTATAACCAAGTTTTAGAGTCATATTAAATTTTATAAGGATTTTTTATCAAGTTATGAACTTCAAACTACATATTGACACAATAATTCACCTCATAACATCCAGCTACAACCATACTAGGTGGTCATTTTCATCTCATACATTCACATACCCATTATAGGTACAATTCAAGATTGAATAATTTATGAAAATAAGAATGTGAGTTCAAATTTATATTCATTTTATTAGAACATATATTAATACCTTCATCAAAATAAGTTATCTCTATTGAAGGTACTAATAACTCATGAAAACATAGTACACGTGCTTATGTACAAAATTAGGATTGTGTAAGGCATAACACACAGTTTGAGGGGTGAATATGATAGATAAATGGATGAGATATGGTTTAAAGTGACTTTGGAGGTTTTAAAAGTATTAATTTAGTGTGATAAATATATTAATCACCTCTAAATCTCATGAAACCACCTACAATAGTGTTAGAGGCAATCACATTAAGGTTCTTTGAAGAAATATGATATGGTGATGGGAAACATGATCCAAGAAGTGATAATTGAAGGGTAAGAATCATTTAGATAATAATTTTTTAGACTCATAAAATCCTTATCAATCATTATTAGGCCTAAAATTCAAAACACATTCCTTTTCACATCAAAACATAGTCCTCCATACACACACATTCAACATTGGAAGCCAATTTTGAGAGATTTTGAGGTTTTGAGGCATCTACATGTCTATTCAAGACCCTAAATTTTGTTAAAAAAGTAATTATAAGTTTTAAATCCTCCCATGGCATCTTGAAGGATATACCATAGGTGTAGCTACTAATTATTCTATCACAGACATACCCTAGTTAGTTAATCAAACAAAGATGGAGATAAGAGACCCTTTTAAAGGGTTTTAAGGTAGGTTTGACAGGTGACTTGACCTCATGATAGGTTTTATGAAGAAATTAAATGTGATAAGTATTAAAAAACATATTTATATTTATCATACTCAAGTTATCAAGATAGAGTTCCTTGAGGGCAAGTTTAAGCAATAAAGACCAAAATAATATTGTGTACTCTTAAGACTCTTTGCTTATTTTGAGACTTATTGAAGATGTAGTAACTTTTAAGAGATGTTTAAAATTTATTTTTAATTATTTATGATGTTTATAAACTCAATCTGAAATGGGTAATAATCAGACTCAGTCACTTAGGGTTTGACAAGTTAAGATTGTTTAAAACCCTAGGGTAGAGAAGTGAAGAGAGTACAAGGTTTTGAGAGGATAGATTATTTGAATAAGGAGTGTTATAAATATAATAAAATATATTATAGGTTTAAAACTGAATTAAACATGTATTATAAATATAAATAACCTTTGAGTCCTCAAAACTCCATACACACACAGGTAGCCTTAAGAGACCATGAAGAACAAAGTTGAAGTTTGATCATTTAAAGAGGAGAATACAGATTAGATTAGGTAATAAAAATTTAATAATGATGGTTTTTATCATAATATAATCATATAGGTCATTTCTACCTTCAAAAATCATATTTGGAAAATTATGCCTAGAAACCAGTTTTAGGCCTAAAAGGCCTATATCAAATTGAGGCACTTGCAGACCTATCAAGCCAAGATGACATCATGAAAAGGTATGATGAGATGTTTTAGTTCACATGAATATGTTTTAAATAATTAATAAAAAATTTAAATTCCAAATTAGTCCTTTAAAGAAAATTCAAACTATACAGTCCATACACTCATTCGAGCTGCTTGTTTGAATGCTCATATCTTTCACTAGATCAAGATTTTGGCCAAATGATATTATCATGTTTTGAGAAACCATATATAATTATAATCCATGAAATATCTAGGTTTATTGATGGGATTAGGTTTATGAACCATCATTAAGAGTATAAGCATGTACAAAGTGCATTCGAAACCCTACATGCAAACTTCATTACATACATATATTTGCACACTCTTTGCATGGGAACCTAAGATTATTAAGAAAGTTGAATGGGTATATGGAATAAATATTCATATACATAAGTTTTTGTTTGGATTTTTGTACCTTATGAACCATCATTAATAAGGTTCACCTCTAAAACCCTCCCAAACCCTCCTAAAAAGTAGTTTTAGGAAAAGTGAAGTTTTTTGCACTCAAAACCACATGAATGTAATGAAATTACTTATATGTTCACATAGAATTATTTTATATCACATAGGAAAATCAAATATGAGATATCACATAGTAATAATTAACAATAGATCATAAAATTAATTAATATAACAAAACCACTTCAAATGGGCAACCTCCACAACAATGCACTAAGAAAAGAATACTTAACATGATGATCAAATACTAACCATTGCCTCTTATATATAGTCTACTTAGACATGTTTATTCCATAGGCTGACCTAACTAAGAACATAGAGAAATGTAATAAGAATATAAAAGAGGTATGTAAGCCACAAGTTGACCACACATATCCCAAGACATGCCAAAGGTTAATGGTGTAGCATGCCCCTCCCATTCAAAACAATGTTTTCCACAATGTTGAATCAACTCTAGATGGTGTTACACAAAATATTCATCCTCTCAAGTAACATCTTCACAAGGTAGATTCTTCCATTTGATCAGGTACTCTTTAATAACTTGAGACCACAACTACTTAGTGCACATTTGAAGGATCACCTTAGGATCAAGAACAACTCTTCCTTACTCATCCAATTATGGTAACCTAGTTTGGGTAGCCACTTTGTGTCTAATGACTTTCTTCAAGAATTATACATGAAATACTAGATGTATGTGAGTGGATGAAGTAAACTCTATCTTGTAGGCCACACTACCATTTTTTTTAAAGATCCGATAAAGCCCATAATAATTATGAAATAGCTTGTAATATTTTTTTATTACTTCAAGGACATCTACTTATATGATTTTAAGTGAAAAAAACCTAATCACCAATGTCAAATTTCCTCTCACTCTTGTGTTGATATACCTATTGTTTCATGTGATTCTAGGGTATGGCTAAATTTTCATGTAAACTGGCAAGGACCTCCTATTGATGGTGAATATGTTATTCAACGACATGAACCTTAGAATGGACCTTCAAGGTTGAAGTGATGGATGGTGGGTTGTATCCATATAGTGCTGAAAAATGAGTCATTTTGGAAGAGATATGAATAGAAGTATTATACCACCATTCAACAAGTGGCAACCAATGAACCTATTTATCCTATTTATCATAAACAAAACAATGGAGATATCCTTCTAGACATTTGTTTACTACCTTAGTTTGTCCATCAGATTGAGGATGATAGGATGAACTATGAGCCAACTAGGTACCCAAACATTAAAATAACTTAGTCTAAAAATTACTAGTGAAGATAGGATCTCAATCACTAACAATGATCTTAGGGGTACCATGCAATTTATAAATTATATTAAAAAAAGTAGAAGCTATTGTATTAGAAAAAATGGATGTGCTAAATAACAAAATGAGAATACTTACTGAGATGATCTACCACAACCATAATAACATTTTGACCATCAAATCTTGGTAACCCTATAATTAAATACATAGACACCTCTTCCCAATGTTGGCTTGAGATGGATAAAGGTTACAAAAGACCTATGGTTTTGATGGTTTCTCCTTTATTTTGTTGACAACTCATACATTCAACCACATATTTTTGGACATCCCCCTTGAGTCCTTCCCAAAAAAATTCCTTCTTAATTTTATGATAGGTTTTCAAAAATATTGAATGACCCCCAATTGGAGTTGTATGAAGTTCTTGAAGTATTTTTTGTTTAAGAAGAGAATTAATACATAGGTATAATCTATCTTTATACCATAATACATCACCCTTCCATGTAAATTTTTTAAATCCACCCAAATGTTGTTGTATATTCTAAATCAAACATGGGTAGTACTATCATTGTCCCATTCTGATCATGATTTATCTAGCCAATCTACTTATAGAATGGTCAAAGCTTATAACAAGGCCTCAATTGATTTATCCTTCCTAGATGGTACATTTGCCATTACATTGTCCTTGCCTTTCTTGTAAATTATTTCAAAATCATAGCCTAACATCTTAGTTACCCATTTTTGTTGTTCTTTAGATGATAACCTTTTTTCCAAAAAATATTCAAGACTATCATGATCAATATTTACTTGAAAGTGATGACCCATCAAATAAGGCCTCCATTATTTGACTACATGCAAAATGGCCATCATTTCCTTCTCATAAATGGGCTTGTGTTGATTTTTACCCTTTAGTTGACAACTTACAAATGTAATTGGTTTACCTTCTTGCATTATTACAAAACCCATACCATACATATATGCATCACATTCAACCACAAAAGTCTTGGAATAATTAGAAGTAGCCAATACTAGAGTGGTTCATATCACCAATTTTAATTGTTTAAATACCTTGGTAGCTATATCAGTCCATTGAAAAGAGTCTTTCTTTAATAAATATGTGAGTGGGGAAGAAATTCTACTATAAATTTTTACAAACTTGTGATAGTAACAAGATATCCCTAGAAATACCCTTAGTTGTTTGAGTGTCTTAGGAATTGGCTAGTCCATCATTGCTTGGATTTTTCTAGGATCCACTTTTACTCCTATATGTGAAACTAGATGACCCAAATACTTAACCTCACAAGCTCTAAAAGTAAATTTGGAAGGTTTGGCATTTAACTAATGTTGTTCCAAAATTGAGAGTACCTATTTCACATGGTGCGAATGGTCTTCCCAATTTTTATTGTAAATGAGGATATCATTAAAAAATATTAGAACAAATTTACTCAAAAATGGCCTAAAAATGGTATTCATCAAACTCTATAAGGTAGATGGTACATTTTTTATCCAAAAATGCATAACCAAAAAATCATAATGGCCCTCATGAGTCTTGAAAGCAATTTTGGGTATGCCTTCATCACGGATCCAGATTTGATGATACCCAGAACATAGATCTAACTTGGTAAAATAAAAAACACCATTTAATTCATCTAGAAAATTATCAATGATAGGAATAAGAAACTTATCTTTGATAGTGTACTTGTTGAGTTCCCTATAGTTAGGGCACATCCTCCAAGTGTCATCTTTCTTTTACACCATGACAACTAGTGAATAATATTCGCTTTGGCTGTGGTGAATGATTTTTGCATGAAACATTTCCTATACCATCTTTTTAATTTCACTTTTCTAAGCATAGGGATACCTATATGGCCTAATGTTGGGTGGTGTACTACTAGTAATAAGTTTGATAGCATGATCATGCATGAAACTAGGTGGAAGTCCTTTTGGCATGTCACCAAAAACTACCAAATGGGCATCAATCACATGTTCTAGATCAAGAGGTTTAGATGGTTGAGTTGGATGAACTTCTATGAAAAATAATTGAGCTACAAATCCTTCAGAACCTTTTCAAAGAATATTTGTTATTTGATGGGATTAAACAAGTTATGGATATTTAGCCCTTAATCCTCTCTAGCTCAAATGTCCTTCTCTCAAAATGAAAATGCATGAATAATTCTTGGAAATTCATCTCAATAGTGCCAAAAGTAGTGATCCACTATACTCCTAGAACAATATCAGCTCCCTCCATGGGAATAGAAAACATAAGAGAATCCAACAATTAGTACTCTATGGCCAACTTAATACTATGGAATTTTCTTAAGCACCTGATAGTACCACCATCTACAATCATCACTTAAAAATTTAGTGCAGGATAAATGAAATAGTTCAAGTGAGCAACCAACTTATTATTAAAGAAATGTGTGCTCCCATAATCAATCAGAATAGTGACCTTATATTTTTTGAGGAAACCCACCACCAAAAGAGTTTAGGGAGTACTAATACTTGAAAGGGCATGATAGGAACTAGTAGGCTAAGATTCTTCAGATTCTTCCTTAGGGCCTTCTTCATCCTTGCCAAGTACCTCCTAATCATCATCATCCTCATTAGCACCTTCGATGTAAAACAACTTATTTTTAGCATAATGATGGTCTTTGCTTCATTTTTTGTCACAATTATAACACAACCTTTGTATCACTTCTCCTCAAATTATTGAGGTGTCAGTTTAGTGGGTTGAGGATATGATGGTGTTAGAAAGGTGCGATCATGATTAGTAGTGAAGGTTTTCTAATTAACCATCTCTTTTTCCTCTATCATGCATGCCTATGGGATAGATTCCAATATAGATATTGGGTTAAAATTTTGAACCTCCAATTGTATTTTATTATTGAGACCACCCAAAAATAGATCAATCAAATTTTCCTCAGTGATGTCTTCCACCTGTAAAGATAGGTTATGAAATTGATGAATATAATCCTTCATAGTTCCCATTTGTTGTAGTTTGGATAACTATCTAAGGTATTTATTAGAGACATTATCATTATAATGAGACAATAACTAATCAATGAAAATATACCATGTAATAGGAGCACAATTATTTTTCTTTTGAGCACATAACTAATGATACCAAATGAACTACTTAGGTTCTAGATATAGAGATGCCATGATCACGTTATGAGAACTAGGAGTTTGATGCAAATCAAATAAATTCTAAAGTTGGGTAATCCAAGTGAGAGGATCCTTACCATCAAACTTACACATGTCCACTTTGGGCAACATCATTTTCACACCAGGATTGGAGTTGTTAGTGTTGAGAGGAGGAGGACCTGAATGATGAAGTGGAGGTTTTATTTTACTATAACTAAGATGAGAATGTCCAATTTAGATCCATTGATTTCTCTACAAATCCTTGAAACATCCATTTTAATTACAATAAATTCATCATATGACACCAGGCCTTTTATGTCAGCTTGAAGTTGAGAAATCAATGGATCTAAATTTTTAGATTCCATGTCATTGCTAGGAGTCTTAGGTCTTTATTTCTCCCTTGTTCATCCCCATGTAAAAGGATTGGCCATATACAAACCATAAGAGGGTTTTTTCCCCAAAAAAATTCTACCAAGGTATGGTACCATTGTAATCACCTCACTAAGACAAACCCAATGACTACCTTTGTGCACTAGGGTAAAACATTTTGGCACAAAAAAGTGAACTGATAAAATATACCTTTGTGATCATCTCATTGAGATGAATCTAATGAATATAATTGTGAAAGATGAAAAAAATTCTAAACTTTTTTTTAATTTTTTTTTCAAAAAAACATTTTGAATAATTCTACGCTTGCAGAAAAAAACAATTCTTCCCAGATTACAAGTTATGTTTTTTCGCTCGTTCCCCTCATAAAAGTTTTGAATTTCAAGATCTAAAAAGCAACACCATAGAAAACTTTCAAAAATCAAATATCTGATACCATTTGTAATTAAATTACTTAGATGTTCACATAGAATGATTTTATATCACAAAAAATAAGAAAATATGAAAAATCACACAATAATAATTGATAACAGAGTAGAATATAGGATAATATAGCAAAGCTACTTTGAAGGGGAAACCACAAAAAAAATTCACCAAGATAAAAATACTTAACATGATGATAAAATATAATCCTTATCTTCCTATATATATTCTACTTATCCATGGTTATTCCATAGGCCAACCTAACTAAGAACATAGAGACATGTAGCAAAAATATAAAAGAGGTATGTAAGCCACAAGTCGGTCAAACATATCCTAAGACATGACAAAGGTTAAGGGAATAGAAATTAATCAATTTATAACCATTAGAAACATCATGTGTATTCATTTAAAGTCTTGGAAATGGTACTATGATGTATACAACTATACATACATGGTAGAAAATAGAGGGTTTTAAGGAAAAAGTGTAAACAATATATGTACAAGATAGTTTAATGAATTCTAGTCCATGGAGAGTGAATTTTTAGACTTTTAATTCCTCTTAAATCCATAAAATTCTCAAAAAAATGCCTGGAAATGCCCTTGTGTGATTCTTAAAAATAGCCAATCTATAGAAATTTAGGACAAGCTGATCTAGTCAACTAGTTTGACTAATATGTAGGTGTTGCTTGCCAAGGAGGAATCATGTCATGATATGAGGCATTGGTTCATGTATTAAATTCACCATATATTTAGGTTTTAAAATTTTTATTCAAATTATTAGATCCATCAAGTGCAAGAAGTTAGGTTACTATGGTTAATTAGCCTAGTAGGCCTATTTGGAAAATCTAATGAAGTGGAAAATGGAATTGGAAGTTATAGATGAAAGAAAATATGGAGTTGGCATGATTAATAATTTGTCTTAAAGTGTATATTCCATGAAAAACTAGACCTAAGTGGCAATCATTTCAAAGGAGGGATAAAAAAGGGGTTAACTGGTCTTAAGTGTCAATCACTTTGAGTTAACTAATCATTGACTATCAATCAATGAATATTCCATAGTTTTCATGTAGGAAATGATCATTCACTTAACTTATCATCAAGTTAATATGAGTATATAACCAAATAATGGAGTTTCATTCTAGATAAGGAGTTTCAAAAGTCAAAGAAATCTCACCACCTTGTTTTTAATGCCATAGAACTCAAGCAAAGATCATGCAACACCATCAAATAAAGAGAAGTCTTGAGGACTATTTGCTACTAGTTGTAAATAAATTTGATTTGAGTTATTGATTGGATAACTCTTCCTTCTCTCCTATATTCAACTCTCTTAGATTCTTCTCTTCTCATGTCTATATATTCAAGCTTTTAGGTCTATTTTTAGGATCCCTTTCTTGGGCATGATGAAACACTGCCAAGATTGAGCTTTGTAACCTCTTGAATCAATAAAATGGATTATTTTAGCATATTTATGCTTGAATTATAGTGTGTATATGATATTTTATATGTGAAAAAGTGGATGAATCTTCCCTTATCATGTCCTTTCCACACCTATCTATTGATTAATTACCTATTTCTTAATATATGAAGTATCAAAGGTTGATGATCAAATTTGTAATGTAAAAAGGTTGAATAGTGTCTCAAAATAGACCTCTCTCCCTTTACCTCAAACCTATAGTCATACATCAAGACCTTCACATGAAACACTCTTTCAAAATAATCCTTAAATATAATCTCTAAGTTTATTTCTAGCTCACTAGTGTTGTATGATTTCAAATTGAGTGGATGAACTAGCAATATAGGTGAATCACCATTAGTAGAATATGATTTCCATTTTAAATAATCCTTCAACTCTTTTCATCCCAAATAAAAAATTAGGTTTTAGTAGACTGAGCATAAGTGATATGTAAGAGGATCTAACCTCAAAATCTATAGGTTTGGTCTATGCACAAGTATCCCTCACTTATAGACCATTCCAATGTTAGTGTAAGTTTGAAGTAGATCCAAGTAGTCTACTTCATCAAGGTGTAAATTAGGTTTCTAATAGTTTTTCTTGCTTTACTTTTATACATTCTTGTTCTTACTTAAATCCTAATTATTCATAACTTGATTTTAAGTTAGGTTACCTTTTTTGTATTTGTTATTTTTCTTGTTGTTTTTGTTTAAATGTAAATAGTCATAACTCTGGTATTGGTAGTTTTTATCATTATCCTTAGTTATAAATATTCACATTTGAATTGTCCAATCATAATTGAAATACAAATCATTATAGGTCATACATGCTTATGATTCATAATTTCATTTTTCTAAAGTAAACACCAAGTGATCTAAGTCCACAAGTTAATGTGGCATTGAACACCATCTCTGGAGGCACTATCCTACATATTCAATACCTAACATGATTTCAAAATTGAAAATTAGTTCTTATTTCTTCTATTATTCATTACTCATTCCATTTTCTCTTGCTCATTGGTAAACTACATTGGCTTGAGGTCTATTTAAACTATGTAGGTAGTGTTTGTATACATGATGTATCTTAGTTCAGCTAGACCACCCTTATTCTTCCAATCATCTCTTTCATCACTTTGTGCATCTTCATATGCTTGGTTATTTGTGCATTATTTATTCATTAGACCCTCACATTTTCATTTGTGCATGATCATATTTAATATATGCATTAGGTTATATCCTTGAGATATGCTTGCCAGTTTTTCCTACTGGGGCACAATATTTAGACCAATAACTGATCCAATCATTTGTACTAAGGAAAAATAAATTATCAGTGATCAAAGTCAACCCTATTAGGGAAAAATAAATTTATCAACCAATTAGATCCACTCTACTAGGGTACATTATTAATTAATTTAACTCTTCTTTTTTAAGTAATGCTTTATTTTTCTTTTGATTCTAATCTCTGTAATGTTTTCCCTCATTTTGTCATTTTAAAATGTATAACTTATTTCAAGATTGATCATTCCATAAATCCACAACTTTTACCCTCTTTTGGGTATGTCAAAGTGTGCCACTTCTATTTTGGGATTGCATTCTTACCACTTTTCCCCATATTGGGGGCCATTATATTCTATTATATTTTTGATCATCAAGAATCAACATGTGCAATCATTAGCTCATATATATCTAATCTCATCCATGGGTTAATTTCACCCTTTCTCTCTTTTTCAAGAGTCCATCCCTCTCTTTCATCCTCACATGCCCTCTTTAGGGGGAATCACGGGTCATTTATTCAATCATTAACTTCTAACTTATTCTGAACAACTCTTTCATTTTTTGAAAAGATGTTTCTTCAATCAAATGTCTTGACATGCCTTATCAAATAGGGGAAAAATGTAGACATATAATTCCTATCACTATTAAGCTTAAATTGTTAATTTAATCAATATTTTGTGACAATACACAATCTAGACCAAAATAAAATATAAACATTCTAAATAGTTCAAAATTGTCACGTACATGTACCAATTTAGGCTAATGTATCCCTAAATGGGGAAATGCATTTTATGTGATTATTATCTTTTCTTAAATCAATTCAAGTCAAAATGAAACTATAAAAAATGATGCTCTGAACCACTGAATTCTTCTAATTTGGTAGTACACATCATGTGCATGTGTTATTTTACATCTATAATTCCCTAAATGGGATATTATTTCATACACAATTGACACCTTCTTATAAGTATACTCCAGTTAAATTATGACTTAGTAAAATGACATTTTAAACTAGGTTGATTAAGTGTGCAACATATTTCTGAAGAATTGTAGAAAATTAAGAAAATACACTTTAGCAAATTAAACCAAATCAAGAGCCTAAGTGAACAATCCATGGGAGTTATGGAAGGTCTATTAATTGAAAATTCATTCCTCAAATCTACATCACCTTATGAAATCATCAATGGGGTGGAATCCATAATCCATTAATAGAAAAAATTATAGGATTAAGCCCTCCCATGCCTCATTAATTCCCCTTTCTTCCAAATATTAATGGGAATATTTATGGCTAGTCCCTCCAAAATTGAATTGATCTATGGACAAACATCTTGATCTCAAGATGGATGGTCATGGTTTATTTTGAACATTTTCAAAAATATATAAATAAGTGAGCCAAAACCACCATTTTTAAGCTTCATTCATGAAAAATTACTATGCAAAAATTACAATAGATAAGCTTCACCTATTTTATAAAAATTGACAAATCTTGTGAGTCTAAGCCATTGGTGCACTTAGAAATGATGGAGGAGCATTCTACTATTCATTGACAAAGAATTTGAGCACCAAATCTATGGAAAATCACACTTCTTGGCTACTCTTGGAAGGAGGGATACTACTTGGAAGGTTTAATGGTATATTCCTTTGTTAAATATCTCTTAGATTTCCTTAGTAACACAATTTTAGTGAGTAGGCTTATCACATTGTGTCTTCTATGCTTATTTTTTTTTTCTCTACTAATGAATGTGGGACTAACTTGTTTTGTAATATTACTATACATAGTGAAAATATTTTTTGTATGTAAACTGAATTAATGATTTTTTTTATTCCCACTTGTATTGTTGGTATATGCAATACATCCATAATATATCCTCTAAGACTTGGTTTACCCTTTTTATTTATCCATCTATTTTAGGATGATAGGTTATACTAAAGTTGAATTATTTTCCTGAGGTTACATTAATATTTTATCAAAATCTAAAGGTCATATGAATGTCTTTATCATAAATTATTTTTCTTAGAATTTCATGTGATCTAAAAATTTCTTGCACAAACCTTTTAGATAATAGCAATGTATCATCTATAAAATTTATTGGTATAAAATGTGCCACCTTTTTCATCTTATCAAATCATAAAAAAATCATATCATTCCTATTTATAGACTTTGGTAGCCCCTAGATAAAGTCCATGATAATAACTTGCCACTTCCATTATGAAATATCATTGGGGTATATAAATCCTACTTGATGAACATGTGATTTTACCTATTGACATTCTAAACTCTTATATATAAATTTAGCTGTATATTTCTTAATTCATTTTAATAAATTTAATAGCCTTAATTGTAAAATTAGTTTGGTCACTCTTAAATGATCAAAATATGGATCATTGTGAAATTAGTTGAGCATTTTGACTCTAAAACTCTCTCAGTCTAGCACATGCATTCTTCCTTTGAATATTAGAAGTAATTTTTTCTCAAAATGAAATTAGTCATGTCTATGATCTTTCAGGTTTTATGCAAATTATTTTAAACCTACTCATAGAATTCATCTCTAATTTCAAAACCTGATATTGAAAGGTAATTATAGTAGTAGGCATAACTATTATGGAAATTATATGGATAAGATAATTTGTAACTCTATTATATTTTCCTTTCCCATAGATTATATCAAATTCATGGTCTAAAATAAACTCAATTTATCACCTTTGTTGAGATTCAGATTAGGTTGTGTGAACATATAATTGAGTCCCAAATTTTTAGTCTTAAGATAAAAAAAGTTTTGCCAATAGATAATGCCTCCAAACTTGAAATGCATTCAATATGAGAACCAATTCCAAATCACACACATCAAAATTTGTTTCATAAGTATTTAGTTTTCATGATTCATAAGACATTGGCATGCCTTCTTACAATAATAATACTTGAAAACATCCTTAAAAGCAATTATTACCATAAAAAAATGGCCCTTTGGATCTGTAACATGCAACATTGGTGTGGATGTAAGTATTTTTTTAGGATTTTAAAGGTTTATTCACACTTATAAATCTATAATAACCATTTATTTTTATATTTCAAAGAGGTGATGGGGTTATCTATCCTTAAGAAGTTAGATACAAACTTCCTATAACACCTTGCAAGACCCATAAAATACGCACCTCATGAATAATTTTAGGTGATAACCATTCCATGATGGATTTTATCTTTTTTAAATCTAGAGATATCTATTTATCTTAAATAATATACCCTAAATATTATACATTTTTTGAAATAAAACAAACTTTGGTAGTTTCCTATGAAGTTTATGATTTCACAAGCATTACAACACTAGTTTCAAGTTTCTCACATGCTCTTATTAATTCTTAGACTATATTAAAATATGATCTAAAATAACAAACACAACTTGATCTAGTAATATCTAAATAAATTATTCATAATATTTATGAAGGCTATAGGTCCATTCATTGGCCTAAAATGTGGGAATGTGAATTCATAATGTCTATACCTAATTTTGAAAGAATTATTAGGGAAATATTCCTCCTTGATCCTAAAATAATGGTACCATACTTTAAGGTTGATTTTTTAAAATATTATTCTCCCTCACATTTTATCAAAAATATCATTATTACATGGTAAAAGATACCTATTCTTAATGGTAACCTTATTCAACATCTTGTAGTCTATGCACAAATAAAGAGTTCCATATTTATTTTTGGAAAACACCACATACACTCCCTAAGATGATACACTCAGACATATCAATCCTTTATATAACATTTCTTGATGTTGGGCTTTCAATTCCACAAGTTAATTTTTGTCATTATATATGGTGCTTTGGATTGAGGTTCAAATCTTGGGATGATATCAATTATAAAGTCAAATTCCATTTTGGGAGGTAGTCTAAGTAAATATTCTCAAAACACATCCCAATATTCATGAAAAAATGGATAATACTCAATGGTAAATTTATTATATTCTCCTACCTCATTTATATTTACCATAAAAATCTCACAACTCTTCCATTGAGATTTATTTAATTTAATGGATGATATTTATCTTAAATTAAGTTCCTTTTTTTCACCTTAAATTTGAGTTTGATTTCCAAAACCATCCAAACATTCCACTCTATCTAAAAACTAACCTATATTTTCCCTATGCCTCCAAAGCCAATTTAATCCTAAGATGATATCATATGATCATAATGGGGTTTAAAACAAGTTTATTATATTAGTGAAGTCAAGTGATTCCAATTTTTATTGTACAAGGAATTTATCAACCTTGACTCTAGATTTGTTCCTCTATTACATAGTCCATGCATTTTCCATATGACTAGATCTTTTAAGAAGTTTATTAAGCAATTATATATTAAAATTTCCAATAGATCTAGTATCTATAAAAATAGTAACAGAATAACCAAACATTATATTTGAAACTTATATGGGTGAAATCAAAAAATCAACTTGATAATTTTCAATTGGTGCATGAATTCATTATTGAATCATCCACTATTGAGAAGATGAAGAGGAAGGATTATTTCATTTTATTCCAATTTTAAATTATGGTCAATTATTTGTATAATGGTCTCCTCCACAACTAAAACATTCCCTAGTGGCCCTTTCCTTTATGAAGGGTTACCTCCTTTATTCTCATCTTTGAAGCCATTTCTTGGCTTCTTTGTCATTAAAGCATTTTTATACCTGGTATTATTATTATTGAACCTATTTCTAAAATATCCATGATGTTTCCAATTAATATTTATAAAGGAAGGCTTTATATATTCAAACTTTTTTTAATACTTATCTCTTACTTCAAAAATAGATTTGAGTTTTTATTTCTATTTGACAACTTTGTTAAAGACTTGATCCATGGAGATAGGTCCATTCACATTCACCTAACATCCTATTTTTGGTTTTAAACCCATGATGAAATTTAATATTTGAAAATGTTCATCTTTTTGATATTGGGGAACACATTTGAGAATATTTATGAACTACTCCAAATATTAAGGCATAAAAAACTCTCCTTATTTTAAATTCTAAATATTTAATAGATTTTTTTCAAAATAAATATATGAAAACCACCTTACCCTAAATATATAAAAAGAAAATCCATGTGGTGGTCATGGAGTCACAACCCATATCCATTTTATTTTTGGCCCACTAGGTTATTACTTCACTAGCTAGTTGGAATGCTTCCCATATCACTTTTTTAACTTCAGATTAAGTTAAATTTTTTAAATATTTATCCATTTATGTGATCCACTCTTGATATCCATCTCTTAACACAATTCCATGAAACTTTGGTGGGTTTGATTTTTCATTTCATGTACAAGATATACTACAACTTGGGTCCTTGTAACTTGATGATCTTCAACATAATTTTGCTCTTGACCTTATTCTTGATCATCCTAGTGCTCCTCTTTTTCTTCCTCCTCATCATTCCCTTCGAATTATTATTCAAAAAATTCTATTTTATCTTATGTCTCATTTAGGGATGTGAGGATCTGATCAAGCTTAACGACTTACTCATATACTAATTGATTTGAATCATGTTGGTGATATTAATGGGATGTATTTCCATAATTTTTATCCATTGAATGAACAATTTATTACTAATTTTAGAAAGGGAAATAAAATAAACACTTATGGACTCCTTAGGTCTGAGCATTTAATCCTATCCTCTGATATCACATGCAACAACTATCTAGTTTGAATTTTTTTTTACCATAATTTATATATATATATATATATAATATATATATATATATATATATATATCTTAAATATCAATACCAATTTAAATAATCAAATTCAAAATTATTTAAATTAATGCTCTAACTCAAAAAAAATTGTTTCAAAATATGATATGTAGGTGTAATAGAAACTTCAAAGGTACTATACACAATAAATATTCTAAATCAAGTACCATATATACAACAATCCTTTTAAGACTTAAATAATATAATGCTATAAGGAGAAATAAGGCCAACATTATTTATACTATTAAAAAAAATACAATCAATGCACATTACTTAGGTTTAATAAAATATAATGTTGTATGAAACATATAATGTTAGTCTAAATAATAATATACAACAAAGACTACATCAAATGTAGAACATTACCAATAGGATTGAATAAAGTTACATTAAGTTAATACATTAAATATACAATAGTTTTTATCAAACAATGTAAAAAATTTATTGAAGTAGCCATGGATAAGCAACTACTATTTGGTTATCATAAGTTATAAGGATGTAAATCATCATCTAGGAACTTTACCTCTAACCACATACCAATGGTGCCCCACACACCTCCCCACGGGGAGTGGTCCTTACCTTCATGAAGAGGTATATAATGGTGATGCAAGCATCAATAATCAACTAAGAATAATGTGAAAGTAAAAGCACTATTATATGCATTAGTCATATAGACCATAGATACTCCTCTATCTAATATGAATTCAATCATACATGTAAACTATAAATTATAGTTGATAGATAATATATACAAATATAACATTAATTTGGCTGAAGGATTTTATATAATTTCAAATCTTAAAAGAATCTCGGTCAATGTCCACACATGCATTACTCTCTGCTATATTAGCTAGTCATATATACTATTCTTTTCAAATAAATGATGAGTGACCTAAAAATAGGTTCCCTACCCATATCACTTTAGCAAGAAGGATGATCATACTTTATTAATTTAAGAATTTGTTACACATTTATCCATACAAAAAATTTATAAATAATGCCTAAATAAATGTTGTTCAATGAAAAATACTAATGGTGTCAGTATTATTAAAAGTAGACAAGAACAAACAATATTGAATTTTATCTTTCAACCACACAACTTATAACTTCATTATTTATAACAGCATACTTAAATGGTTTGATTTTTTGTTAGAGTGCTTAATGAGTCACAAATTTTAATAATATCATAATTATACCTAATACAATCAAATTATTTAAGTACTAGAATACACACTAAATTTTAATATAAATTAATGTTTAAATATAATGGTTCCATGTAAATATCTACCCATTATACTGCTATACCAAGATTATTTCAATATTGTAGCAACCAAACTTCGTGTCCTTGTACAATACTAAATTGCCTTGAATTTACACATTTCATACATTATATTATAAAGTATAATGATCAACCCTAATATATTTTATAACTACATGATTAATATAATATTCCATCTAGTTTATTGACCCTTAATAGCATGTCATGTAACTAAAAAGTTTATACAACATTTCATCAAGTATAATGACCCATATTATTAAGTGTCATAACTACTTACTTCACATAATATGATTTTAAGTTTAATTCTTAGTATATAAAATCAATTTACTAATAGGATTGGGTATTTATTAAAACCTATACCATACCATTTTCTATAATTTTCTTAGTGTCCAATCATGCTAGAAAAATTATAATCCTAAATTAAATATTAGGGTAGCTAAGTTTATTTCCTTTAATACTCACAATAGTCACCCACATAAAGTTTCTGTTCTACATCGTATATATATGTTAATTATTATTCTAACCCAAAATATAATCCAATCCATGTATAATTATAATTTAAATTTTAATGTTTCTTAAAAATAATTCACAACTACAACCAAAAAATACATGTGATAGGTATCATTCCAAGACTAGATCAAGGTTTAGTTATTTATGGATGATAACCTAGGAATAAAAATCTATATATATATCCAAAGCTTTCATTTCTAAACCTAGCCCTTACCAACACTAGTCATATAGGTGGTTATCCTAATTACCTATAGGTCTAGAGTTGGGGTCCCATTTCAATCATTTTTTTAACTCACTAAAATCTTGGTTTATTTTTTTATCTAAAACCCTATCACCACATTTTTAGAATAAAAGAGAGTGCAATTTATAATTTTTTCAAATCAAAACATGTTCCAATGCTTATATGAGCCTATGGGTGAGACCAAGATCTCACCCCTAGGTCTATATATGATATAATATCATTAAATATCTTTAATAAAACAACAACAGGGATCAAAGGGGATATTGATGATGTGAATAATTAGTTGGAAACTTTTGATGGGAAATTGGCCACTCTTTTAGTTTATCTTTGGCCAAATAATCCTCCACCACTCCATCCAAGTTATCCTAACCAAAAAAAATCATAACTCCAATACTGGTTCAAAACACGTGATGACAAAATTGGAAGTACACAAATTTGATGGTAAGGATCCACTCACTTGGATCAATCAAATGGAAAATTTATTTGATATACATCATAACCCATGTGCATAAAATATGGTCATGGCATATCTATATATGGAACCCTATAAGTTCATTTGGTATTGATGATTCTATGTTCAAAATAAAAATAAGGGACTTTTTATTAGTTGGTTGATATTTATTAATGAGATATAGATGCACTATCATAATAATGTCTCCAAAAACTACTTCAGGCAGTTAGAAAATTTGTGACAAACAAGGTATGTCAATATTATATTTAATAATTATATAATCTCTCCTTACATGTGGATGACATCAATGAATACAACATGAATGACCATTCTTAGGTGGGCTCAAGGATAAAATCTAGCTTGATGTTATCATGTTTAATCCCTATTTAGTATTTACATCCATAATATTAGCACATAAGATAGAGGAAAGATATCTAGTCATATGAAGGGTTATCACTATTTCTAGAGAATGAAATTCCCCAACATAATTATTTCATTAGCCTAAAATATTGACGCCTCAATAAATTGAAGATAAACATGCAAAATCATTATGTTTTGATTGTGATATAAAGTGGAGTAAAGGACATAAATGTGTAGAGAATAATTTGTTTTATATTAAAGGAGACAATGAAAGTGAAGAAGATGATGTGGCCTTAGGTGAGGGTAAGGAAGAGATAAAGGATGAATCTAAAGATGCCCACCCTAATATGTTCTATTATGCACTTTTTGGTATTAGCATGCCTCAAACCCTTAATATTGTGGGCTTCCTTAATAAATAGAAGGTGATAATGTTGATTGATTCAAGGTGTACACATAACTTCACCAATTTTAAGTTGTCTACTAATTCAAACTATTTCATTTACCTAGCTCAATAATTTTAGGTCATGATTTTAAATGGTGACACTTTTAATTGTTCTAGGAAATGTCATATTATTAAGCTTGATATTATAGGCTAGATTATCCTATGTTTACTAATTTTATGGGTGGGGTAAACATTATTTTAGGAGTATAAATACTTACAGACTTTAATAGAATAGATATGATTTTTTAGGAAATGTGCATTCATTTTCATTATTAATTAGGATATTTGAACTAGGTGGATTATGGAAAAAATATCCACAATTGGTTAGTTCACACCAAATGATGAATATTTTCAAAAAAAGGGTTGAAGGATATGTAGCACAAATTTTCTTCATAAAAGTTCAACCAACAAAGGCATCTAAACATCCTCATCTATAGATAATTCTTTATGACCACCCAACTATTTTTGGTGCCATACCAAAAGGACTACTACCAATTAGAGAACATATCATGCCATTCCCCTACTTCTAGGTAGTCAACCACCTAACATTATACCATATAGGTATCCATATTCCCAAAATATTTAAATTGAAAATATTATACAAGAGATGCTAGAGGTAGGTTTATCATACATAGCCAAAGTTAATATTCATCCCTCATGATCATCGTGTGTAATAAATATGACACTTAGAAGATGTGCCTAGATTATAGAGAACTTAAAAATTACACCATCAAAGATACACTCCCTATTCTAGCAATTAATGATTGTCTACATGAATAACATGGTGATGTTTATTTTAAAAAAAACTAGATATTCATTTTGGGTACTATTAAATTTAAATTCATTGTGAAGATATGCCTAAAAAACTTTCAAGAATCATGAAGGCCATTTTTTCATGTCATTTGGAATCACAAATTGACCATCTACATAAGTTTGATGAACATAATTTTAAGGCCTTTTTTGTGTAAATTTATGTTGGCATTTCTTGATGACATCATAGTATACAACAAAACTTGTGAATAACATTTAGATCATGTGAAATAGGTATTGTTAGTTCTAGAATAACATAAATTTTATGCAATACCTTTAAAATGTGATTTTTAAGTCTAGAAGGTGGAATAATTGGGTCATATTATTTCACATGAAGAATTCAAGGTTGACCCTCAGAAGATCAAAGCTATGATGGAATGTCAAGTGCCAAAATCCTCTAGGTTTTGGGGTTAACAATATATTTGTGAAAAATTATGGAAGCATAGAAGCACCACTCATAACGTTGTTGAAGAAAGACTCTTTCAATTATGATTATAAAGATTCTAATGCATTTGAGAAGCTAAAGGAGGTTATGTGCACCACTCCAGTTTTGTCTACACCTAATTTTTACCAAAAAATTACTTTTGAATGTGATGTATAAGATTATGACATGGGGGAAATAATAATGTAGGAAGAAATACCCATACATTTGAGATTTTTCAACTCAAGGGTAAAAACAAGTTAAATCCAATCTATGCCAAAGATATTTTTTCTATTCTTCATGTAGTTAAGAAAATATAATCTATGATAAAGAGATTTTAGATATTATTTAAATAGATAATAAATAGAGACCTTGTTTGATGGGTAGAAAATTTAAGGTAAAGATTTATCTTAATATTCTATTTTTTTTTAGAATAATTATTGTCATCAAAATAATGTTGAGATATGATTTTGAAATTATCGATAAGAAATGAAAAGAGAATGTTGTAGTGGATGTACTATCCAAGAGGGATGAATCAACTAAGGAATTGTTATGTGTAATTACCATTTGGAAGATAGATTGGTTGGAAGAGACATGAGTTACATAGGTTTTGATTTAGAATATCCAACACAATTTTAATGCCTCAGTGAAAATTGAGTGGAAAGGTAATGCATCTAGTTTAAATATCACTTACACCTATCTAATAATTCCTACCTCAAGAATAAAATCCTTAAGGATATTTATTTATGTCTAATAGAGACATTTAAGGTTTTTAGAACCTATCATAGAATTGATTAATATTTATTTTGGGAAAGGCTCAAGAGGGACATACAAAATTTTATGGATAAATGCATGGTGTGTCAACTAGATAAGGGTGAAAAAATTAAGACACCTAGTCTTCTACAACCTTAAGCCATTCCTAGTTACATGTGGGAGGAGGTATCCATTGATTTTATTATATGGTTAATGAGGTTTTAAGGTTAAAATTTCATCATGGTAATTATGTATAATCTAAAAAAGAGGCTCATTTTTTCCCCTTATCAAAATCATTTATATCTATCATAGTAGTTTTTCATTTTATTGATACAAAATAAAAGTTTCATGGTACTCCCAAGATCAAAAATAAATAATCATGATATATATTTAATATTAATTTTAAAACAATTTATTCTTATGTTTGATTACTCAATTGGATCATATCTTATCATATCATCCTTAATCTGATGGGAAAATAGAGGTGGTCAACAAATGCCTATATGGGTATCTCAATTTTTTTGAATTAGATAAACAAGAATGGTGGGTTCATTATTTGCCCTTAGTATAATGGTGGATAACCACTTCTTTTCATACCTCTTTAAAAATGTCTCTATTTATGAAACTTCATGGTTATCATCTCCCATCCATTACTTCATCCTTGAGGGCACATCCTAAAGTCTGAGTTTTTGAAGAACACATTAGACATAAATATGAGGTACTAGCTAGCTTGAGAGATGATTTATCCATGGCACAAAAAAAATGAAGAAACAAATAAATCAACATTAGAGTGAGTAATTTTTTCAATAGGTGATTGGGTATTTATTCACTTGTAGTGATATAATCATATATATTTGAAGTAACAAAATAAGGATAAGAAAACTTCTCCAAAATATTATGGCCTCTATAATATCAGATATAAATTTGGTGGTGTTACATACAAGTTAGAGCTACCCCAATCTAATTTCATATATCTTATATTTCATGTATCTTGCATGCAGAAGGTAATTGGAAACAAAGTTTCTACTTATACTTAGATAACATAACTAGATGAAGAAGGTTGAGTCATTATATAATGTGAGAATATCCTACACATGTGCAAAAAAAGGCTATGCACAAGAGAGATTAAGAAGTGTTTTATCAAGTAAAATAACTTGAACTCTGAAGATGTAACATGGGAGGATGAATATTTTGTTCAATAACATCCAAAATTTTTAGTGTTGAAGGAAATGTTGGTTTAAAGGGGAGGGGAATGCTACACCCTTAACCTATATCATGTATAGGGATATGTGTGTCTGAATTTTGGCTTACATAACATTTTATATTATCTTGCCACATTTTTCTAAGATTTTTATATTATTATTAGGGTTGGCCTATGGAATAACCATGGCCAGAGTATAATATATATAGGAGGTAGTGGTTAGTATTTGATCATAATATTGTGAAATTTGGTGTTGATACTTTATTTTGGAGGTTTCACCCTTGATCTGTCCCAGTAATATTGATAAAGTATTCTACTCTTTTGTCAATTATTTTTGTGGATCTACTTGTTATGCTCATATTTTTATGATATATTATTCCATTGGTGTTAATTATATAAGTAATTTCATTACAATGTTTATCAAAATTAATAAATAAAACTACAAAACCATAAACCAATTGAGTGTGGGACTGTTCCCAACTAGCTTTATCTGCCCCCAATTACCATAATATATTGAATTCTCCCCTATGATTATATTGCTTAGGAATCCTCTATGAGGGAAGGAATATATCATCCTACATCCACCTCAACTAGGGAAAGAGGGTATTTAGTATGTTATCATCATAAATATTTAAAAAAGCTGAGTACTAACTTAAAATATTGCATCAAATGAAACTATTGAATTATAAAAAAAAATCATAAATAGTCAAAATTAGCATACATATTATGTAACCAATGTATTACTATGATTCCAAATTTAAAGTTATAAATATCACCATCTAGACTAAATTAATTATAGTAGTGATAAAATTAATAATCCATAATCACTAATACTAAAATTAATTAGCATTGTCATTGTAATTTATTACATTAGGGTAGAGTGAGATGTAACATGTTTATTATTAACTATTTTTCTCATTGATATATCTATTGTGACATGATAATTGTATGCTTAAAATACATGGTTCATACATAATTAGATGCTCTATTCTTACTATCTTAACATATTCTCCATATATTAATATATTATTTACACTGTTTATATATTTTTATATTTAATGTGATGTGTTTAACTTCTTATTTTGAGATGAATAATTCATAGGTTGTATTCCTCACCTCAAAATTTAGGTATAAACAATTATTTTTATTAGAGACTAAGTCTTCATAGTTAAAAAAATTCAAATTTTGAGTGCATATTACTTCAAAATGTTAAAGTTTTACTTAGATTATTACAAGTTTTACTCAGATTATGATAGGTTTGACACATATCAGGGGTGTATGCATGGCATATGTCACATACATCATAAGATTATGAGATATTTTATAGATTTTATGAAATTATTATGTAGATTTATAGGACTCAGATTACACAAATTATTACAATACATTGTAATTGTTTATAATTCTATAGATATCATGATATATTGACACAAGTTATATGACTCAGATTACTCAATTACCATGATATCATGTTATTTTCTATTCAATATTACTTCAATTTATTTAAAATAATAAATTATGCTTAGGAATTACTTAGATTAAATCATATAATATATATGTAGTGGATGATTCAAAATACTTACATAAAACTTTAAACATTATTTAGGCATCTCTCAGATTTATTAGAACCCATAATGGTTTTTATTTACTTAGATTTATTGTAGTCATGTGGGGATAAATTTATGCATAACATAACTTCTAGGCACTTATCCATTTCAAGTGATGGATGGGGAATATTTACCTCAATATATGGTTTCACACAAAATCTCCAATGTTTCATGTTCACTCCATTCTCCATTTTATCTAAAGGAAATATTGGTTCATGTGCACATAGGTGTATTTGTTCCTTTGTATCTCATTTCACATATATTCAATGTTAATAATTTTTTATTCTACACCATAAAAAAAAAATTATTTATTCATGTTTCATTATAGGTTTCTCATAAAGCAAAGTAAATATCATAATACATACTTGAGCATACCCATTATGATTATCCTCAAGTATCACCTTATATCCTTTTAATCTAGAAATTTTATTGCTAAAATAAAAGGTAAGACAATGTAGACACTCATATTTGGCATTAGATACTTGAAAATGTGTAATTTTACCAAACCTTAACTTGCTTGACTCACGATCAAATATGTAACTCTTATTTTCCATTCCTCGTAGTTATTTACTCTTATATGGGATTGACCCTTCCAAGTTATAATTATTGTCACAAAATTTCTTCCTAGTTTCTAATTAAACTGATAAAAATCATTCTCAGATTTTATCCATGATATCATATCACTATTTTGTCTACTTGAAAAGTTATCACTCCTCATACATTGATGCGACAACATACCTCTCCATAAGGGGCAAACCCATTCCCATGAACTTTAATGGATAGTTTAAAAAATAAAAATTGTTCAAAAGGGTTAGCTAATATGTTTCACATGTTAATTTAGAGGAAATTACCCAAAGAGTTAGTTATATAAACATATTAATCCTAAGAATTTATCTATCAAGTCTACTATCAGGCATTCTCTAAAAATACATCTGCACATTGGGAGAAACTCCCATGATCATTCCAAATATAAAATACCTCAAAGGACAAATCTACGAGTTAAGTTTCAAGACCATTCATAAGGTGAAGTCATGGTTGTCAAGTGTTGAAATCCATACACATAATTTCACTACATATTAGTACTACACCAGTTTACATAGACTTAGTTAAGTAGCAGAACTACACATGGTTTTAATTTACTCTGTTAAGTATTGGATATGTAGGAAAATCTCAATCACATGGGGTGTATAAGGCTATCTTAACCAATCCTTTCCCCCATTCATAGTTGTCTCATTATATAGTGAAAATATTTGGGGTTTAAAGCAAAGAGAAGGTAAACATAGTTGTTCATACCCAATCAAAAGAATATGAATATAAAAAAAATTTCACATAGTTGTATACTAAAAAATAATTCCATAATTTTCATAATAAATGCAAATGGTTTTACACTCCAACATATGGTTTAACATAACATCGGTGTCTGTGGAAACATAAGCCTATCATAACAAGTGCAACTCTTTTTTATAGATCTAAGAACTCTCAGGACCATTACATTTTACTAAAGATGATTGTATCTAGCCAAAGATCTGCATATACCTAAAATAAGATAAGTAATTCATCCCCCTATGTTTTCCATAAATATCAAGTTTCTATATTTATCTAGTTACACTCATATTTGTTTAATATTTATATATCATAATCAATATGAATATTAGATTAATTTTATGATATTAAGGTTAAATTAATCCTAAAATAGATTAATTAAATAACCATAATACTATTTGTATTGTCTTGAATAATATTTTCCATATCTAGAGCAATAACATTGTATACAACTTTAGGGACATGCTACATGACCATAATGGATTGTAAAGACAAATTGATCCTATCTAGTCCCTTATATTTTCCATGTACTAATGCCTTTTTAAAATACCATTGTTAGACCCAGATAAGTATTGTAGATATTTAAAGTTTTTTAAAGACATTTAAATCATATTTAGGTCCTTTTTAATATTTTACAGCCCTTTATTTTTTTCAAATTCAGAGAAACCAACCAATGCTTGGTCTAGGTAATCAACCTGATCAAAGTAAATGTATTGAATTAGATTCCACTAAGTCTTATAAACCATATTATCTAGTATATATGGATAAATAAATTTATAATAATATTAAGGATTATGTTTTATAAACCCTCCTAAGTTAATAATGAAGTTTGAAGTAATCTTTTTCATTAAAGTCCTATTTTTTCCATCTTCATTTGAAGTACCATCAACATAAAAAATATATACACATGTACAATATAAAATATGAATTAATTTTTTAATTTATTAAGAACCTTAACCTTATGTTGAAACACATTCAAGTTCCTTTGTTTCAAAATAGACTACATAATTTTAGTAGAGAATACTAGCTAAATTTTTTTTTAAAAACATTTGAATTTTCTTTTTAGTATAAATATAACCAAATGTAATGTTTATCCATATATTTTCATGTGAAAAAAACATTTAACCAAGTATTAAGATAAATTTTCAATACAAAAAAAAACATAAGGACACAATAAAAACATATGCTTAATACTATCCATATCACCACACTAACTACAAGAAGGCATATTGACACTAGACTTAGTTTAAATAAATCCCAAAACAAGATTTTATTGGATAAAAAACCATTTAAAACAATATTTTTTTGTCTTTAAACATAATTATCATATAATAATTAATATATACATCCACTTGTTTAAAGGGTTATAAAGGACCACTTCTTATTTAATCCAAGTTAAATATTTTGAGAGAATGGAAGTTTATCATATAACTACTTATTAGTGATTTACCCTAATAGGGGGATTTCACCCATTTAAAAATATCATATAAAACCTCATAATATTCTATGATCAATCTAGTATATGATATCTTAATTGTGTTAGACATCATTATGTAGGTTCTAAGATGAGATAATGGAATATTGTATTTTGTTCTCAACTTTACCCAAAAGAGTCACCTACTAAAAGAGTTAATATTATTGAAAGTTTTAATACCTTTAGAGAACTAAAATAAGGTAGAAAAAAATCTTATTAAGGCAATGAGAGTTGTTATTATTCTTTAAATTCCACCAGATAAGCATGTAACCCTGGTGTCTAGATATAAATCCACTAAATAGAGGTTGTGATAACACTATATGTTTCACCATATCCCATGCCTTCGAAAAGTATTGTAAATGTGATATCCTAAAACTCTAAGTAAGAAGAAGACAAATAACATATCAAAAATATGTAGTCCATTTAACTAAAGTCTACCTTTTGGGTATCCCCATAAGATATTACTTCTAACACACACCTTTTAAGGATCATCACCACTTATAACTCTAATAATCCACTTGACAACAAGAATGATCCCTTGAGTTTTTAGAATTTTAATGCCAATCACACCTAATAATTTAAGTTTTAAATATACTTATAAAGTAATTTCATGTCTTTTTTAACCTTCCCCATGAGACCATATATAATCCCTTACCATTTTGTGTAATTTGTTAAACTGGTAATTACTAAGCATCCAAAAATAAGATAAGTATATAATAAATGAAAAAATAACTTCTAGCATACCTAGGTTATTCTATGGAGAGAAAATAGGTGGCCATAGTGCTTATATTTTTTTTAAATATTCAAAAAGAACCATTACCACATATATTTTAAGGAGGGGGAGAGGGAAAAATAAATCCCCATGCATCTAACCATCCTAGTAGGGCCTTACTAAGAGAATCTAAGACTACTAAAACTTATAGGGGAGGGTCATATAATCTTATTAATTTATGTTGTGGTGCTATAGAGATAGCAGTAGAATAATAGATATCTAGTTTGAGATAAAAAATCTTTATTGGGGAGATTAATATCTTTAATTTGAGGCCCAATAAATGCATCATTAAATAATGAAAATAGTGAAAGTAATATGGGGTATCCTTTTCTAATAAATATTGAAGCTCAAGAGGATAAATTATCTCACCATTAGATTTAACCATAGTAGAGGCATCCTATAATATAAAATTTACCAATCTAAAATATCTATCCTAGAAACCAAAAGCCTAAAGAACCGTCTCAATAAAATACTTTCAATCCTATCATATTCATTTTAAAAATTTAGTAGGGTTATAAAATCATTCTAATTAGTATATTTTTTCCAACACATACCCTCCCAACTGGTTATGAGGTTATCTAAGATATATCTTCCTTAAAAATATCTTATTTATGTAACTAAATTAAATTTAGTAGTAAGGAGGGATTAATATAGCAATCAATTTAACATGAATTTTATAATAAAAAATTAACTAGGCAATATGCCTCTAATTCTTGACTTGAGTGCAATCACATTCCATAGGAATTAATCTAATGAACCATCAGTTAATATCTTTACCTAGGGATCCAACCTATATTGTTTCCCCATAAACCTCCAAGCTCTCCATAATAATCTAGTCCTTAATAGACTTATATAATTTTATTGGGAACCCATCAATTCTATGTGCCTTATCATCATTTAGTAACTCTTAATAAAGTTAACTTCATCAATTGAGAGCTCATTCTCTAGAGAAGAAACTTATTATGCATATGTTTTCTCAGGTATAATTGTAGAGAATGGTTTCCTATTATATCTTATTTCAATTACTTAAACCATTAAAGGAAATAACTAAGATTAAAAGGACAATAAGGTCATTTTAATATCACTAATGTAATAAAAAATCACTCCTCTAATATCAATATCTCTAATTATTTCTATGGCTTGTTATCTTTAAGGATACTAAAAACATATTTATTCCCTTAATCCCCCATCTTGAGTCAAGTATGTTGATCTGATTTGAGTCCCTTTACCTATATATTGCTAAAAAAACTCTATGATGAGATTTGATATATACCATATCCTTTAGTATCTTAGAGTTATTAGTCTCATTTTTCAATCTTTACTTAGTACTAATGAGTTGTTCTTGAATATCTCTAGAAATTTTCCTTTTTATTTTGGCTTTGGATTGCCTATAGGATCTCACTTTTTTTATATTTAAGTGATCTAAATAAAATTTAACATAATAAAATTTAACTATAAATTCTAGAGGATTAAGTTATTTGATTTATTTTATGTTTAAGTGATCTAGATAACATATAATATAATAAAATTTAGATTAGGCAAGATTAAGCATTTATAATACAAACGTGAATGTTAAAGGAGGATTGATTTCACATACTAAATATACAAATGACAAAGCAAATATGGGATAAAAGTCATTTAGGTTAGTTTATTATCTATACAACTCACTACTAGTGTCACGATCCATAAAATAAATATATAATAGCTATATGAATACTCAACTTAGTAAACCAATTGTAAAAACCTACATGAACACTATGAATCCTAGAAACCTATAGTAATTGGTAATGTCCAATTTTTATTGGTGTTATTTAGGTTGACTATGACAAGATATTCTACCAAAAATAACTATGCCTACCTTCTTAAATGATTTTTGTATTATTTTTTGACCTCAATTTTGTGCATAGATCCTAATTTTGATTCTCTTTTCCTTGAAACCTTAGCTTAAATTTCAACACAAGATTAACTTATAAAAGGACATCATAAACACTCCTTATTGAGTGCTTGAGCACTTCCTACATTCCAATAATCTAAATAGGGTTCAAACCACACATAGTTCTCCCACCCAAGTGTATGTGTGGTCACTCATGATCCACAAGAATGAAATATAATGATTTATATTTTGACACTTGATAATATGTAACTTTGACCTTGTATTTTGTATTCAAACATGATTTTAGGGGTACTTCTTTGATTGGATTGAAAATTTGAATGTTTGTGGATAATGTCTCAAGTATGCAAAAATATATTTCTCAAGCTTGTAAGTGGTTATCCATGTAATTAAAAGTTATTAGGACCTTATGATGTGTGTGTGTGTGTGTGTGTATATATATATATATATATATATATATATATATATATATATATATATATATATATATATATATATATGTATGTATGTATGTATGTATGTATATGTGTGTGTATATATATACACACATATATATATGTACATATATAAATATATACATATTATATATATAGAGAGAGAGAATATGCATATATGTACACACACACACACACACACACACACACACACACAAAATATGTGTGTGTGTGTGTGTGTGTGTGTGTGTGTGTGTGTGTGTGTGTGTGTGTGCATGTGCGTGTGTGCATGTGTGCGTGTATGCGTGCGCGTGTGCATGTGTGCATGTGCATGTGCACACGCATGCACGCGCGCGCGTGCGCGCGCGTGTGTGTGTGTGTGTGTGTGTGTGTGTGTGTGTGTGTGTGACTCTTTGATATTTATTGCAATAATCATCATAGGAAACATTTTTAGGTTGACCTAACAAAATTTTTTGAATTTTAAAAATAATTATTAGATATTATTGGATGCTATTAGAAGAGGAAAATATTTATGGTAATTACCAACATTCAACTATTACTGACACTATGTAGAGATGGAAATGGAATATGGTAATAGTCTACTTAGTATTACATAGTGTTTAGGCATAGAATAAGGATATTATGAATATGAATTATAGGAAATTGGGTTGGCTAATGAAATAAATATATTAAAGTGTGCTCAAGAGTTGAATATATATGCTAGTCATGCATGTCAAATATTTTTCAAAACTGATGTTGTCAAGGGTCTAATACCAGGTTTAGGTATCTATAAATTCCCCATTTTTGGTATAGTATTAAAATTTATAGATTAAAAGTATAAAAAAAATAAATATTGTATGTGTCTAATCATACTTGATTTTTGATAGGTGTGCTAAAAATAATTAGCTTGATTCATGAAAAAACTAAAAGAAAACATGTAGAAATCAATGTCTACTCATGATATAAAATAGGAAATATCTTATTTTATTAAACTAAGTGAGATTTTAAAATTAAAATAATGAATTCACTTGAGATTACATGAACCAAGTTTCCATGTGAAATCTTATATAATTTACCATGGGGTGGCGATGCATAGGAGATTTAACTACTAAAATTATTGGATTGTGAAGTATAAATGCCTCTACCCCCATTGGAGATAGAGAAGTTCTAGTTGAGCAATGTATAACCTCAAAAATAATACTAAAAATCATTGTAACTCTTTGTTTGGAACCATGAAATAGGTTCATATGTAAAGGTGGATCTTAAAAACAAGGTTGTATGTTAAATGGTGGAGCCTTGAAATAGGTTGTATTTAAATTGGAACTATGAATCAACCAATGCATATGGATTTTATACCCAAAGTTATTATGTCAAACCATTGATCCTCATCATAAAATTAAAAAAAAGGTGTTTTTTTTTAACATGATTAATGCCCAAAATCTGATCCATCTATACCTCAATGAGACATAGAATGCCATAATCTATTTTTCAATCTACTTAATATGATATTCCTTATAACATTTATTTAATTTAATAAATATAATAAGTTTGATAAATTTGATAAATATACTTAATATGCTCAATATAACCCATATATTCCATCTTATAATATTGTAGGATATACTAATTATCCCTCATAATCATGTAGAATAACCCACATATGCCTCACATATGTCTCAATGTGATCAATTTATTATAATTTTAATAATATATTATTTATATCCTAAATATCTAATACAAGCGCACTATATTCCCTAATTTTTAGGTGAGGGATGAAGCATGTAATTGAATGATATGAAAATAAAGAGTTATGCATATCATATTATATACATAAATGTTATCATGTAAAGTATGTGTATAAAAATGATCAGATATGGAATATAAATATTTGACCATTAAAGCATGTATGAAACATGTAATATAAGGTAATGGGCATATAAGTGTCATGTCATGAACATATAACAATAAGGAATATAATTATTAACAACAAAAAGATGCATGATATAAATCATGGCATCACACACAATAGAAGGATGTGTTATATTAATCATGAAACTAAGATAAAATATAATATAAATGTATCCACACACATATACACAAAATATCATGATTAAGAAGCACATGAGAACTCAAGACATGGTTTGAATCTAACTCGACTATAACCCAACACAAATAACATGGCCATGACATGGACTAAAGTATACTCAATACAATTGATGATCAACATGATAAAACACAATAAATGCACTTATATAACATGTGATATCACAAATAGAAATAATCACACATGTAACAACAAAAAGCATCAAACACATATGAAGTAAGTAATCTTAGTCCACACAAGAAATCAATGTCATCATCAAATATAGAAAAACACAAAATCCACATAAAATAACACCCTAAACAGTATACACAAGAGTAAGGTATGTGTAGTATAATATTTTAGATAATAAAATATGGTATATTTTACCTAAAAATGGAAAATTTAACATGCATTTACCACACATGACTTGAGCACTCAAACAAGGCACTGATTTGACATTCTGTCATGCTAGCATGTTATCTTATGAGTCAACCCTTATGTTCTACTATTTCACCTATATGAACATTTTTATATGTTTCAAACATGACAAATATTATATATTAACATCTCTAGATTCTCA
Organism: Torreya grandis; assembly: GCA_037957365.1. Taxonomy (NCBI): domain Eukaryota; kingdom Viridiplantae; phylum Streptophyta; class Pinopsida; order Cupressales; family Taxaceae; genus Torreya; species Torreya grandis. The sequence goes on from JARHVA010001162.1 coordinate 1,799,995, forward strand.
GTTCAACCCACCTATATAGAGGCTAATTCCTCTAGCTATGGTCATTATTGTTAATCAATAATAACCTAAGATAGTTAGAACTAACCCACTCCCAACAATGACTATTTTATAAAATCAAACCCATCATTATGGTTGGTCCATAATACTAGTGTGTCATTGGCAAGATGAATTATTTATTTGGCTCTATATATAAATAAATCAAGGTATTATTCAAAAGGGACTTGAAACTGATTAGATATACATCTATATACTAATGTACACTAAGAAAATTTACCCTATTCTCCCCAATTTTCATATATATCATTAAGATAAATCATAATATAATTCTAAAAAACTCAAAATCTAAGTCAAAACAAGAATTTTCAAGTACCAAAGCTAATAATTAGCTACATACACATGATTAAGGAACACAATTGCATAATCACACTAGGTGGGATAATTACATGTAGATTGATTTCCCTCATTGTATTATTGCAAACATAAGTAGTGGCTAATAATCAAGTGAAGATGATTATATTTAGATTAGCCCATTACATTATCCCTATTTTTGTAGGTTTTTATCCGTCACAAGCATGTCTAGTGTTTTAAGGGAAAAGAGGTTGATTTATGGAATTTCATGTTGGAAGCAAGATGATTTTTTTTTTTTTGGGGCGGGGGGGGGGGCGGGGGCGGGGGGGGGGGGTGAATCCGTATTCAAAACCTTTCATTTAAATTCTCTTAATCAATCGTAAATCATTCAAGCAAACATATATATCTAGTAAGTATAAACACTTATCCACATAAGCATGAAACATAAGAACACATAATTTATGTGAGAAACCCTTAATGGGAAGAAAACCCATATATTTTCAAATGGAATACAATCCTATAATACAAAAAACAATTTTAGTAAATCACCAACTTCATATGGATCACCAACCCCAACAATCTAATCACCAACTCAACTAAGCTTTAATAAGCACCAACTTGCAAGGAGGCATCAACCCCATATATGACTCAACACTAAATCATCCACATAAAAATATTGATCACATTTATAAAACCTTGTTTCTCAAAAAATATATGATGATCACCTTCTTTATCTCTTCTCACTCTTTTATCCCTCTCAAACTACATTCTAGGCTCTTTCACTCAACTAGCCCTCTTCTTGACTTGATTAGGTCATATGGCCTTGATTTTCATACACATAACCTCTTTCAGATATTCATCATAGATACTATACACTCTTATAATGGTCTAAAATACCTCCTTCTACTCAACAATATGTTGTTTTATTTTCTTACTCTTTTGCATACACCAATAGGCCTAAAACTATCTTGTATCTATACAATCCTCTTGCTCATATCCATATTGGTCGGCCATATATATTTGAAAACTTATATTAAACATTAAATAGGTATTATAACATGTTTAATACATTATTAAATGATTACAATAGGTCATCCACAACTTGAAATACCAAAACCTCTTTTAGGCCTTAAGGAGACCTAATTCAATTAGGCCTTCATTAGCACACGTTACCCTTTAATATCCTTGGAATAGTTTAAAAATACACACATGATATAAAAATATCATATAATCATAAAATAAACCTCTAATAATCTCATTTAAGCTCCATAACACTTTTTAGAGACAACCACCACTTGAATCACACCATTAGTACTATACATAATTAGGCCCTTACATACCCATAAAGTTGGTCTTAAACAATTGAAAATTAAACAAAAATTATATAAAAAAAATGTCAATATATCTCATATATATAAACTAAATTACCTCAAGGTCATCACCATGTGATTTAGACTTCACAATTTAGGGCAAAAGGACTCAAATACTTCTTTCCAAATAGCCCACTAAGAACTGCTAGAACACTCCAAAACCCAATCATGAATAACTTGATCTTAAAAATATAAAATAATAATTATAATGACAATTTATACTTTGAAAATATATTTTTACATCTATATACAACTCTAAAATAAAAAAACCACAAGGTTTAATGTCAAATATTGGTCTTTCAAACAATTTTTCTGATCTCACTACACACAGTCAACTAAGAACTAGACAAGCCATTTTGGATTCAACATTTCAACCAATTTAAATGATTATAAAACCTTATAAAAATCATGTATATAACATATAATCCAAAAAACTAACACCATGATCATTATATACTTCAACTCAAGGTATAAAGCCTCAAACATAATACTGCAACTTTCTTACCCAAAACTGCCAATTTACCTAAAAGCACAATCATGGTAATAATGACCTTCAAAACTTGTATGACCACTTTTATAGACTTATAATTCATGTATATGATCTTATGATATACTTATAAAATTCTAAGATATAAATTTAACATGGTCAAATTGCAAATATTGGTCATACAAACCAATCTCATGACCTTACATCTCACTATCTCATTTACACTAGATAAGCCAACTTGTGAAAAACTATTTCACTATAATCGATGACCTCCAAAACTTATAACAAACATTAAAATTTCTTACAAGTCCTAATAATTCATTAATAATCATATTCTCATAGTTTCCTAGGTTTTTCACTATTTTCATCATTAGGCCTATTGAGGTCAACATACCACCATTTTCTAAAAATGGGACCCTTGAGATATTTTGAAGCTTAACCTTGAAATAATGGATTGTTTTAAACATTATTTAGAATTTTATGATCATTCACTTTAATTATGTTGGTTCACTAGTTTATGGTTTTACTTTGAACTTGCCTAATGTTGCTAATATTTGATCTTCATGTCTTTTAGTTGTAAGTTTCATGGAGTACTTGATTATGGATTCATGTTCTAAACCTTGGAATAAACCCTTAGTTCAAATTAAAATTTGGTAGGACAATTTGGTTGGAAAATTTTAAATATATATTTTTGGACTTAATCCTAATTTTTATGTTAAGGCTTGGTCATGTTATGACCAAACCTTAACTTAAAGATTATGCTTGGTCCACTTTTATTTTCCACTTTGTTCATTTTTATTTTCTAACTGAGCCTAAGATTTGGGATTGGTAGGGTCCCTTTTATTTTCCCAAGCATGGTCCCTTTATTATTTATTTAGACTAAATTCTTAATGGTAAGGCCCCATTCATGTTTTTTAACATGAATTAGACTTTAGATTTAACGCTTTATCCTAAGTTTTATTTCATCCTAGTTCTAACTTAAAAAATGTGTTACTTTGTAGATATAATGATTCACACTCCCTAACACCTTTTGATAAAATGGAGCAAGGAAAATCCCAATAAACTATGCACTTGGAAATTTGAACCAATCATGTTCTAATACTTAAATCATGATCAATGGCTCATGCTTCATTATGAACCTAAGATCAAATAGAGCGAAGACATCATTAAAAATTCAAAACCTCAAGAGCCCCACAAATTCACCACATGACACTCTCACATTAGAGACTTAAAAGAAAAGTGTCCCAACCATTAAAAGGAACCAATGGTTTGTAAGGTCTTAGATATGATTGGACGATCCTCACTTCATCATGATTCTTAATCAGATAGAGTAAATTGAGTTTAATATCTTGGGAATCCCTGTAGAACTGCCATGTGGCACTCTCACATTAGGACACAAAAATTTGATGAGATTAAATTTGATGTTTGTGCAACCATCATTTGATATCCATATGGACATATTTGACATCTGTGTAACCATAAAATTTAATCCCATCAAAACTAATTACTTTATAAGCCTAAATTTTACATTTGCATGAATGTCATTTGATGCCCATGAAGATGTATTTGACATTCATGAGACTGTCAAATTTAAGCTAAAGGATTATTTTGCTCAGGACCATGATATACTCCAAAATGTTGTTTAAAATCTCATGAATGGAATTGGAGATGAATGGAAGCCCTTAGAGGATGATCATATGCTTGAGATATTTAAACTAAAAATATTGAGATGAATTGATAGTCTAAATATATGTAGGAATGAAGTTAGTTTAAGTCTATGTCCTAAGGTCCCATTGCATTTGTTTGAATGTCATGAACCTTAGGTTAGAGACTTATACTAATTCTTATTTTAAAATGGTCTTTATGACATAAAACTTATCCCAAATTCCTTTAACTAAATATTTTATTCTATTTATTAATAAAATAAAATGCTATGTCAAAATCTAGAATTTTAGTCTTGATATCACTTTGACCACTTTGGGCATACTATAAGAGCTTAACATAAGTATTTTATTCAAAATTATGTGTTTTATTTATTAAATAAAATTTAAACCATGGATTAAAGTACTAAGTTTGGTCTCCTTTTGTATAAATCCCTTAAAACTTAGCATAAAATGCTTTAACCTAAGTTCATTCATGTTTATTAATATAAAATAGACTTAGGTAAAAGAATTTTACCTTAAGTTATTTTATAGCTATGAAATTACTAAAGATCATTCATCTTGTAAGATCCAATAGCTCACACTTCATTATGAAGGATGATCTAATGGTGAGTAATCATCGATGACTTTTCAATAGAGTTCTGAGAGCCCATGGGATTGACACATGGTGAATGCACATTCAGTGTGTAACTGACAAAGGTACTAGAGCTCAAAAGGCCCATAGAGGTGTCATAGTACCTCCTGATAATAGTGGAAATTAAAAAGGAAGAACAAAGGAGTTCCACTATTATCAGGAGGTACTATGACCTAGTCACAATTCAAATGGCTGGCATCCATCATGTTACTTCTAAACTAGAGGTACTCCATTGCATTGATATCCTAACTCCCATTTTTTTAAATAGTAAAATTGATAATGACTAGATTATTCATGAGGGTAGCTCAAAGAGAGTGGTGTATATTTCCCCCTTGGCCTTTGAGAGGTACTATAAGCTCCTAAAATCCCATGTGGACCTACTCATAATCAAGGAATGGACTAGTAAGAATGACATAAATACCATCCTCAGAGCATGGTTGCTCTAGGGGAATCATGTATTCTGGCACTTTGAGGGAAGAATCCCAATTATCCAATTTAGGGAGGGAATTATGGTAATCATAACACTATTTAAAAAAAGTATTTGGATCTTTTGAAACCACATATGTCAATAATAATTGGGTGTCTTATGCTTACTTTATGGTAGAGAAATAGCTAACTCTTCCAATTAGGAATATGATTAGTATCCACCTAGGGAAACAATTTACTACCATCAAGAGGAAGACTATCAAATAATTTTTCATGATGTCATACCTATTGGATGCTCTGCTAGCCTCCACCTAGATTTCACACATTAAAAATTGATCACTTGAGGGTAGATTCAAATATAAATACCACATGTAATTCATTTATGATTGTGTCTATCCTATTTTGGTATAAGCCATCATTGGTATCCTTATGCCTAGGGTAATCCCTCTAATCAGGAAGTATGTATGATTAATGGGAGATATATGGCTTTACCCAGATTGCACTATAATTAGAATTGAGGGAATTTTGACCCAACCCTACAAGTTGCCTATATATGTTCCTAACAAGCTAGTAGAGTAGGAAATTTCATCTCAACTCCTTCATGGTGTTAATGGAGTATGTTAAGAGAAAAGGAAAGGCATCCTCCATCCCTTTCCTTTGATAACTAGAAGAACATTTTTGTAGGATTAGAAACAAGTATACACCATGGCCAGGTATAGGGACTCCTTTGTGTCTCAATTGGATGCCCTTAGGTATTGGGATCCTAATGATGTAGTGGGCAAGTATTTAAAGATAAAATAGCTACCCAATCTAGTCTATGAGCATCAACTTGCTCCTTATAACACTCTCCACATCAAAGCCAACAATTTTGAAGAAGTGTTGGATAAATTCAAAAAGCACAAATATTAAACTCTAACATAGATTGACTAGTGATTGAAAGCCACTAGGGGACATATGGGAAATGCATCTTCTTCAGTATTATTTATTGCATGGACCTTTTAAGACACCTTAGGAATAACCCTAGATAGATTTGTCATGACCCCAATGATAAATTGTACAAGTCATGGTAAGGAGAAGTTGGAGGAGAGACCTAGTGAGGGACCTTCATCCTCAACTCTCCCTCCAAGACTAGTATCCCCTATTGAACACTTGGACATGATTGCTTTGGATCTAGATGAAATAGTGGAGGATGCCCTCAATGTCCTTTACGAAGCATATGGATCTAAAGGAGAAGAAGAGCAAGCTGAAGAACCATAGGCTCAAATAGAGGAGGTTGAGCAAGAAGATAAAAGTAAAGGAAATTGCCTTGGATCTGGTCCTAATAGCCCAACTAAAGAAGAGGAAATTAGAATTGGCAATTATACCTATTAGGAAAAAAAAGCCAAAGTTGAATCTCACTCATCCCAAAAGTGAGATGAAATTGTTTATTGAGGAGTACCACATTCATGGACAAATCATCCTTGATTAGTTCATTTATAGAAAGATGCATAATATCCCTTCCTTGTCACATTCATGGGCTCTAACCAAATATATCAGTTTGGATGTACATGAAGACATCAAGCCATAGATAAGGGCCTTGATGAAAGAACAAGAGGAAACAAGAATAGTAATCACTGTAGGGTCAGAAGGCAAAAGGATGGATGTTATAAGAACATAAAGTAATTCTTAGATGGAGGTAACAATACCTCTAAAACATATTGAATCTAGTATTACTATGTAGATCAATCTAGAGACAACTGGATTAGAAAGGGTAACAAAAAAAAGCCATGGTGGGAACTGAAGAGTTCACTTTCCAAAAGGTTGAGCCTTTTTTAGGGTTAACTCTAGTTGAGGGGAAATAACCTGGTGAACTACCCATCTATGAAGAGGATGTAAAAATCCTAGCTAAGGCTCATTCAGCTCAAGTCAAAGGTGGAAATAAGGGGATAAAGTAAAGAATATCCAACCTAGAAAAAGGGAATGAAGACTTGAAGACACAAGCCATTTTATCAGTGCTAAGAGTAATAATCAAGATGATTGAAGACTACTTTAATATGTTTGAGGATTTAAAATCAATAAAGCTAAGAAAAAGTGCATTGGTACAAGAAAATGTAGTGGTCAAAGGTCTAATAACCTAATGACAAGCCTTAGTGTATAAAATAATAAGGCTAATCAACATCAGAGTTAGAAAGCAAATCCCTAGATTTAATTCAATTAGCTTGGGGCATTTAATGCAATTCTTGGGATTGTTGTTGAGAAGATAAAAGGTTTAAGTACATGGTCACAAGACATGGAGAGGCTTTTCAAGGATGATGAGGAGTTGGTAGGGATAATTCAACAAATCTTGGGAACAATGCTTAATGACCCTGCATAACCCACTGTCCTAGGCCTCATCAAGGATGATTAATTTAAACATAGGGATAATTTGGTAGTTTAAGAAGTTAGGAATAAAATTCGAGGGAATTCAGGAGTAGAAAATAGTAAGATCCTTGTTATGATCCTTAATGCTAGAGAATGGGTAGCTGAATCCCATAAAATCAAAGAGGCCATAATCTGGAATGATAGAGAATTAGAGGCTTTAGCTAACAGTGAAGAAGAGTGCCTTTTGAGACCACCTATGGACTTAAAGCTTGTTCAAGAATAACATCATAAGGCTATGGAGATTTTACAAGAGTAATAAAGAGACCCTTCGGCAATGGGCCCACCAACTAGTTAATATTCCTTTTTGTAAAAGCATTGTAATATTTGAACTAGGAATATTATTTTGTGAAGGACCATGCTAGTCTATTAGCATATTTTCCTATAGGTTAGTCTAGTTTTAAAAAGCAAGTGTATTCTAAAACTTTATAAAAATAAAATTGTCCTTATCTTTTGTACATTTGTATCTCACAACTGACTTGTATACTGCCTTATCTTTCTATAAAAGGCAGTATTACCATCTTGTAAAGGGAGAAATTTTTGATAAAAAATTGTATACTTGGAGAAATTAATATAGTCAAGGAAATCTATAAATATTGTCCAAATTTGATGTGTCAATTATAAATATAGCTTTCTCTTAATTGTTGGTTCTAAAGATTGAATTTGAATAATTTCTTTGAATTCTAAAGTTGCATTTGTGATACTAGATTGCTAATTTGTGTCTATGCTAACTTGGTTGAAGGATTTTGAAATTATTTCATTTCATTTGTTCTATATTTAGACGTGCTTATGCTATTTGAGTTTGGTAAAAAATATTTTGCCATCTTGGACAAATTCATCCTCTGACACTTTCTAATTTTCCTCCGTATCTCTGTTCTATTTGCAGAAAAGTGAAATATAGTTATTATTTATATGAGTTCATATTATCCTTATAAATTTGCCTAGTATGCAGTGAGATCTAAACTTATGTTATTTTACATCATATGTTGGTTAAATGTAGTTTTAGTTATAATTGAAACTTTTTCATGATATTTGAGTCAATGATAAAAAATTATACATTCTCTTTATGCCTTACCATTCCCTTTTGATTCTTTTTTTAACCATATCATTGTATCTTAGATTTCATTATAAATCTTGATTTAGATTAATTTTTATTTTAAGTTTAGATAATAATTCACTAGCATTGACATAGATACTTCATAATTTACAAATATTGGACCATGATGGCTCCCAACCATCAATTATTATACATTTTTTGTAACATTCATACATTACTTTACTTCTATTTCACCATAGGTAACCTAAGTTGCCAAAACCTACTACTCATGCTTTGAATTCCTAGAATTCTAAAATGAGAAGTGTTCTTTGAACACCAAGAACCCATATGATACATTTAGAGGCATCAATAGGAAATCATTTTGTTGGCACTAGAAGGAGGGCCAATCTCCATGAATTAGTTGGATCTTTCTTATACTTAGTATATTTTAATCTAAAATTGGTGTTACTTTTATACTTTTACATAATTGTTTGCTCATAAGCATAAATATCATTGATCTTTGCAGTCTTTGACCCATCTTTGTGCTCCTTTAGATAAAGATCACAATTCTTTGAGGTTTGATTCTTATTTTTGGTAAAGATAGATTGAGACTTGAGAATTCATAGTATTTGAGTTTTGGACAGCTTATTTTGATCAAAGTTTGGCATATATTTCATAAATCTAAGTTTATTTGAGCTTAGACTTGTAAAGATAGACCATATTTTCATAATTTGGGCACATCTTTGAGTTAGCTTAGTCAAAGGCTTATGTCTTTTTATGTTCTTTACACAATCTTTACAAAATGAGATTAATTTACAAGTTTAATCCTTGTTCTTCATAAAGATTAACTTGATACATCATATTTCAAATAGGATCTTCAATCTTCAAGCTAAAATTGCCAAGGATTCAAACAAGATCACATTCAGAGATAATGGAACCATTGATTGAACTTGAAGTTCATAGAAGAGCTAGGAATGATAAAGGTAGGCATATACATTCCAAGTCTTTGCCAACCTCAACTCTTTAATGTACATTTTTCTTTAACCTTCATTTAGGTATGGCTTGGTTGGTGTTATAGAATTATATAGTCACCTCTCACATTTATATCTTACATGGCCAAAGCTATACAAAATATAAGATAACATAATAATACTAGTTCAAGTCTCCTATATATTTTCCATTTGGTATTTATGTGTTGTTAAATATATAGCCATGTGTATACCCATCATCTCTTCCATGATCAAAAACCTACAAAATAAAATAGTATGTCCAAATCATAGGCTTGGGTCTGTGTTAAAAATATCTTGAAACATATATCATCACCTATATATATTTTCCATGGCCAAAAGGCCTTAAAAATAGAAGGAGATTTGATCACTAGGCTCGAGTCTACATGCATACAATGATATCTCATCTACCTCAATTTGAGAAACCATGGATGATGGATTTTAAAAATATAACTCGCTCTTTAGGTTATTGATATGTTCATGGCCTATTAAATAGATGTATTATTTCTCATGCTTAGTTTTAAATCTACAATAAATATCTATTGACCCCCATTAGGCTTTCCCATGGCTTAACAACCTTGTAAATAGGCAAAATACTTCACATCTATGATTGTGTGAATTCAATACACAGTCATGCCTTATATATTCATACTGTGTCAAAAATAAATCCTCTATGAAAATATATCTATCACCATTGAAACTATCCTTTTAATGAAGGCACCTTATGTTCATGGCTTGACCCTTTTCTTTACACTTGTAGCCTTCCAAAATTGGTGATCTCAACTCACCATCTAGGACTATAAAATAACTAGCTTGACTTGGATTAGCATGCCTATTGGTATATCATGCATCCATGGAAAAAATATGCATCCTTTCAATGGAGACACCCTTCACCTATAGGCTCAGCTCTACCTTGTAAATAAAAGAAACTAGGATTGGATCTATGTATCTCCAAAATAAATGCATATCCTTCTTCACTCAAGTCTTCATCAATTCATATTCTCATCATCCACAATCGACCTCAAATGATGAGCTCCCACACTATCTTATGATTTCTTTATCAAAACTAATGACTATGCATCAAAATGGCTCCATTCAAAAGCCTTCACAGGCTTAACTTTACAAACAAATGTCTGGTCTTCCTCTCTTATCAATTAAATGATGCCTCTATTATTGTCCCCACTCTTCAAGATTATGCTAATCCCCAATAAGACTTATCATGTATCTCAAAGCCCATCCAATAATTCAACATCCTTTGCCAATGGTTCCAATCCCTTAACATATGAAAGGCATTCTTTAAAAAATTAAAAATCCCACATTCAGTGGGGAAAAGTACACTAAAATTATAAAATAGCCTTAGAATAATTTTTAACTCTTGAATTAGGCCACATTTAACTCACCTTTTATTAAACCAAACTTGGTAGATGGAAATCTCTCATTGTTGGTTCATTGAGTTGGTTTCATGGCATAACTCAAACTTGATCTTGCCATATCTCAAAATTGGTCACAATGAGTTGGTTGTTAAGCTATCACTCAAGTTAAAATTTGGTTGATTAGATATCTTAGACTCACTTGATCTTGAGCATTATGGAATGTAGTCTTGAGTTGGCATATTAATCTTGAACTCAACACATGACTTAGAAAATAACATGAAGTCGTAGTAGGTCATGTGGTGTTTTGAGGACCCACTATGTAGACCTTTATAAATTCTCCTCATCCTACCACTTTTTAATATAAGGATTCACAAAAATAATATGGTATAAAACTATAGTTTAATTGGAAATATTAAAATTACTCTAGTATACCATGGTGTCTAGATCCCCTTCCAAAACAAGAGTGGATCCTACTAGCTACGATATTTGTAATTAGCCTTTTGCAACTTTGACTGATGATTATTAGTGAATTAAAATATTCTAGTTCAAACCTCTCCACAAAGAGGATTTTGGTCTAAAAAATTCCAAGTAATCCAACTAACCCAAAAGATTTTCATAAATTCCCTCTTTGCCATTGACAATCTTCCTATACTAATTCTAACATACAAGAACCAAAAATAACATATGAATGAATTATGAAGTCAATCTCTCAAAATGATACAATAAAACTTTTTTTGTAAAATATTAGTGAAATAAGATGTTATAACACTTCCCTATAAGAAGTCAACTATTTGACTAAAAATATACCCTGATTATGGAGAGTAAAACAAACTCTGTATCCATTTTGTCAAATGACCTGTTACCCTAAATAGTCATTAAATCTGGTGGATTCCCTCAACCCCTGCACTACATGAAGGCTAATGTATACTCCATGATAGCAATATCACACAGGGGAAATCTTTTGTTGCATATGCCTATAGGATTTACAAATAACTACAACATATATATTCTTTCATTTATAAATGTTGCCCATAATACTGTCTGACTTAAATGTATATGTAAAGTATAAAAATTGCTAATGAATTTATCTATCCTAATGTTATAATTGCAAAATATACACAATACATGAAACCATAATCAAGGGAAATAGATGTGATCACCATCTTGTCAATAATATAGTTAACTATTGTGTCCCTAAAAATGATTATTAAATATTTTTGTGTACTTGTCAAAATCCAATGTCAACTTAGATAACTTACATAATAAGAAATTCTTTACAAAGTCACAAACTCTACACGTATTTGTAAGCAAAATATCATATAAAGGTGAGGAGAACACCAAGAATTTTAAAACTATCTCAAGGTCTCCTTCACCATCTAACTGATCCCTAATTCATACCTCCACAACTCATCCAATTGAGTTAGCTTCCCAAAAATCTATAAAAACATAGGATTATCAAAATTCCTTCCTAAATACAAGTGGTTAGGAATTTTTTTTGACATAGTTTTTTGAAGTGATAAATAAGCATACTATGCAATACTATAGATATGCTTATCAAAACTATCCAATTAGACCATTTGATTAATAAGGGTTGTTCCCTCTTCATTATTTCCACAGCTAAATAAGAGGTGGGTTCATCTTATCAACTCTATCTTATGAGAGTTAGATGATCCATTTCCTTTTTCAAAAGGATTTCAAAAAATATATAAAAAAAGACATTTTTTATTCCCAAAGCAACCTTACACAACAGATTCAAACCAAAACTATGCATACATAGTTACGTTAAAAATAATTTATACCTCTAAAGAAATTTTAAAGTGCACCTACTGAGTACTAGTTGACATATTTTTGGCGTCTTAAACAACTTCATGTTTTTTTTGCAATACTTAACAAAGATATAAATCATAAACCAACTTATGAACCAAATAAAACTCAATCCATAAAGTGTAAAAACCTGTTAATTCCTGAACAATGCCTTATTTTCCATTTCCATATCTTACTATAGAACTAGTGTTTTCACTTGTTCCCATAATCAAGAACATAGGCATCTATAATATGATTAGTAATCCAAAGATAAAGGCTACAAAAATGGATATCAAAGATAAAAATATCATTTTAATACCAATATGAAATTAGATCTCCATCACACCTTAATTTGGCCTCTATGTAAGATTGGTAATAGGACTATAACTAATTCCTCTTAGATGTGCATCACTAAAAATGCCTTGAATTTTATCTAAATGTGCTCCAAGATAGAAATTTTGATCCTTTATCAACACCATCTCACACCTCAAGTGATAATGCATTGTGTTTTTCATCAATGTTAATCCTACAGGGTTAGTGGTTTTAGAACCTTGGCTATTAGAAGCTTGTTTTCTTCCATCAAACTAGAATGTCTTCCAATTTTCCTTTGCATTAGCATTCCTACATGATCAATTTAATATAATAATAATACTAATAATAATTTTATATCTATAAACTCCAAGTTGAAGTATATCCAAAAACTAAAGCTAATCTTATAATCACCTGCTTTGATACCAAAAGTGATATAAAAACTAGGTTTATCTTTTAGATAATTCAAAATAAATTATCAAATTGGATATAAAAATCTCAATTCCCATTAAATGAAATAAGATCTGGTTTCAAAAATCTAGGAATAAATGCAAAGTGCTCAACAAACTCTATAAACTTATTTCTTGCTTTAAAACTCTTGATTAGTGTCACCTTGTAAATTCCCATAATTAATTATATTGTTTCATTTATTCATTTGTAAATAAATTAAGTTGAAACCCACAAATAATTGAAAGGAAAATCAACACCAATCTGATAACAGAGTTCACCCAATTGGGATACATCTCTAGGTTAATAAAATAATAAATTGATCCATTATAAATGATGTAAATATACACTTAACAAACTTACAACAAGAATGGATTTTTGGAGCTTTAATAGTGATGAAAATTGACTGCATGAAGACTTTGAAATTGATCAAACAAACATCTTATCAAATTTTGTATCACCTTTTTATCCTTTCTATGTATTTGAGCATAACTCTCTAGTAAGAGTATCTGTAAAACTCTTAAGACAAACATATGTTGGTTAAGGAGTGTCTTTATCTTTGTTTTAGACCTCAAACTCCTTGAAAAATCTTGATACATAAAAATACAGTGGGATCCATGACCAAAGGCCTTATAAAATAGGAGCATCCAAATATAATATTTTCCTAAGACCAAAATAAGCATAATGTAAACATAGACTCGGGTCTATAATTAAAATTATACAGTCAACTCTCATGTTTATATCTTCCATTTCCAAGGCTATACAAAATAGAAAATAATGTAATAATACTGGTTCAAGTCTCCTACATCTTTTCCATTGAGGATCTATGTGTTGTTTAATATATAACCACATGTATACCCATCCTCTTTTTCATGGTCAGAAACCTATAAAATAAAAGAATATGTCCAAAACACAGGCTTGGGTCTATGTTAAAAAAATCCTACAACATATATCATCACTTATATATCTCTTCCATGGCCAAAATGCCTTACAAATAAGATATGTGATCACCAGGGTTGGGTCTACATGCATATAATGATATCTCATCTACCTTAGTTTTGGAGACCATGGTCGATGGCTTTTGAAAATATAACTAACTCCTTTGGTTCATCATATGTTTGTGGCCTATCAAATATATGTATTATTTCTTGAGCTCAGCTTTCATTCTACAATAGATATCTATTGACCCCCATTGATCTTTTCCCTAACTTAAGAACCTTGTAAATAGGTAAAATCCTTCATGTCTGAGACTGTGTGAATTTAATACATAATCATGCCTTATATCTTCAAACTATGTCAAAAATAAATCCTCCATGTAAATATCTCCATCACCATGGCCAACCTAACTTTCAATGAAGACACCTTATATTCCTAGCTTGGCCCTTTTCTGTACACTCATTGCCTTCAAAAATTGGTTTTCTCAACTCACCATCTGGGACTATAGAATAACCAACTTGAGTTGGCTTGGCATGCTTTTTGGTATATCATTCATCTATGTCAAAAATAGGCACATTTTCAATGGAGACACACTTCACCTATAGGCTTAGATCTACCTTTTAAATAGAAGAAATCAAGCTCAAATCTGTGTATCCCTAAAATAAATGAATATCCTTCTTTAATCAAGTCTCTATCAATGCATAGTCTCATCATCCATGATTGGCCTCCAATGATGATCTCCCACACTATCTTTGGATTGCCTTATCAAAACTGATGCCTATGCATCCAAATGGATCCATTCAAAACCCTTCATAGGATTGACCTTGTAAAAATATGCCTAGTCTTTCTCTCTTGCTAATTAAATGATGCCTCTATTATTATCCATACTCTTCGATACTACCCTCATCTCTAGTTAGACTTGATATGTATCTCACAACCCAACTAGTAGTCCAATAACCTTTTCCAATGGTTCCAATCCCTTAACATATGATAGGCATTCTTTAAAAAAAATATATCCCATATTCATTAGGGAAGGGTATACTGAAGGTTTAAAATAGCCTTGGAGAAGTTTTGAAATCATGGCTTAGGCCATGTTTAAATCACCTTTTGTTATGACAAACTTGGTAGATGGAAACTACTCATTTTTGGTTCATTGAGTTGGTTTCATGGCATAAATTGAACTTGGTCTCATTATATCTCAAACTTGGTCAGGATGAGTTGATTTTTGAGCTAGCACTCAAGTTTTGAATTGGTTGAATATATTTTTTAGGTTGAGTTGATCTTGATCATTTTGGAATGTTGTCTTAGGTTGGCATATTAATCTCAAACTTGACACATGACTTAGAAAATAGAATTAAGTGGTGGTAGGCCATGTGGTGGCCTAAGAACCCACCACATGGACCTTTCCAAATGATCCTCATCCTACCAATTGTTAATATGAGGATGCACTAATATAATATGGTATAAAACTAAAGTGTAATTGGAAATATTAAAATTACACTAGTGGACCATGGTGTCCAGATTCCTTTCCAAAACAAGAGTGGATCCCACTGGATACGGTCTCTTTAACTGGTCTTTTGTAAATTTTATTGATGATGATCAATGAATTAAAATCCTATAGATCATCCTATTACTCTTACTATTAATTCATAACCATAAAGTCCTATTATCCAAATAAAGATCATCAAATATACTATAGTAATATATATTATACCATTTTCCTTGGCAACATCACTAAATTATTATAATAGGTTCATAATGGGGAGATATTTATGACCATCCACTAGATGGAATAATAGGATGTTATTTAATTTTCAAAAAAAATGAAAATACCAAAAAAATTCAAAACTCCAAAAATATGTTTGGCACCTACATGTTTTATTAGCTCCTTGGAATCTATGTGTTTGTTCCATGTCAATGGATGGTATACTTAGTTACTCCTACATATACATGTGTCTTACACTTATGTATACACATAATATTTTTTTATATTTATCAATTATTGATGCTTTCTCTCTTATAAGAACCCATCGAGTCTCGATCTATCTAAGTGCATGCCTGAAAGGGTGTAGTGGGAAAGGGGTGGGAAAACCTTTAGTACTTCACATTATTAGTGTCACCTATAATTATACATAAAACCAATAAAAATACCTCCTATACATTTTTATAATATTTTACACATCCCTCATGTTCTTTTCCAAATAATTCACTGCCTCAAATAATCCCTACCTAAACCAAAACCCATTTTTACCACTTTATCAAATTTATTTGAATGGGTCGACCTAGATATGGAAATAGTGCACGTTATGAGATTGAGTTGGCTAAGGAGAAATTAGTACAAAACCTAATGACTCTATTTTATAACTAAAAAGGTTTACTAGGCCAATTAAATTGACTAAAATTTTATAAGGGCTTAGGGTTAAATAAGGCTATATATACACATCTTTCACCCCATTTCCAATAGAGAGAATCATTAATTTTCACTTCTTTATTTTTTTCCACCATTCTAATTAGGAGGGTTTTTCTTAAGGTTTCATAATTCTTGGAGGAGAACCTTAATCTTATTAAGGCTTGAGATTCACTATGATGTCCTTGGCTATACTATAGTCCATTGTCCATCCTTAGTTTCTTCAACAATATACAATAACCTCTTTAAAATCTCCATTAACAAAGGGACAGGTTGAGTTTCAATAGGTTCATCTTCAAGGTAAGTATTCTTAACTCTTAATCTTTTATTTTAGTAGATATATTTGCATGTATAATAGCTAATGAATGTATTATATCTCCATGCTTAGGATTACCTCTACATTGACTTGAGTAGAATTTTATTTTTCATGTTTATTGCTTATATTTATCCCCCTTTTATGCCACAAGATTTAGTGAGCACTAGATTAGATTTACTTTACTATTGGATTAAATATCAAGAAATAGATAGTTTTATTATGTGGTATTGCTTGAATAGAGGATTTGGAATCCTCTCTAGCCAAATTGTATGATAAGAGACCCCTTACGTAGGAATAACATATCCATATTGGTTATGACCCCAATTATCTAAGTATTACTAGTGGTATAGTTATATGATTTATCTTCTTTGAGTTAGGATTGATTTCTAGATCAAATTCACTTTTTCTTGCATACTTTCTAGTGAACCCAATGTGAAATTAACCCTTTAATATTTTTAATATTCATTTTCAAACTACTAGATCGATCTAATCAACTCAGTATAACAATTTTTGTGTATGTATCAATATTTAGTCATATAATAGACTTAGTTTATATCTATGTGTAGGTATTTTTCTTCTATAGACAACTAGATCGATCCAATCAACCTTGATTTATACTATTTATAGGTCATATTATACTTAGTTAATATGATTGACATATTTAGGGCATCATCATACATGTTTTTCAACTAAGGTGATCCTATCAATCTTGCTTAGCTCTCTATGATCAAAATTTCCATCTTAGAACACTATATCAATCCTATCAATTTAATTTTTTCATCTTATATTTTAAATTTTATAGTAAGTTTTATTTAAATTACTAAATTGATTTTATCAACACAATTTTAAATTTATTTTTTAATCAATTTATGAAAAATGAGGTGATTAGTTTGAATTTTTTTAACATCTTATTTTGTAGGTTCAAACCCTCATCTAGATAACATAGCTTGGAAATAATAATTTATAAACTTTAGTACATTGATAAATCAATCAAATTGAATTTGTCTTAATTATTAGGTTCATTCTAACCAACCTAGTTATTTCATTTTCTCTAAAATTTTAGTCAAACTTCCATTCTTATTTCCCATTTTTTAGTTCTACAAAATTGTAACCTTATATTAAACTAAGTCAAATGGATCGACTCATTTTTGTGACTTATTTTTTTTCCTTTGAAACTTATTCAACTTTCTCAATTATATTTCTCTAGACTATATTGCAACAAATAGAGTTGACTAGATCGACTCTATTTTATAATGTTTGCATACTAGGTTGACTCAATCGACCTAGTACTGTGTCTTTTTCAAGCAATGTAAATTAACTCACATTGGTATTAATTAATTCACTTTTCATTTATTTGTTTTATTATTTAGAGTAGTGCACATTATTTAATTAGGAATGTTAATTTATTATAGTATTCATTTTATTCTTTCACACACACCAAATCATAAAATATCAAATAAGCATTCAAAAAATTCTACCCAGGTTTACCTACTTGGATTTCATCATTAAGGGAGAAGCCAATTTGGTTTTTTGGATAAGTATAAATACACGGTTGATTGTATACATTATCAAATCACCTTACACCCTTATCATTTTAGGATTATGAAGTGAGGGGGTAAGCTCCAATACCAAACTAGTACCATCACTAATATAGATCCCTTTTAGCCTTAACATACCTGAAACTAGCTTTAGTTTACCTCTTTTTAATTCTTTTACAAATCCAAAAAACCTATCACATTTTAAATCATAATTTAAAACATATAGGAATGTTTTCTAATTAGATTAACATTTACATTTTAGTATTATTGCTTATTGTTTAAAAATTATATTTTGTATTACAAAAATTACATTAGCTAGCATTGGTACAATGTTTGTGCTATGCTTTGCAACTATATTGACTTAATTGACCTATTTTCTTATGTGTTTAGCTTATTTTATTACAAAAATTACTACTAAATGGTCTAGATTTATACCATTTCAATTTTATCCTACATACAGACCATAGTCAACTCTCTTGACTCAATCTCTTATAGGCTATTGCATTTGTATCCTTGTAGAACACAATCTACCTATTTAACTCTGATTCCCATAGATATATTTTGTTTCTCCTTCTGTAAAACACAATTAACCTATTCGACTCTATTTCCTATGAAATGTATATTTACCTTATAAAAAATAGTCAACCCATTCAACCTAGTTTAATAACTAGTCGTTCCTCATTTTTAGTAAGTGCATAGCTTCCCAATTTCATCATGGAACATTTGTATGATAATGCCATAGAGTAAAATTAAAGTAACATGATGAACTTTACCAATCCTAAAAAACATACTAAGCCACATTTTTGGTAACTAATCCATATCAAAGTAACATTCATGTCACCACTATAACTACCAAATACAAAACTCCTCCTTATTTCACATCACTAAATCCCTTATTTGTATAAATGGTATCAAATGAAAATTATCTTAAATACATGGATAAAATGATTGTTTTCATCAATGAAAATCCTCAACATAGAGGTAAGGATCATTAATTTATATATAACATCATGATGGGACTTCATTTTGGAGATCCCATTCACTTTCACCTAGATTTTCCATAGGATTTAGGGCAAGTGAAATAATGATTTCCTCCACTCTTTTACCCTCTACAATATATCTTGTTAATACTCTAACATCTTCCTCCATGTATTATTTTATCTTCATGCTAAGAATTTATAATAACATGGTTGATGTATATTTTAGTGGGCCTACCATAAAAATCCACACAAATTCCCAATTTCATTTTACTCATAATTTATCTACTATAGCTAATACTTCTCATGGTACTACTACTTCTCATGCCACTAGCACTTCTCATGCCACTACTACACCTCATGCTACTATTTCATCCTAACTTATTAACATATCACAACACATTAATGATTCTAAAGCTTCTTATATGAGTCAAAATAGTGAGAAAACCAATACACTTCTATTACAAACTCTAAACTAAATGGCTACTTTTCAAACCAATAATCCAAACCAAATGATGCAAATGAAAAACCACTTATTAAAACTAAAAAATCAACCTTAGCATACTCAATAGGGAGCACAAAATCCTAATACCCCAACCTCCCCTTAGGGATTCACACAATAACTTTAAACCTCAAGCACCACTTATTAATAAAACTATTAAACATTTAAAAAATGAATCTTTTTTACCTCAAATTGAAAACATTAACATATGAGTTATAATTCCCACCATCACTTATAATGGATATATGGATCCTAACATGAACTTAAAAACCTTTGGAAACTTATACAAAGATTGGGTTAACCTTAATACATTCACTGCCACCAAAATCTTAGTTAAAACTCTCTCTAGATATGCTTTCTATTGGTATAACCAAATTAAAACCTACTCCATCACTAGTTTAGAGGACTTGGCCAATGTATTGGTTTAATAATTCCAAACTAATGACCTTATCAAAAATAATTTAGCCATTTTATCAATTTTAAACAATAAGAATCTAAAATGACATAATTTTTCATTAAATGATTGAAAGCCTTATCTAATAAAGTTGAGCATAATATGGTAGATGAGAACCTATTCCACTTATTCACTAATGTTATTCATCCTAAATTGTAATGTTGAATTAGGACTCTTTCTCCAAAATCTTTAGAAGAGGGAATTAACCAAGGTAAACACCAATATTTCCCTATACATCAATTTAAACCTTCCCATGCTACAATCGGAACTTACATGCTTATAAAACTTAAAAACCAACATGAAACAAATTATAATATTACAAATACTTATCAATCCATACAGGCCATGCAAGCCATTACTCCAAACACTATAATAAAGGATGCTTCTCCACTTCAACCTACTAATAATTCTCATCCTAGTTCATCATTACCTCAATAATATAATATAGATTCACACAAACCTCTTTCCTTATCATAAATTTAAAAATTCCTTACATGACCTTTACTATGAGATATTGATCCTACATGCCTTATGAAAAAATAATATGATCCAAACAAGTTTTGTTGGTTTCATGAAAGTTGGGGTTATTCTCATGAAACTTGTCCCCAATTGATAAATCTTACTATGGAATTTCTACTTCAACCCAATATTGAACATGAATCTCTTATATGTAAACATTAATAAGTTTATAAAATAGTGTTTAAGGCTCATGAAACCAAAACTAAAAATGAAGGTTTAAATCAAGACAATGTTCATCTAGATATCTATAAAGATCCTCTTCCTAACCATAAATATAATACCAATCAACCTACCCCTACCACCACTAACATCAATATTACCATAAATACTAACACCAATGATGAGAATGTGGTCAACATGAATAATATGAAAGAGTAGTTTCTTATGATAAATAAAACCCACCCCCTAAACATCATAATTATCCAAATTTACACATTATTCAAGACACTTACCCATCACATATCATAAAATTGGGGAATGAAGTACCAATTAACACACAAGTATCACCTCCAATAATGTAAATCAACCATACTTGTCATAAAATTAATATAGTTTCTACTCTTCCTCTAAATAAGATACCTCAAGTAGATAAGCCTCAAACATCACATCAACTTCCATTCAAACATAATAAAATATCAAAGAAACAAATACATCACCTAAGATAAATCAACCCAATTCAAGCAAACCTAAATTAAATATCCCTTATTATCATAAATTTCAATGTGTATCCAACCCCCTTCAACAACTTATTACAACATTATGCACCTTTATGTAATAGTCCTCTATTGGGTTATGATGAATGGTATCCTTTAACAAAAAATTTCCATATTCCATACCAAATTCATTTCTTAAAAATTATGTGAACTTCCCCTCGTAATCATAATTGATTAATGTAATTAATATAGAAAATGAGCATCCCTCATCCTCTACCCATGGGGCATGAAACTACATTATCAAGATATGAAGATAACATTATCCAACAGTGTGAATATATGTCCATCCACATTGATGAAATAGTAGACACTTCACTTTCACTCAATTTTTTTATCTCTTTCATGATTCTCGATGAGATATTAATCTATGTAGATGACACCCCTCTCTTCATTAAAATTTAAATATGAGATATCCAAGTCAAACATGATTTAATCAATGAAGGATTAGGTACTTGTGTTGCTTCCCTTGATTTTATTAAAACACTTAGATATTCATAATGTTATATTAAATCCATGTAAATTACATGTCAAGGATATGATATAAGAATAAATCATCCTTTAGGTTATGTTTAGATTCCTATCACCATTCCTCCCATCACTGTTCATGGGAAATTTTTGATATTTAACTTTAAAATTTCCTAAAATATATTTTTCAAGTAACCTTGGACACATCATATGAGATAAGTTGCCTCATTTGCATGCCAATGTGTTAAATTTACCCATAATGGTGGTATTTATAATATTTAAGGTGACACTAACCCTTGGAATTTTAAACAATTCAAAGAAAGAGGTGTTTTAAAAATACCTACCCTTGAACCTTTACATATAATTCCATTTCATGAATCACAACATTTTAATTATCTAGAAAACTCTACCTAAGGTTATCATGGTCATCTTGAATTAATAGGAAACATTCCTACTAACCTTCTAGACTCTAATGATGAGTAACTATATGAGACAATATTAAAGATCAAAATTATAATCTCTCTCTTAACATCATTCCTCAACTACCTCCTCTCTAACCTCACTCCTATACAAAACCTTTAGATGAACTATTGGTTACACTAACTAAAATTACATATTCTATTCACCACTCTTCTTTGTCCAATAAAATAGTTGATGCATGTAATATTAACTTATATAAACCTGATTATAATGATGAATATTATCCAAATAAACCATTTTTATCTAGAATCATTCAAGATAAAAATTCAAAATTCTTATATATTGTTCTTTTTTACTACAGTCTCTCAATTATTTTTCTCTAGTTTCTTTTCTTGATATAGTAACTTATATTAGTTTTTCCTCTACTATTCACAAGTCAGAGATGGATCACACACTCACTACACGTCTAATTCACTATTAAACCTCTCAAGAGTATGTTTACAGACCATGTCATGATAAGACCTTTCTTCTTTGATATATACCATGATCCTTTGAGTTTTCTTCCTCCTAAGATGTCAGGCACTCTACTTTGACCCATTGCACAACCAATCAAGTATAAATATGAGCCTAGTCGGGATTATGATCTAGCCTCTTCCATTCTTGGTGATGGTCTTCTACCATTACCTAAGATCTATCCTCTACAATCATAATGACTAGATCATAATTATTGTGATATACATAGAGTTGGTCATTAGATAAGGAATTATCCTATACATTATCATCAATAGACATATTCTTCTACCACTTCAATGAGTAGAACTTCATCATCTACTAAGAGATGCATTTTTTTATTTCATGGTAAACATAAACATTATTCTACTCAATACTAATAGCTCAAATAATACATTGACATACTATGTCCATACATATCATAGTCTAGAGATAAAACTATACCAATTCCTAAGTTACTCCCATAGTATATCCATAATTATGGGGAAGTATATTTCCTTTGGCATCAAAAAATTACACACCATACCAATAGATATCAAGTAATTTAGTATCATATTTTTAATATTACATGTCCTATGCCTTCATAAGCTTAGTCTCCCTCTCCAATTCAATTACAACTAAAGGCTTCTCCTTCCTTATCGCCTACATCTTCTCAAAGATTTTAGGACACTAATTACATTCCTATCACTGAGTATCCCACATAGGAGGTGCCTCATGAACACCATAATTATTCTACCAATCCATAATTATGGGGAAGTATATTTCCTTTGGCATCAAAAAATAACACACCATACCAATAGATATCAAGTAATTTAGTATCATATTTTTAATATTACATGTCCTATGACTTCATAAGCTTAGTCTCCCTCTCCAATTCAATTACAATAAAGGCTTCTCCTTCCTTATCACCTACATCTTCTCAAATATTTTAGGACACTAATTACATTCCTATCACTGAGTATCCCACATAGGAGGTGCCTCATGAACATCATAATTCTTCTACCAATCCTACTATTTTTGTAGATATGATATAAAAATAAGTCTTTTCATGACTTTTTTGGTATATATAGTGAGATTTATTAGTATTTATGAAATATCATGGTGTTATATCAGATTATTACATGATTTGGCCTTGATATATGATTATTTATACATTTTATATGTTGATTTTCATTTTCCTTGGGTCTCATTTATCTACATCTTTATTTTATGATCTCTTATGGATTATCTTTATAATTTTTACTAACTTATACTTATGGCTTATAATTATTTTCAAGTGGATATATTTTTCACTCTTTATAATTTTATGAATACTTATTATCTTCAACTAAAATAGAGATAATTATTATTGTAACTTAGTTATTAAACCCAAATCCCCATAGTATCCTATTTTTACCATATGATCAGTTAACAATAATTATTCTCATTGTACCATTATTTACATCAATCTCTTTTGATCTCCATCTATCTCGTTTATTTATTTTCTCATATTATGTACACACACAGTTGAGATTTGAGATCACATACTGGCTTATAAGAAATACAAATTATTTAGTCAATCATCTCTCTAGATATCTCACTTCTTATAACCAAAACCTAAATTTTATCTATGTGTCACTTTTTTCATTCATGTTTGGTTATCTGTAAAACCCATAAAAATTTAAGCACCAAATCATTTTAAACAAAATGTAATGAGGAAAAGGAAAAAGTAAAAATAAAAAGTCAACATTATAACAAAATATGTATTTCATAACACTTCTCCTATCCCCAATCGAAGCTCAAATTCTATAGTTGGAATCATAATATAGTCATGGTCCATTAGTGTGTGGTAGGATAGTATATTGGGATAAGATAATTCAAAATTATCTATAGTGCTCCCTAATTTCTCACAAAATTACCCAATCCTCATATTAGATCGATGAATCTATAAAGGGTCCTAAGGAATAGGGAATACAATATAGGAGGGTAGGTCCATTTTTAATTTTATTTTATATATAACCTTCAATACTTGATCTTAGTAATACACTTAATTTCCCATAAAGATTTGTGTCTATTGTGAACAAATTTGTTTTGCATTTGAGGGTCATTAAACTATTAGTGCATTCTTATTTTCTTAGTACACCTCAATTTTACTAAGGTTTCATTATAAATGAATATGTCATGCTTATTCCACTCCATTCATTCACTATAGAAATTCCAATATTCCTCCTTGATGAATATGCTTTTTTAATTGATCATACTCTTATATTTAATCCATTTATGAGTTACAATATAAAACCTTGGATAGGACCAAGAATTCTTCACAAATTTTCCTTATTTCTTATATAATCATATTCCTTATTCCACCTCATAGGTATTTTTTTTTGAGTTACAATATAAGACCACGGATATGACTAGGCATTCCTAAAAAAATATTCCTAAAAGCTTCTATACCATTTGTCACACAAATAACTATCTAATTTTGTTTATTAAAGTTTATTTCTAATTTCACATGTTTCCCATTTTATTACAATTTTTTCATACTTCCCATCTTGATTTATTATGATTTATCTTGTTTTTATTTCATGTTCTTACTTTTAAAACATTTGATTTTTCACGTTTTCCATTTTATTACAAATTGTTCATACTTCCCATCTTGATTTAGTATGATTTATCTTATTTTTATTTGGTGTTCTTACTTTTAAAGCATTTTATATAACATGTTTTCCATTTTATTACAATTTTTTCATACTTCCCATCTTGAATTAGTATGATTTATCTTGTTTTAAATTGCTATGTTTTTCTCTCATTTTTACACTATTACAAACATTTTCTATTTTAATTCATTTTAACATTTATTATATTTTCATATTTTGTTTAACATATTTCCCATCATGATTTAGTGTGTATTAAATTTTATGATTATTTTCCTTCTTATTCAAATTATATGTTTTATTTTTAACCATGCATGTGTCTTACATAATTCTAGAAAATAAATCATATGTCATATATTTTACCATATCATATACATCAAAATTAAAACACATGTGAAAAAATGAAAAAAACCACATACATCTATACATCCATGATAAAAATATAATACATAATCCAAGAAATGTACATATGTATAATGCACACACACACACAAACACACACACACACACACACACACACACACACACACACACACACACACACACACACACACACACACACACACACACACACACACACACACACACACACACACACACATGCATGTGTGCACATGTGCGCACACACACACACATAGACACACACACACACACACACACACACACACACACACACACACACACACACACACACACACACACACACACACACACACACACACACACACACACACACACACACACACACACACACGTAGAGACACACACATAGACACAAAAGAAAACATAATACAAAGTACAAGTATAATATCAATCAACTCTAAGGTTTTGCTCTATCATACCTATCTAGTGATCATTCTACACTACCCATAGATGCCTATAACTATATCCTCTAAATATTTTATTATAATGAGGTATATTTGGATCTAATACCATCAAAATCTCCTTATAAATTAGCTACCTGGGCTTGCACATGTCTAGGTTATATAGTAGTGGCCATATGATCAATTCAATCCTAGGCCAATGCCTTCTAGGCTCATGTCTCTCCATATCCAACCCTAATGGGTATCTATAGATCATCCCCTTATTATTTTAGCTATTAGGATTTATCTCCACTCAATAGAAACCAAATATCATATGTTGGGGTAGATGGTACAATAGGATCCTCCATGGTAGTAGTATCATGATGCAATAGTACTCCATCCAAAATATCATGGTTTATAAATTACTACAACCCATCTAAACTCCCCATTAATTGTCTCTACAAAATAAAAACCAAGTGTACATTAGGCCTCATATATATATATATATATATATATATACAAATATAAAATTACAACTATACATCTAGTGATCTATCAAATACTTAAAATAAAATAAATCACTTACCAACACCAGTGTCACCAACCATGATATCCATAGTGGCAAAAACACCTAGCACCTCCACCATAACCTACCTCTAATTAACTAAAAAACATAGAGAAATAAACTGTGCATGTTAAGTTCCTATCCAAATCTATCTCTCTATAGTCCATCTTTGTGTAGCTTACACTATAGGTCTCTGTGACTACTAACTCTTGTGTCTCCTATACCACCCAACAATGATTCCTTCTCCTCTATGCTCATGAGAGAACCTATAATTCCTATTTTGGCTCATTAATAGAAAAATCCTCACCATTCACCTATTCACCCACCATCTTTGCATTTATCACAACTACCTCCTTAGCCTCTACATCCACTAGGCACCAAAATCCAAGATAAACAAGTAGAGGACTACATCTAGTATTAAATTAATGATTTACAGCTTGGTAAGCCAAGTCTATATGTCTATATCAAATATTAAGAACCTAAATATCTCATTCAAATACTACTATCAACTTGATTAATTATCCATTAAGAGGATTCAATATTGTTAAGAATGAAAACAATAGTTTTCAAAGAAAACATGGAGATAATTTCAAGGACAAGCTCAAGGATTACATTTTAAAAATTACTTAATTAGGTATAATTTTTATTTCAAATAATAATTTATAATATATTTCCAAAAATAATAACATTGATATCTATCTCTATACAAACCACAAATAAATTTGTACTCTTCTTTATCCCAATGATGAAAACTCGTCTAACCATGTAGCTCACCACATTAATACAAGTGTCAGCCTAAATCTAAGCAAGTGATACCACCATAATATCCATAAAATTATGTAAATATTAATCATACCAATTTTAGAAGTGTAAAATAACAAGGAAAATCTTACTCCTATGCATGTAAAGAGTAGATAACATTTAACTCACTTGAAAGTTAAAATAATTATTTATTTCCATCTATTAATAATAGAATAATAAAAACTATGGATGATATTCATTCAATAATTTTAATACATACATTAAACAAAATTAAATGAGTTTAGTAAGGATAATTACCTTAAAGGACATGTTTACTAAAACCATGTTGTTTATTTTAACCCAACTCCATAGTGAAGTATTTCACTAAAACTAACATTATCCCTAGATGTTGAAAACCTTAAATAAAGTCTCAACTATATTTCAATGTGATAACCATTATTCCACTTAACAACAAAACATTAATCTATGGATGTATAGGTCTATTATACTTCTTAATATTACTATCTTCCTTACATTTCTAGGTCATAATCATATGCCACTTCTAAAGCACAATATAAATATTAAAAGGAGAGTTATTTTCCAATTAAAACATAAGTGAAGAGTTATTTGTTTTAATTGTAATGCCACTTCTCATAGTTTGGTAAGAATTGGGCACTCACAAAAAATTCAATGGTTCATTATTTTTAATTTAAATAAATGCTAATTTAGTTGGGATTCCAAACTAGGGTTTTCCAAAAAATAGTGATTTTATTAAGGAAAACAACATAAAATAGTTTTAAAAATGGGTTACAAAAAAAAAGCCTCATCCAAGAAGAAATTTCAAGTTTCCCTTGGGAAATTTAAAGCAAAGGAGAAATAATATCAAGTCTAAATTTTTTAAAAATCTAAATCTAATTAAATAAAATTGGGTCAATTACAAAGTGCCTTCATGAGATAACAACCCAAAAAAGTACATTTTTTTACTACACCAACCACCTAGAGATGGGTTTATATAATGGAACATAAATAAATTATGTTGATACCAATTGTTGATTTATATTATTATATGGTTAAAGTATGGGTTGAAAATATTATTCATTGGTAAAAATGTGTTTGTTATTTATTTAACAATCATTCTATGAGCTTCATAGATCTGATTTACACAAAAAAATAGAGTAAACTATCTTATAAAATGATTCACCAAAAAATGGAAAATGACCTAATCTAAGCAATAAAAATTCCTTACATATTATATAAATTTTAGAAGAATCCATACCAAGTATAATTTTTGTGGAACTCAGACATTTAATAATAAAAATTGGTCTTTTTCATGGTTAACTTGAAAATTGTTAAGGCCCTAAAAGTGTATTTTTCTACAACTTCTTTTTATAATAAGTATAAAAATCTTATGCATGTTGGATATAGACACATACTAGTAATAGTAATATGCACTCATAATATAAATAGAATGGTTCCAAGTTTCAAACATGTAAAAGTCTAAGTTTAGTAATTTAATCAAGCACATGGATTAGTCACCATTCATAATGTATAAAAGTAATTTAAATCTAGATATACAAGGGCTATAATAGATCCAAACAAAAAAATACTTCTAACTATTTTCCCAACTAGAATATTCATATCTTCATAACTAGTGGATTAAAATAAAAGAACAAGGTTGAATTTAACAAGCTTACAAGTAGGGAGAATTTCAAGAGAGAAAACACAATCACTATCTTTCCTTAAAATTAATTTATTTTAATTCCTTATTAGCTTATTTGATAATATTGTCATTTGAATAAGCAATTAACATGGTTGCCTAGTAAAATTGTTTGCATGCTTGCTTCTCTAATATTATACTCTCACCTTCTCTATTATATCCACCTTCATCTATCAGTTTTTCCTCCAGCTACTTATTCTCTTACCCAGGACTCTTCCTCATAATGAAAAATCATGTAGTGAAATATGTTACTTTCCTTCCTAATTATCTCCGCCACTCTTCATGGCATATTTCTTCATAGTTATGCCCTAAAGCTTATCTAAGACTCTAAAAAATAATGGTGCACATTTCCTATGGACAAAATTAATTTTAGTGGATAAAATAAAAATAAAAGGTTGGGGGAAATAACTATTGAATTCCATTCTTTTCATTTCTTATCCCCCCATTCATTCTTTTCCTTCCTTCCTACGCCACTTTTCCAAGGTAATTAATGAAATGAAAATATTTAATGAAACTATAACTAACATTTCATTTATTTTGAGCTTATTTTTTATTTATTTATACTCTTTTTCTTATTTATTTTTATTTTTAGTCTTTTTTAAATTAAAAATATAATCCATCATATTGTCTTTGTGACCAAGACTTTTTAATTGCTAAGGACTTTCAATTATAACTAAGGTATTTCTGATCATGAGAAATATAAAGTTGATAATTGAAATTTGGTCATAAAAATATTCTTATAAGTCCAATGAAGTGAAAGGTTTATTATTATCACCAAAAATATCACATAAAATATGTGCACAAAAAAATGAAAGACACAATGCATCCAATAAATATGATTTAGATTAACCAGGACTATGCCTAAATCCTTCATAGTGAATAAATGACCACTAAATAATATTTAACATGTAATTATTAATGAATTCCCTTAGAAATACTTACAAATTGAATAAATATAACTAAGTGGCACAATTGGCCTAGTGCCAATGATGGACTTCATCCAGAATTAACCAACATCGATAACTCGACAAAGTGTCTCAATAATGAACTCGGCATCCTGATTCAATTCAATTTACTCAAAATTAATATCATTAGAGTGGGGTCTTACAATCTTCCCCTCATATAATATATCATCATCCTTGACATGTTAAAATGTACAAGTGGTGATTTCCACCACAACCAAAATACAAGCCACCACAAGGCATACATAAAATTAGTGCACAAGAAATAAACCATTTTTCCTTAAATGATCTCCAATGGATAACACCAAATACCACTATCAAATATGTGGAAATACTAGCCCATAAAACACTATACTAATGTATGACAATATAAATAAGTCCATGCCATCATATGGAAAAAGTACATAGTGCTGAGATAAGTGTTAAAATAAGTGCCATACTATGGTAATACATACTAATCAAACTAAGTAATGTTGAGCCAAATTTAATATTGAGCCCTACTACCGAATTTATTCACACTAATCAATATCATAAGGTTCTAATAGAAACACAAATAACATATGAAATGATCAAGTGAGAACAAAATTCAACTTGATGTAACTCATATTGTCATACACATGAGTCACCAATCAACTAAAACCCAAAATCATTTGATAAGAGCATGAGAGCTCTAGTACCCATCTAATGTATAAATTAAAATGAGAAGAAAATAAATGACAAGTTCTAGTTTATGGTAAAATTACATAGCTAAGATAAATGTCCATCCAAAACAATAATAATCTAATAAAAATTGAATAATACTAACCCATATTAAATCATAACAAATCAAAAATCAAACATATGTGACAAGTGACCAAGTAATCATTTTATATCAAACCACCTCCTTACACCTCCCAAATAATAATCATATATTTAATTGAGGACCAAATATATATAACCACCACATATGGTGGGATGAGAAGGATGGTATCATTGACCTATGTAATAAGTTTTGATCATGACACACTAGTTGTATTTCAAGATACATATCCTCCCCCATACCACACCATCAACATAATATTTATGCATATAACTAACACATTTGAAACTAGCACAACAATCACTGAAATAAAATTAAACAAAAAATCAACCAATCATATAAGAGTAAAACCAATCAAAATGAGACTAAGTGATCTCAAATGAAAAATAGAACAATAATTTCCATGATTAGACAATTGATTAAAATATATAAATATAAGAAAGATGGTGTTGGTTTCAAATAAAATAAAAAAAGAATAATTTCAATAAAACATTAGAAAAATATAGATCACATCGTGAACACTAAGTGACATTACAAGTCACCCAAGGGGACAATGAATAAAAATCATCTCAATTACCTCTTAATGGTATTAAGCATCTTGATTACCTCTTAGAGGTAAGATAAACACTATCTATTACCTCCAAAAGGTAAGAGAAATACCTATAAATTACCTTCCATATGTAATGAAATAATTATACATTATCATATATAATAGTGTCATAATATAGATCAATTGAAAAACTCTCATACACAACATCATAGTGCTATAAAATTACCAAAATTAATCATATTGTCTCACATCCCTAACTATCATGTAACCAAACCGATGTCAACTAACATATCCCATTGAGGACAACTATGATAAAAACATATCAAAAAAAAATTAATGGGTCCAATCAATACCATAGTGTCATCCTTGATAAAATTTTCAATACATATCTATAATTACAATTATAATCTCATGATGAATATTTGAGACTCTCCTATATGGTAACACAATGTCTGAATGTAACATGTAGAGGTTCCTTCTATTATCCATCACTAACCATCACTGAAGAGACTGAATAAAAAACCCATATCATATCAAGGTGATACTAAAGAGAAAGTATCCAATGACATATGATGATAATAGTTTTCCATGATAAATCAATTGATATAGATGAAGGATAATAACTATAAACTCCCACACATGGCATCCTAATGCCACATAAATACTAATGTAAACATCCTGGTTCATATCTATGACTATCATTATTCTCAAGTAGAATATCTTATATTGAATATCATTATCAAAAATAGTTTTTTTCACTTATATTTTCACCCTTTGAGGAAATGTCTCAACTCTCCTCATCCTAGTGGCATAATTGAAACACCTCTAGGTTGTAGGTAACCTAAGAATGAGGTTAATATCTAGATAGGGCTAACTCCATTGATGTACCACTTTTGGATCATTACTAAACCTATGATTATAATAAAAAGGGAGATAAAACTTAAATTAAACTATCCTAAAGGTGGTGATACACCAAATTTATTTATGACTACCAACTAGCTACATGGCACACATGAGACCAAAAGACTAAATAGGCATAAACTTCTCTAATCTAAATCTTCTCACATGAGTATTTCATTATGAGGTTGTGATGTATGTTTAGGTTATGAGGAATAGAAAAGAGACATAAAATGGAACTATTTTAATAGACTAACTCATTCAACCTTCACACTTCATAGAACACTTCACATGACCTACAAGAAGAAGCTTTCAACAATGCTAAGGAAACAATAATCATTAATAGGTAAGATAAATAATTCAAGTTAACACACTATGGATATTTATTTATCCATGGTATGCAAATGAGTATGGATTCACCATACTCAGGTGGAGAATCTTTTCAATAGCCAAAATGGCTAGTTCTTATAAAACTTGAGAGAGAGAAGAGAAAAAATAAGTCCAAATGTCACAAAGATACTTGTCATGATAATTAATAGGAGTTAAATTTGAATTATAAGATAATTTGAAACTGATCATGTAATGTTATAAATTAAAAGTGGCAATCGAAGGCATGAAACTCTTGAAATGTGGTGTAAGAGTTCTCATTCTACTCAAGAAAATTTCCTTCATCATTCACCTCTATTGGAATGACCCAAAATTGACTAGGGATAGGTATGATAATTATAATAAGGGTAAGGTTTGTATACATGTTTCTCCATGAATTTTCTATATTCTTAAACATTTATAATCTTTTGGAAGTGAGACATCACCGCCTGTACTAAAATAAACTCCTCTTTCACATACCTTGCACACTTAGCTCCTAAAATGGCTTTAGTTTATCATTAAATACTTATAATGGGATAAAATACATTTGTATAAATAATATATGTACTTATATTAATTAGGAATGCCTTAAAATGAACCTACTTGAAGCTCTCACACTTCTCAACATCATGTTCATTATGCCAACTTTGATTGGTTGAGATGAAGTAGATAATAGACACAATTAGGATTTTTTATGAAAAATTAAATGGAAATATGGAGTTATATTAAGTCTCAATCTTCCTTACAAATTTTATTTCTTCTTTTTAAACCTCTTATAACTTGCAAAATTCAAAAAAATGTAAAAAAAAAGCAATTTTGTACCCTATTCATACAGATAGGGAATGTTTCAATTATATGGAAAGGGTATTTGGAGAGTCCTCTAAATCTTCCATATAATTTAATTGTCATTTTGGTCCATTTGGGTAGTTCACCATATTCATTTCCTTTATCAGGTTATTTCCAAGGAGTTGTAAGGGTTTTAGTTCCCTTTTGTCCTTAAGGATTGTTCATGAAGATTTGACATTGGATAGGGAAAATAAGGCTACAAAATGGTTTTTTATGACCTTATCCAACTCATCCTATCCCATTTATTTTTTATGTGAATATTTCAAGTATATATGAGCTTCCAAACTTCTCTTATCGAGCTTGTTTCACCACTTTACATAGGTCTAAGTTATCATAAAGCCCAAAAATGGCTTATTCATGGCTTCCTTTTCATAAAGATATATGAGACATATATAATTTCATCCCATAAACATGATCCAATATATAAAAAAGCTCACTTAAGGCTGGAAATGACATTGACTTCTCATTTGGGCTTTACGCAAAAACCTTACCTAATAAGCTTGCTTGTAACCCCTATGGTCCAGGCCACCCTATTGATATTACTCCTTCTATGCAAGGTTCCTCAAATTTTATTATGTTTAAATAAACTTCAAAAACCTCCTTAAAATGTTTAAATATCTTTGAAGAGTCATTTTATCTCTACATTCCAAAACTATAGGGTTTTCATACAAAGGGAAGTACTCTCTATGTGAAAAAAAAAAGGGTACTTCCTCTATTTACTGAGACAAGTGGAAAGTTGGATGGGATTATATAATTTATAAGTATTTATTTTAAAAAAAAATTCCCCTTGATTAGATCATTAGGCCCCTAAAATGAGCTAAAACCCAAGGCAGGTTGTGAAAGGGTAGACTATGTGTAGTATTTTTGGTATGTAATATTTCTTTCTTATTTATAGCTCCTTCCTTGTTTTAAATCCACCATGAGAGTTTTAGGAGGATATTTTGGTCATGATTAATGTGTTTTAATCTTTCCCATCACTTCAACCTCATATGTTTTTAATTCACACTTTGACTGGTTAAGTTTGAGAAACATAAAAGAAATGAAGAGGCTAGTGCCCCCCCCAAAGATGATGCTACTGCAGATGTGGACCGCACCCTAAGAAGAGCTTGTAGATGAATGAAATTGCTCTTGATGAAAGGTTTGGTGAAGATGTCTATAACCCACTTTGAAGACTGAAAAAATATCAAGTCAATGACCTGACTATGAATAAGCTCCCGAATGAAATGCATGTGAATCTCTGTGTGCTTAGTCTGCTGGTGCTGAACAAGATTCCTATAAATCTGAATGGTACTCTAGTTGTCATAATAAATGATGGTGGGCTACCTGATAGGAATGCCAAACTTAGAAGTATCCCTTGAAGCCAAATAACCTTAGTAGCTAAATTAACATCTCTCCTATACTCTGCCTCTGTGGATGATATAGCAATAACATTCTACTTCTTACTAGACCAATTGATAGGACCAGAACCTAGAGTGAAACTATAACCAAAAGTGGATTTACGAGTCTATGAATCACCAACCCAGTCTAAATCTATATATCCAACCAAGTCAACCTCTATGCCAAATCTATAATGAATCCCATATCTATGTGAACCCTGTATGTAATGCAAGATCCTCTTAGTTGCTTTCCAATGCAGCTCATGAGGTTCCTACATAAATTTGGAGACAAGTCCCAATGTATATGATACATTG
This sequence comes from Torreya grandis, assembly GCA_037957365.1. Taxonomy (NCBI): domain Eukaryota; kingdom Viridiplantae; phylum Streptophyta; class Pinopsida; order Cupressales; family Taxaceae; genus Torreya; species Torreya grandis. The sequence continues at coordinate 1,835,620 of JARHVA010001162.1, forward strand.
GGCCTAGTGTGAGTCAAGTAGATGAGAATGCCAAAAAGTTGTTGATACTGAGTGGCATCAACCAATGGTGAAGAACAGTCAGCCTCAAGCTTGACTCCTGATAGAAAGGGATTCAGAGATGGCTTGTAATCAGCCATGTGAAACTGAGCCAATAAGTTAAGAGCATACTTAGGTTGTGCAAGAAAAATCCCTAAATCTGACTATGAGATCTTGATGTCAAATAAGTAGTGCAACAAACCCAAGTCTATAATGTAAAATCTATCCTAGAGAGATGCTTTCACCACTGCAATAGCCGATGAAGAACTCCCGATGATCAAAAGGTCATCAACATAAAGAACTAGAATCAAGAGCAAGTCATCCTACCATAAAAAGTAGACATTAGGATCAGAATGGCACCTAGTGAAACCCACTATGAGAAGGAAGGAATCCATCTTGGTGTATCATGCCCGAGGGGCCTATTTGAGGCCATAGATAGATTTCCTAAGTCTGCATACTAAGGAAGAATCCTAAACAAATCCTGGGGGCTGCTCCATGTAGATCTCCTCCTCTAGGTCACTGTAAAGAAAGGCAATCTTCACATCCATCTGGTACACATCCCAACCATGTGCTATAATAATAGCCAAGGTGATTCAGATAGAAGTCATCTTTGCAATAGGTACAAAGGTCTCTGAGTAGTCAATGCCTGGCACCTGTGAGAAACCCTTGGCAACCAATCGCACCTTGTACTTATCAACCAACCCATCTCTGCAAACTTGGTCTGATATATCCACCTACATCAAACCATATCCCTTTCCTTAGGAAGTGAAGTCAAATCCCAAGTGTGATTTTCTATTAAGGAAGACTATTCTTCCTCCATATCACTATCCCACTCAGGTACCCCTGATGCCTCTTGAAAAGTCTATGGATATGAAACTAAAGCAAAGAAGGCATGTGGATCTTTTGAAAATCCCCCTAGTTCTCTTGTCATTTATAGGATCTCCTACCCAAGTGCCAGCACTCTTAAGTGTTTATCTAGCCCAAAGTGGCCTGTAAGTGGGTGAGTCAGGTGCTGACTCCTCATCCTCTGACTGACTAGAGGTTGATGACTCTGCATCACTATCCTTGCTATCTAAACTTGAAGAAGAAGATGTCTCTAACTCAAGAACCTATTGTGGTTGATCTAAATTGATGATTAATCATCATGAAGAAGTAGATCTGATGAGGGAGAAGAATTGCCAAGTGTTGAGTCTCTAGGACTCTCCTAAAAATGGACACTTCTCTCGATGAACAACTCATGAGTGACTAGATCTAGAAGGTGATACCCCTTAATACCATTTGGATATCCTACAAAGATGCAAGGCTTGGACTGACATTCCATAGCTTTGCATTTCTTCTTCAATATGCGGGCCATGGCTAAGGATCTAAAAACCCTAAGGTGCTCAACATAAGGTTTCCTTTTATGCCAAGCTTCAAAGGGTGTTATCCCTTTTAAAGCTTTGTGAGGAACCTTGTTTTAAATGTAGCAAGCACAATTGATGGCTTCAACCCAGTAATGTGGTGCTAAAGATTTGGAGTGAATAATATAGCTACCCATCTCTTTCAAGAACCTATTTTTGCATTCTGCAACCCCATTCTATGAAGGACTGTAAGTGACTATGCATTGCAAATCAATTCCCTCTGTGGTGTAAAATTGCTCAAAATTGTTGCTAACATACTCCCCTCCATTATCAGTTCGAAGAACCTTGATGGATTTCTCACTTTTTTTTTCAACAAGAGCCTTGAAGTCTAGAAAATTCTCAAACACTTCAGACTTTTGTTTGAGAAAATATATCCAAGTGTACCTAGAGAAATCATCAATGAAAGTGAGGATGTATTTGGCCCTTGTGAAAGATGGTTTGAGAAAAATTATCGATACATCACTATGGACTAACTCCAAAGGATGTGAAGCCCTCAAAGCTTTGCCTTTGTCAAATTTTGCTTCGGGATGCTTCCCAAGGGAACACCCCTTGCAAAGTCCTTTTGAGAATTGGACACGAGGCAAGCCAATTACCATGTCATTTTTGCAAAGTTATTCAAGGTAGTGGTAGTTAAGGTGGCCAAACCACTCATACCATAATTTTCTAACTTCATTTGAATGAGTTAGTAATGTTGTTGGAAAAGAATTAGGTGAAAAATTTGAGGTGTATAACCTTGCTTGGTGATCTGCCCTACCCACTGCCACTGTAGTATCACTATGCAACTCCCTGATAGCCACTGAATTTGGTGAAAACTCAACTCTCATGCCTTGACCAATGTGAGTGATTTGGTATAATGATAAGAGATTGGTTGAAAGAGAAGGAACACTTAGAACATTATTGAATGTTCCTCCTTCCATTTCAACTGACCCTCTCCCTACAACAAAAATTGATGTGTCATCACCCAAACTAATTGAAGTCATGCTACAAGGCTCTAAAGATGAAAACTCAACTAGGGAAGAGCCCATGTGGTGAGAAGCACCCAAATCAATTATCCATGATGTTTTAGAAGCTACAGTTGCTACAAGGGCCTTGCCCTTTTTTTTCTCCTTACCCTTGCCTTTTGCCTTGGTAGAATCTTGGGTAGATGAATTCTGCTTGATGGACTCAGGAACACCTATGTTATGCTTCTCTAGAAGATGAGTTAGGTAATCTATTTGTTTCTTCATGCATCTGTGTTCATCATACCCTGTATTTTTATAATAGGCACACTTAACCTTCTCATTCTTAGGTTTAGCATTGGAAGAGGAAGACTCAGTGTTGTTTTTGGTAGGATTGTTGTTTTCTTTCTTCTTCTCCTAGTCCTTGTTCTTTTTCTTCTTCTCCTTTGTTGAAGTCTTATCTTTACCATTTCTAGCTATCAAAGCTTGGGGTTAACTAGAATTCATTGTACCCATTTGAATTAGTTTATCTTGCTCCCTAGTCACGTTGGTAATGAATGAATCTAAAGAAGGCATTTTCCATGTAGTGCCAAGGGCACTTTTTATGGCATGGAAAGTGGAGACAAAGACTGAATAGCTTGGACCTAACTTTGCGAGAATATAAAGGATGAGTTGATCATCTTTCTTCTATGTCCTGTATTCTTTCAATTGTAATCTAAGGGCCTTAAACTTAGTGAAGAGGTCTTGTAGGGTGTCAAAGTTGCTAGGACCTAGACTTATGAGTTCATTTTTGAGCTCATGACCTCTCATCTCATCAAGCTTCCCAAATAAGGTTTCTATGGTGTCCCATATGTCTTTGGGAGTCTTGGAGGTTTCTAAATGTAAGAGAAGTTTTGGAGAGATAGACAATTTTATTAATCCATAGGCTTCATCACTATGGTTGTACCACTTGACCTTTTCAGCATTAGTGCTGGGTTCTACTTCAGTACCCATGGTGATCCTATACAACCCTTTGCTTCTAAGAATGATTGACATTTTAACCTTCAATTCATGATATTTGAAGGGTGTTAGAGGTTCAAGTTGAAAATAATCTATTTTAAGCTGAATTTAGGTGAATTTGTGTTGATTGCAAGTTGTGAAATTATGCAAAAAGGAGAATAAAAACAAAGATGGCAAGTGTTGAAAAGCAATCACACCCCTTCCCCCCCTGAAATGTTTAGCCCCCTTCAAATATGCAAGTTCATGATCAAAATATGTTGGGATCAGTTGAGAATGCGTCTTAGAGCAATCAGTGCAAGACTTTAAGCAAACAGGACGTCGGACTCAATTGAAAATGTGTCTCGAGAGACCCAAATTTTAGGCACTTTATAAACTAGTTGATTTTTAACAAATAACAAGCCTAAATTGTGGATAATTGAAATACAAACACTTTTACAAAAAATGTCACTCGAATTTGAGCTACCGTTTGTAAGATATTAAAAATTTAATTTCCCATAAACTAGTTTTTTTGCAAAAAAATAGCACTAAAACATTAAAAAATGCCTATTTTTAGAGAAAAAGTGTCCTTCTAACCACTCATTGGACTCATCACAGAGCGAGGAATCCAAAGGAGGTCTTTGTGAGGTGGAATTAACCTCTTGCCAACCCGGGCCTCACCCTTCGTCTTCGACAATCGAATATACAAGCTTTAAAAAACTCAAATATTGCTCAATCAAAGAACCCCCCCAAAAAAAATATGAATTGACACTTTATATTAGTGCATTTACAACTGCCACTATCAAGAAATACTAAGTGGTCTTGATTTCAATGCATTACAAAACCCTCTTGAAGAGTATATTCTGAAAATACAACTTTGGCATAATATTCAGAGAAATAAATAGCACCACTGAGATCTACTCAAAAAATTATGCACTTTCAAAAAAAGAATCGTCTCGATACAAGGTCTTATGTGAAAGTTATGATCCTCCGAAGTTCTCAAAATGAGAACTATGCAATGTCACGATTGAGAATCTGCTATTTCTAAAAAATATTAGCATCAAAATCAAAAAACATCTACACTAGTGCATAGAGCATGAAAAAATAGCCAAAATCAAAAAAACTTTCATGGGAAAAGGAGTCCGTATGAGCAAGAACGAAGCATTTGAAAACTGCCTTCAAAATTGCAACTGCCAACAGAGAGGGGTCTTGTTGTAGCTTTCTAAACACGTTTATGTAAAGTATACAAAATTTATGCAAAAACTGAAAGATACTCAGATGGTTTTTTGGGCTGCGAACAAAACCCAAAAGGCATTTTTCTTGTTGATGTACAAAAGATGTAGATCTAGTGTAAAATAAATGCCTTTAGCAGGAAAAAATGACCCCAACAACCAAAAAATGGTATGCAAAGGCTGAATAAGATACCAATAGATTGCAAAGGCATGTGACAACCTACAATTCTAAATAAAACACAAAATATGCAAGCTGATTGATAGAAATAAGATTATTGGATCTTGCAAAATCGCGCTTGCATATATATGGAGAGACCAAACAAGCCATGGAAGGAACAAAAGCATGGAGAACTAGCAATATCTCTCAAAAAAATTCAAATTTCACAAAAAAAATACCTTAACAAAGCTCTAGATTTCAATGAAAGCAATAGCAAAATAGACAACCAGTTACTGGGGTGGCTTTGATAACGAGGATGCACGAGTCATGGTTGCATAGGATGAAGCAAGTGAATACCACAAAATGCTAAAGTAAATGAAATCAAACAAGAGACAATTGGATAGACAATTTGGAGAAAAACCAATATTCCATTAATATAAGATGGCCAAATTAAAGAATACATATAGGAGAGCACGTAAGTAACTCCTCCACAAAAGGTGGTCGAGGCACCCCAATAATAGACTATAACTCCTCCATGAAAGGTGGTGATAGGGTGCTAAGAATAGAGAAGTAATTCCCATACTCAGAATAGCCGGTCAAAGGAGTTACTTATGGCATTCTTATGACACCTATGACACATCTATGACACACATCTCAACATAAGCTAGCCTATCCCATGAATGTAGGAAAACTCCATGTATGCACAAATATATAATTTCCCTAATTAAATAGTAGGGAAAAATAAAAAACCTACACTAATACTTCCTGACTATGTTACCCTGCCTTTTCAACCAAAGATGATCCCTATAGGTACATATTTGCTATGTTAGAATTTTATCATAATGAAAAAATACATTAATTAAATATTTAAGGTCATTTATCACATTTTTAGACCTATGTTCCCCTTACCTAGGTTAGACCATCATCTAGGCATTATGTTTTAGTTAATTATCTGTCTACAATCACTTACAACTGACTATGTTGGAGCCATTAAGACCTATAGGTGTTGGTTTTAATTGGAACATGTGTTATTTTATTTTTGAGAAACATTGAAATTTTTTATTCCACCTTTAATAATATATTTTTATTTCTATAGGCTCATTATCTTCTAGGTTCACTTTAAGACCTATATGAACACCTATAGGCAAGCTATAGCTGGATAGTTTTAGAGTTGGCCACACTTATAGGTTTGAATTGGACTCTAAATAGTTAATATAAAACTCTCTTGATGAAATTTTTTATCCTTGATAATAATTTTAATTTACTAGTTAGCTAAAACATGAATAAATACCCCATTTACACTTTAAGATGCTAGAATCACTTTGGAGCTTCAAAATCCTATAGATGGCACTGTCTGAGTTTAGTGCATAAAATTACAATTTTGGGCTCCCCTAACATGAATTTTTTTTTGGTAAAATCACCTCCTTCCTTTTTAAATTTGTGATCCTATGATAGGGATATAGGATGATTGCACTAGGAGTGGTCTAAAATCAACATAGCATTATCATGAGGCATCTCCAAAAGGGCTAGGTGCTCTATTTTTGCCTTTTAAAGAAAAGGTTCCTAAATTTCAGTTTCATTTCTTTTGGGAGTGACCTTCAACTTTTACTAGTAATATATCTCTTCAAATGAGCCTACCATAATATCATCAACACACTAAGCTCCCAAGAAGAATTTCACCACTTATTTCAACCCTTCCATATAAGTATTTTCATGTTATGCTAATGCCACCTGTAGGTGGATATTTTTATGTACAAGTAGTGATATAGAATTGGGTAGTGAATATGGTATATAGTCCTTCAATGAGTTGTAAACATATCTAAATACCTCAAAAAATATGTTCAAAACCCTGAATGAATTTAATGATCTATGTTCCTTATTTCCACATGATTTTCTTTCTTCAAGCACCAATAGGTGCATGCTCATGGAAGACTGTGTGTATGATAAATATGAAAGTTTGATCAAATCATAATGTGATAAAACAAAACATGTAAGGGAGGAATGATTATGTAATTGAGACATGGGAAGCCTCATATTCCATTCACATGAGACCTCTACAAATAACCAACCATTCTACAAATAAGGAAAACTTTGACTGAGACTTCACATGGTGACACCTTCCTACAACATGAGATGAATTTCATATAAAAACATAATTAAATATGAAAACAATCATGTATATAATTTTATTATAGATATAACATCATCTTGACTCAGCATCACTAGTTGTATTGTATGGATTTGTACAAATTAGAGAAAAACCTAAAGGGTGAAAGAAATAGTGAGCAAAAAGACATAGTCAAATTGTTAGAGATGGTTCATAAATAAAATTTAACTAATATTATAAATAATTTTATGAAATTGAGTCTCTCTAATTTTACTATCATCTCCCAATGGTGTTTGACCTGAAATTTCTTCAGTTGGTCGTATCAAGCATAAACCTGCTGACCATTTATGTGTGTCTAGAAGGGCAAGAAAGAAACAAAATGGTTTTGGGACTTTTTATCACTTCAAAATTATGTCGAGAATTTAAATTAGTCTAAGGAAGGTAAATATACATTACATTAACTCACACATTGCACTCTCTCTTATGGGATGTACAAGTGCCAAACTCCTCTTTTTTAGTTGGTTTTTTATTTTAAGTTAGAAAACCCTATAACCTATAATATAGTATCTAAATTTGTTTATGGTATTAAAAACAAAAAGGAATTATTTTTTTAGTTATATAATAACTTTTAATTTGTGTAAGATTCTTGTTGATATAATAAATTGAATACATGTGATCATTCTCATCTTTTTGTCTGAAGACTGATCCCATTACAAAGTTAGAAGCATCAATGCAAATGTGAAAGGGTTTCTCCCAATTAGGTCCTCTTTGTAATGGTGTAGAACTCAATTTTTATTTGATGGCTTCAAAATCTTTTTGATAATCCTCACTTCACATAAATTGACTATCCTTTGCCAACAAGGAAAACAAAGGAGCAAAAATTTTACTAAAATCTTCTATAAAGCATCTATAAAACCAACTTGTCCTAAAAATCTCTTAATATCAATTTGATTCTATACAATAGGTAGGCTAGAAATTATTTCAATTTTATTAGGATCCACTTGGATTCCTTTGGCAAAGATGTGGTTTCCTAAAACATTGTCAACTTGTTAGAGATGGTTCATAAATAAAATTTGACTAATATTATAAATCTTGTTATGAAAGTGAGTATCTCTAAGTTTACTATCATCTCCTAATGGTGTTTGACCTTAAAGTTCTTCAGTTGGTCATACCAATCATAAACTTGCTGACCATTTATGTGTGTCTAGAAGGGAAACAAAGAAACAAAATGGTTTTGGGCCTTTTTATCACTTTAAAATCATGTCAAGAATGTAAATTAGTACAAGGAAGATAATTATCCATTACATTAACTCCCAAATTTCACTCTCTCTTATGGGATGTACAAGTGCCAAACTCCTCCTTTTCAGTTGGTTTTTTTTCAATTTTCAGTTAGATAACCTACAAGATTCATATGGGACTAACATTTCTAACATGAAATCTCACTTATTTAACATTTTAAAGGAAGCTAAGAAAATTGGACTCCTTTAGAACCATGACACTTGTATTTATGACCCCTAAATGCCTACTAAATGACTCAAAGTGACATATAAACTAATCAAACCATGACTATGATTAACAAGGCATCTAATTACATAAAATATACTATAACACACCCTATGAAAAATTATTAGACCTCCAAAATACCTAAATATCAAGTTTTTTCTACCTATAGGGGTCCTAATTTGACCTACAAGGTCAAATTTGGTCAACAAATTGGTGACTCGTAGGGGTAGCATGCATGTTATTCTAAAGATCAATATCCTTATCCTATCCATGGGCTTAGGGAGTCATCTAAAGTCTAAAAAAAAAGAAGACCTGACACTTGACAATAAGGCTTTAACTATGAAAAGATAACTAATTACCTCAACCACACAAAACAAAGGACACACATAACCAAATAAAATAGACTAACAAGAAACACATATGTGATCAAAGCACTTAGGGTAAATAAAAAATAAATAACTATGTACAACTATCAATTAAGCATACTTCCTTTCCAGGATTAAAAGGAAAGTTCCTTGAATATTCTTCTTCATGAGATGAATCATAGTGCCAAGCATGTTACTCCTTAGATTGGATGCTTGGTAGATCAGACCTATACCATGGTAATTCACTTGATATGCTCTCAAGTAGACCATCTTCAAATAGGTCTCCAATGTAAATGTATTCCTCTTGGCCTTGTACACATACCTCATACTGCTTCCCACTCTTCATCTCATGATCAACTTACATCTTCTTTATTGGCATGATTTCAAGAGGAGTAGTTTCTTGTTCCTTGGAATATTGAGGCTAATATAAGCTTGTGTTGACCTTCAAAGGCTGAGATGAACTTTTATCTAGCTCATCTATAACATTTTGAAAAATATCATCTTGCTTACCATCACTTGTAATCATCTTTAAGAAAGTTTTAGACCCCTTGAGAGACTCAAACTCATTCCAGATTCTTACAAAATATTGATGCAAGTCATTATCTTCCCTTTAATCAACATCATGAATGGGAATAGAAAAATAATCTCTTTCATCCTCTTCTTTATAATCCAAAAGGACTTCATCCAAGATTTCTTCCTTGAAGCAAGGAAGGCATTATTAATTATCAACACAACAAGAAGATCCAACATAATGACTCATTTATTCTTCATAATTTGGAAACTCTTGAGGACTCTCAAGTTGTATATCAATTGTTATAATCTGATTTTGGTTCCCAATGGCTGCAAGATATGTAATTTCCTTCTCTTTCTTGGTGATGCCAAGACTAGGCATCTTGTAATTAGGTGACTTAGCCAAATGAGCCTGCTAAGGAGCTATATTTTCTTCAAACAAAATTTTTGAATTCTTCTCAAACAAATTCTCTTCTTTAGGCTCCCATACTATAGGTCCATTAAGTTAAAGGTTGATGGGGTGAGGACAATATGAACTAGTTGGTGGAGGTGTCACATAGAACTCAACATCAGATTGAAAATGAATTGTAGGGGATCCTTTTGAGAGTTATTGAGGAAAGGGAGGTAGACCTTGGGATAAAATATCTTGGTTTTCTTCCTTCCATTTGAAAATATCTTCATTGAGATTTTATTTATCTTGAGAACTCTCTTTAGGAAGGTTAGATGGGGTGTGTTTAATCATAGTATCTTCTTTTGTCTCTAAACGTTCCATCACACCTTCACTCAACAATTTCATTCTAAATTCTAACTCTTCAATTTGTTTGGCTAGGTTCTCTTGGAAAAGTCTCTCTTGAAGTTTATAGGTATATTCATGAGGATAATGATTACAAGAGGGTTGAATGGAAAACAAGAGGTCTCTTGAGGAAGGGTACGAAGGGCTTGCATAGGATCAAGATATTTCTCAACTTTACACTCTTTATCTAGGATTTTATCTCCTTTCTTTTCCCATGATTCTAATACCTTATTCTAGCTTAGGATATTAGGATTAGGAGTCTCTTCTTGAGGTAGTGATGCAATTTTAGGAGTGGATGAAGTGCTCAAGAAACTTGGGATATCCTTAGGCTTGGATTCTCCACCTTATCTCCAACTTGGGATTTCATAGCTATAAGTATATTATTCATGTGGGGATGTAATGGGAGAGGGAAATGAGGTCTTAGATTCCACTTCTTTTGTTGATAAGATGCATGTATTCATATAATTATTGGCCAACTCAATATTCCTATCAATATTTCCTTTAAAAATAAGGTTTGTCTTTCCAACTCTCCCTTCCAAATAATTGGGAAAAAGATGACTTTGATAAGCTTGATTGGGATCATAAGTATGGGTCATGTAGAATTGATAGTAATATTGGGAAAGTAGATATGAGTCCTGATACATTTGGTGAGGCTGATCCTCATGAATTCTTATCTTATCTTCTAAGGATGCAATCAGGCCACTCACATCTAACATCTCATTTATGAGTCTTTTGCCAATTTGATCTCTCAATAGGTGCCCAATCTCTTTTAAATAGCTCTAATGCATTTATCACCCTATGAATGAGATGATTAGGAACATCTTGACCATGTCCCCTTTATGTGTCAAGACCTATCATGTACCTCTCATATCTCAAGAGAGTTTGTTTGAAATATGAAATGGATTTACTTGAGAAGTGACTAGGTTGACTAGGAGGAGCAAGATATTGAGAAAGATGGTTATAGGACTAATACAACTCATGACAAGCTTGATAAGGGTCATATTGAAGCTGGTAAGGATCATGACAAGATTGATAAGGTTCATACAAAGGCTGATAGGGAATGTCATAAGCTTTAGATACCTCATCAACTTGTGTAAAACAATACTCAGTTATAAAACTAGCCATGGAATTTCATTAGGAAGCAAGAAGACAAATAAAAATTACCAAAAATATTTAAAATTAAAACCCGTGCTACTTGACCATTTGATGTAACTTAAGATTCACCATTTATGCTTGGATAGATGCCTCCAAACACTGATGTGTTGAAATATAACACTAAAAATAGTTCAACTTCTTAGACAATGAGTCCCACCAAGCATGCCAAAACCTATTTTCACTTGGATTTTCACCCTTTGAAGAGATTTCTTAGCTCTCCTCAACCAAGTGGTACAATTAAAACACCTTTAGGCTATGAGTAGCCTGAGAATGAGGTGAAAATATATATAGGTCTAGCTCCATTAATGTACCACTTTTGGATCACTACTTCACCTATGGATACAATTAAAAGTGAGGGAAAAATGAAATTAAACTATCCTAAAGGTATAAATACACAAAATTAATTGATGACTACCAACTAGCTACATGTTACACATGAGACTAAAAGACTAACTAGGCATACACTTCTCTAATATGAATCTTCTCACATCAGTATTTCATTATTAGGGCGTGATGATTTTTTAGGCTATGAGGAATATACATGAGGCCTAAAATGAAAGTATCTTAATATACTAACTCACTCAACCTTGAAAATTAATAGAACACTTCACATGACCTACAAGAAGAAGCTTTCAAGATGCAAATATTTGATAGATTGAGAGAACAATGCTAAGGAAATAAAAGTCATCATTAAGAAATATAAATGATTCAAAATAAAAAACTATGAATAGTAATAAAATAGGTAAAAATCATTAGTATTTATTGATCTATGATACACAAATGAGTAGGGATTCACCATACTCAGGTGGAGCATATTTTCAATAGCTAAAATGGCTAGTTCTTATAGAACTTGAGAGAGAGAGAAGAGAGTAAAGTAGTACAAAGGTCACAAAGACACTTGTCATGTTGAGATAAGGATTTAAATTTACATGAAAATATAACATGAAATTGATTATGAAAATTTATAAAGTATAAGTGGCAATCCAAGGCATGAAACTCTTGAAATGTGGCATAGAAGTTCTCATTTTACACAAAATAATTGCCTTCATTATTCACCCCTATTGGAACATCCAAAAACTAACTATGGATAGGTATGATAATTGTAATGAGAGGTAAGGGTTGTATACATTCCTGTCCATGAATTTGTTGTATTCCTAATCATCTATAATCTTCTATAAGTGAGCCATAATGACTTGCATTCAAAGAAACTCCTCTTTCACACACCTTGCAAACTTGGCTCCAAAAATGACTTTATTTGCTCATGAAAATTGATAAGAGGGGTGAAATAAATGTTTCAAGACCATTATGGCCTTATATTCACCTAGAACACTATAAAATCAACCTAATTGAAGTTTTCACACTTATCACCATCATGTTCACTATGCTACTTTTGATTGGCTGAGATGAAGCACCTGATAAACACACTTAAGAGTTTTGATGAAGAATTAAATTGACATGGGGATTTATATTAAGTCTCAATACTCCTTTAAAAGTTGATTTAATCTCCTTAAACATCCTAAAACCCACATAATACACAAAACTATCAACAAAAGCAATTATATACCCTATCTGTATAGATAGGGAATGGCTATATTAGATGGAAATGGTCTTTGGAGATCCATATAAATCTCCCATCTAATTTCATGGTCATTTTTGTCCATTTGGGTAGTTCACCATCTTCATTTATTTCATCAGGTCATTTTTAAGGGTTTGCAAAGGTTTTAGGTCCTTTTTGTCCTTAAGCATTGTTCATGAAGATTTGACATTGAACATGGAAAATAATGCCAAATAATGTTTTTTTAGGACATTTTCCAACTCATCCTATTCTGATGAGTCTCCATGCAAAGCATTCAAGTGGATACATGCTTCCAAACTTCTCTTATCAATCTTGTTTCTCCACTTTGCATAGGTTTGAGTTATCTTAAAGCCCAAAAATGGCTTATTTTGCATCACAATAGCTCAAACATATATAATTTAATATTATAAACATGATAAATAAATTATAAATATAAATTAAGGATATAAATGACATTGACTTCTCAGTTGGGCTTTAGGCCAAGACCCTACCTAATAAACCTGATTGTAACCCCTATGGTCCAAGCCACCCTATTGATATTCCTCATTCTGTGCAAGGTTCCTCATGTTTATTTTAGTGTAAATCAAATTCCCAAACCTCATTGAAATTTTAAACTATCTTGAAGGGTCCTTTTATGTATACATTATAAAACTATAAGGTTTTCATACTAAGAGAAATACCCTCTATCTAAGATAAAATAAAGGGTAATTCCCCTATTTACTCAAACAAATAGAAATTTGGAGGGGACTATCCAGATGATAAGGATGTCCTATATAAAATTAGTGTAAATAAAATTCCCAAACCTCCTTGAAATTTTCAACTATCTTGAAGAGTCCTTTTATGTATACATTATAAAACTATAAGGTTTTCATACAAAGGGAAGTACCCTCTATCTAAGACAAAATAAAGGGTAATTCCCCTTTTTACTTAGACAAATAGAAATTTGGAGGGGACTATCTAGATGATAAGGATGTCCTATATAAAATTAAGCCCCTTTATTAGGTCATTAGGCCCCTCAAATTCACTAAAACCCAAGGTAGGCTTGAAAGGGCAAACTATGTGCAGTATTTTTGGTATGTACTATGCCTTGCTTGTTTAGAGATCCTTCCATATTCTACATCCACCATGAGAGTGTCATGATACTATTGTGATCATGATGAAGGTTTTTAATCTTTCCCATCACTTCAAACTCATATGTTTTTTCTTCACACTTTGACTAGTCAAGTCTTAGTGTAACTTCCTGACTAAGTAACCCTACCTTTTTGACCAAAGATGATCCATGTAAGTGCATATTTACTATGTTGAAATCTAATCATAATTCATAAATACATTAATTTAATACCTAATGTAATTTATCATCTATTTGGACCTATTTTCACCTTACCTAGGCTAGACCATAATTTAGGCATCATGTTTCAATTAAATATCTACCTATAGTCACTTATAGTTGACTGTGTTGTAGACATCAGGAACTATAGGTGTTGATTTTACATTGGAATATGTGTTATGTTATTTTAGATAGCCTTTGAAATTTTTTATTAAACCTTTAATGTCATATTTTTATTTCTATATGATCATTATCCTCCAAGTTTACTTTAAGATCTCTATGAGAACCTATAGGTAGGATGTAGTTGGATAATTTTAGAATTGGGCACACCTATGGGTGTGAATTAGACTCCAAATAGTTCATATCAAACTATATTGATGACATTTCTGATCCGTGATATTCCATTTACTTGAATAGATAAATCAAACATGAATACATGCCCCATTTTCACTTTAAGATGCTAGAATCACTTTGGAGATTTAAAATCCTTTAGATGGCACTGTTTGAGTTTAGTGCATAAAAGTACAATTTTGGGCTCCTATAACATGAAAATCAAATGATCAAATCACCTCATTCCTTTTTAAATTTATGCTCTTATGATAGGGATATAGAATGAGTTCACTAAGACTAGTCAAAACTCAACATAGCATTGTCATGAGGCATCTCCAAAAGGGCCAGGTGCTCTATTTTTGCCTTTTAGGGAAAAGATTCCTAAATTTCATAGTCATTGGTTTTAGCAGTTACCTTCCACTTTTCCTATTAATATATCACTTCAAATGAGCCCACCATAATATAATCAATACACTATGATCCCAAGGGAAATTTCATCACTTGTTTCAACCCTTCCATATAAGTATTTTCATGCTCTACTAATGCTACTTGTAGGTGGATATTTTTATGTATAGGTAGTAATATAGAACTGGGTAGTGAGCATGGGATATATTAATTCAATGATTTTTAAATGTATATCAATACCTCCAAATGTATTTTTAAAACCTTGAATGGATTTAATGATCTTTTCTCTTTGTTTCCACATGATTTTCTTCCCTTAATCACTTGTAGGTGCATGTTCATGGCAAACATGTGTATGACAAAGATGCAAGTTTGATCAAAGCCTAATGTGATGAAACAAAACATGGAAGGGAGAAATAATCATGGAATTTATAAATGGGAAGCATCATATTCCATTCACATTAGACCTCTATAGAAAACCAAACATTTTACAAACAAGGAAAACTTTGACTGAGACCTCATATGGTGATACCTTCCTACAACATGAGATGACTTGCCTATAGAAACACCATGAAACATGAAAAAAATAATGGATATAGTTTTAGGATATATAAAATATAATTTGGACTCGACATCACCATCTATATTATATGGACTTGTTCAAATTAGAGAAAAACCTAGAGGGTGCAGGAAATAATGAGTAGAAAAATATAGTCAACTTGTTAGAGATGATTAATAAAGAAAATTTAACCAATATTATAACTCTTTTTGTGAAAGTGAATCTCTCTAAGTGTATTATCACCTCCAAAGTATGATTGACTTGGAATTTCTTCATATGGTCGTACCAAGCATAAACCTACTTACCATTTCTGTGTGTCTACAAGGGTGAGAAAGGAGAAAAATGGTTTTAGACATTTTTTTATCACTTTAAAAGTATTTCAAGCATGGAAATGAATTTTAGGAATCTGAATATCCATTACATGACCTTCTCCCATAAGTCACTCTCTCTTATGGGCTGTACAAGTGGCAAACTTCTTTTCAATTAATTTCTTGATTTTTAGTAAAAACCTAAAAGATTCAAATGGGAATGACATTAATAATAGTTAATTTATATTCTTATATGTTTTAAAGGAAACTAGGACCCTTAAACACCTTGAAAAATATGCCACTTGCATTTTTGACCCCTAAATGCCTATAAAATGACTCAAAGTAACATATAAACTAATAAAACCATGACTAAGGATAACAAGGCATTGAATCACATCAAATATTATATAAAAAAACCATATGAAAAAATATTAAACCCCTAACACACCTAAAAATCAAGTTTTTACCTATTGGTGTTCCAATTTAACCTATAAGGTCAAATTTGGTCAACACATAACTCAATGAAGTTTTTTTGAATGAAAACTATCTATATGTTTGAGTGTTTCCCACTAACCACTTTTATATTCTACAAATACTATAACTAAAAATATGCTCCAACCAATCATCTCCAAGAATAAAATTGTGCATCATCTATACTACATGTCAAGCCAAACTCTAAATGAATAGAAACTTCACCATTCCCAACCAGGGTGTGGCATGATGAGTAAAACAAGGTTCTATAAACCCTAACATAGGTATTAACCCATTAATACATGCTTACTATTCTAGCATGTATGGGAATCATATGATCACATCATAAAAACCATATCCATGACATGCAATCAAGTAGTCACCTCCATAATCAACATTGAATTATCTTGGATAACACCCACTATAATAATAAACATATGATATAATATACACAAAACATTTCCAAAGATACAAGTAGATAAAATTCCTTATCTCTATTTAGGAACAAATATATAATCCAAATTGATCGAGGGTAAACCACATAGGAGGGTATGAAAACCTAGTTCCACTACCTCTTCTGTTATGTGTAGGTGCACAAACAAGTGTTCCATAAAGAACATATATGATATATAGTGGCATGTAAAACATTTGGGTATACATTCACTCAAATTAATCATTTAACAAAACTAAGAATCGTATTAATAATGATTCTAAGTTATCACCTAAAAATTTAGAGATAATCAATAGGGTGTTATCGATCAAGAATCAACTCTATCTAAGAGGGTTAATCTCATTACTATTAATGAACTCAGACCAACAAGGTATAATAGTCAAATCCATACATTCTATAATAGGGGAGTGTACATAATATATTCAAAGTAATGAGTATATTGACCACATTACTCATACAGTTAATCATCAATCAAATTACCTCTAAAATGCATTTGACATAACACAAGCTAAACTCTCAACAAATATCTCTAAACTAGAGTCTCAACCTTCTAAGATATTGACAATATTCATTATATCTCACATACAAATAGATTTGAATACCTCATAATGAGGAATATACACAATGGTTAGAGTCACACTCTAACATAATTATAACTACTTCCTCAAAGTCCCTTAATATCCCATCTAAAACACACTACACTAGAGCACCCTCATGATCATACAAATTTCTATACTTAGTTGGAACCTTGCTCCAATCCTTTCATTAAACCTCATCTATTCAACTAGATGGATGAAAATTCAACAAGTCTAAACATGGGTCCCTCAAGTACCAAGACCAATCTAGAAAGTAAAACATCCATTACTATATCAAGGAGTCTACAATTCTAAGGATCAATTCTAGTTAATTTTCCTTACCTCCTCAATGAGGTCAAAACTTGACACATAGACGCATTATTTCACTATAAAATAAGTGGTACTGGATAATGATCACCAGAGCTCTCAATGTAGAAATTGTGTTGTGATACCAAAATGTTATGACCAATTTGTTTTCTATTAATTCATGACTAGCACAAATAAACACATTACCACCAAAAATTTTATATAACACAACACACTAATTCATTCAATTACCATGCATGACTTGCAAAGAAACATCTTCAAGCATAGATAAATTCATAGGAAAACATGCAGACACATAGTGTCTAACATAGCAGATATGATAGCTATCTGAATTAGTACATGAGTCACACATGTACATATAATAATCCAGATGTAAAATATGTCATTGACTATCCTCGTTCCTTGCTAATGGTTCACTAAGTTAGTGTTTCCATAAAATAGAACTGTCAACATGTTAATGTCCTAAAAGTCAAGGGGGCATAGGAGATCCTTAGACAGTCGAACCCTTAACTCAACATACTTACCATCATGAAGTATGAAATATAAACATAGTGTACTATAATATAAATACCAAGAAGCTAGCATAGACAAATTTTGGTAGCTCATCTCATGGTTAGTTCTTAGCATGATAAATCATCTATAAAATGGCAATGGATAAAATATACCTAATGAGATAAACACATGTTTGGAAAATTTAATATAAATCCCCTAGATATAAGGTCGCACTGGTAACCTATAATACCAATCTTGGAGGGAGAGAATGCCAAAAAATAGGCATTCCAAATGGGGTTTAGAAAATAAACATTACTTTAACCTAAATTTTTTGAATAAAATGGATTTGGAATTGGATTAATAAAAATAGAAAATGAATTCATTTTATATATTTCCAACTTCCTATAACAATTTTAAAATAAGGGGAAACAATGTTAACCCTCAAAATTGAGATACTTTATCTCACACTTCTTTTGACAAGGTGATTTCATAGAGACTATGTAGACTAAAAGGAACCAATAGGTGATGAATTTTAATAAATTCCTCTAGAACTAGAGTCACCAAAAAACATCCATAGGAGTTATATTGATACTAGTTGTTGTATCAAATTATATTTTGATAGAGGTAAGGGTTTCAAGTTTCATTTCTAAAAATCTACCATTTTAGATGTTTTTTCAAACCCATATTTGAGTTTTTTATAGCTAAGTTTCTAGTAGACATAATCACATTCAAAATAGACTATTTCATAAATTGGAAACGAAATGCATTTATCTAATTTTTTAAGTCATAGTGAGGTGGAATTAAAATCTTGTTTATTTTTTTATTGTTAGAAGTTTCCATAGCTCATCAAAGTCATATGCCCTCTTTTCAAACCCTACATAAATCAAAGACCAAATAAGGAAATGAAAAACCATATCTCATTTTTACAAGAACTTATACATGAATAGTTTACTAATTCCACAATAGTCTAATCATTGTATGATTGTTATCAAAGTTAAAATATTTAAGCCATTATCCTTTTTAAGTGAAGACTTACAAAAGATTATAGTTTATTTACAAAATACAAATGATAATTGTTTATCATCAAGGTGATTAAAAAGTATTAATTTCCATCTTAGGATGAAATTTATGCATTTGATATCATTTACATTCTATAAAAAACAACATATCAATCCATATTTAAGACAAGCAAGTAGAGGACTTCATCTAGTATTAAGTTTATTTTACAACTTTGTAATCCAAGTCTATACATCTAAATAAAATATTAATAACTTCATTGTCTCATTCAAATACTATTATCAACTTGATTAATTATCCATTAAGAGGATTCAATATTATTGATAACAAAAATAATAGTTTTCAAACACAACATGGAGATAATTTCAAGGACAAGCTTAGGGATTACATTTTACTACATTTACAACCTTACTCAAGTAGGTATAATTTTTATTTCAGATTACACTTTACAATATATTTCAAAACATAATAACATTTATCTCTATCTTTACAAAAACAATAAATAAAGTTGTACACTTATTTATCCTAATGATTAAAACTCTTG
Organism: Torreya grandis; assembly: GCA_037957365.1. Lineage (NCBI taxonomy): Eukaryota > Viridiplantae > Streptophyta > Pinopsida > Cupressales > Taxaceae > Torreya > Torreya grandis. The sequence continues at coordinate 1,855,170 of JARHVA010001162.1, forward strand.
TTTAACCCTACAACACACCATATTAATATAAGTGTTAACTTAAAGTTAAGCAAGTGATCCTACCATAATATCAATAAATTTATGAAAATACTAATTGTACCAATTTTAGAAGTGAACAATAACAAGGAAAATCTTACTCCCTTTGCATGTAAAGAGTAGATAACATTTAACTCACTCGAAAGTTAAAACAATTATTTATTTCTATCTATTAAGAATAGAATATTAGAAACTATGGGTGGTATTCATTCAATCATTTTAATACATACATTAAATAGAACTAAATGATTTTAATAAGGATAATAACCTTAAATGATATTTTTAATAAAACCATGTTCTTTTATTCTAACCCAACTCCATAGCAAAGTATTTTACTACAATTGACAATATCCCTAGATGTCAAAAACCTTAAACAAGGTCTCAACTATGTTTTAACATGATAACCCTTATTTCACTTAATAAAAAATCATAAAACTATATATGTACACGTTTATTATATTTATCAATTTACTATATTCCATAAACTTCTAGGCCATAATCACATGCCACTTATAAAGCACAATCTAAATACTAAAAAGAGAGTTAATATCCAATTAAAACATAAGTGAAGAGCTATTTCTTCGAATTTGAATGCCACTTCTCACGGTTTGGTGAGAATTAGGTAATCATAAAAATTTCAATGGTTAATTATTTTTAGTTAAATAAATGCTAAATTAATTTGGGATTCCAAATTGGGTCTTATTAAAAAACAGTGATTTTATTAAGGAAGACAACATAAAATAGTTTTAAAATTGGCTTACAAAAAATAGTAGCCATGTCCAAGGAAAAAATGCAAAATTTCCCAAACAAATTTAAATATAATGGGAAAAAATATCAAGTCTCATTTTTAAAAAATACAAATATAACTAAATAAATAAGGTCAATTATAAAGTTCCTTCACAAGCTAATAACCCAAAAAAAGTGGATTTTTTTTTGCACCAGCTGCCTAGAGATGGGTATAGAATGGAGCATAAAAAAAATGGGTTGATACAAATTGTTGATTTAGATTATTATATGGTTAGAATAGGGTTTTAAATTATTATTTTTAGGTAACAATGTGTTTGGGTATTTATTAGTATTTTTTCTTTGAGTTGCACATAGATGATTTTAATAGAAAAACAAAGTAAATTGTCTTATAAAATGGTTCACCAAAAATATAAAATGAACCAAAGTAAAAAATAAAAATGCCTCTCACATTATATGAATTTGGGAATAATATATACCAAGTTTAATTTTAATGAAACTCAAACATTTAATAATAAAATCAAGTCTTTTTTGTGGCTAATTTTCAAATCATTAAGGCCTAGAAAGTGTAGTTTTCTTATACAAATTCTTTTTAGAATAAGGATAAAAATCTGATGCATGTTGGATATAAAAACATATTGGTAATATTAATATTCACTAGTAATATAAATATAATGGTTCCAAATTTCATACATGTAAAACTATGAGTTTAACTGTTTAATTAAGCACATGGATTAGTCACCATTCATAATCTATCAAGGAAATTTACATATAGATATTCAAGTGTTATAATAGATCCAAAAAAAAATTATAACTATTTTACCAACCAAAATATTTATATATTCATAAATATTGGATTAAAATACAAGAACGAGTTTGAATTTAACAAACTTACAGATAAGAAGAATTTTACGTGAGGAAGTATAATCATTATTTTGGATTAAAATTGCTTTAATATAATTCCTTAATAAATTATATGATATGATTGTCATTTAAATAACCAATGAATATGGTTTCTTGGTAAAAATATTTGTAGGATTTCTTCTCTAAGGTTTCTTCTCACATTTTCCCTTTTCTTCACCTTCATCTGTTGGATCCTCATCCAACTACTTCTTCTCTTCCCTGGGAGTCTTAATCACAATGAAAAATCATTCAATGAACTATGTTAATTTTTTTCCCAATTAACTCCACCACTCTTCATGGTGTATTTATCCATATGTATGGCCTTGATCTTATATAATACTCTAAAACAATAATGGTGCACCTTTCCTTTGGATAACATTAATGTGAGTAGGTAAAGTCAAAATAAGAGGCTGGGGGAAGTAATTAGAGAATGCCCTTCTTGTAATTTTTTGTCCCCCCCGCCCCCCACATTAATTAATTTAATTCCTTAATAAATCACTTTTCAAAGGTGATTAATGACATGAAAATATTTCATGAAATTATAACTAACATTTAATTTATTTTGAGCTTATTTTTTAATTTATTTCTTTTTCTTCTATCATTTTGTTTATTATTTTTTTAAATTTAAAATATAATCCTTCAAATTATTTTTCTTACTTTTGTCACTTATATTTTCACCCTTTAAGTATATGCAAATCTCTCCTCATCCAAGTGGAAAAATGGAATCACATCTAGGCTTGTGGGTAGCCTATGGAATGAGGTGAGTCTCTAGATAGGGCTAGCTCCCTTGATGTACCACTTAGGATTACAACTACTACTAACATTAGGGGGTAAAAATGGAAAGAGATAAATAAAATAAAACTAAACTAAGGGAGGTGATAGACCAAATAGATTTATGAAATCCAACCATATGCATATTACACTTGAAATAAAAAGACAAACTAAACATACACTCTCCAATCTATGTCTTCTTGCATAAATGTTACATTGTGGGGTTATGGATGAATGTGAAAATCTAGGAAGAATATAAAAGAGGAATTTAATAAAACTAATGAAGATAATAACTCAATTAAACTTTGAAATTTCCTAGAACACATCACATGCTCTGTAAGAAGAAGCTATAAATAGGTGAGAGAATGTGATAACTTGCTAAGGAATCCATAGTATTCACTAAGAAAATTAAAAATTTAAGTAAATAACACTATGAAAATTCATGTAAGAGGTGAAAATTAGTCATTTTATTTATCAAAAGGTATAAAAGTGAGTAGGGCTTCACCATACTCAAGTGGAGTGTCCCCTACAGTGGCCAAAAAGGCTAGTTCTTATAGAACTTGAGAGAGAGAAAAGAAGAGAGAAATACAAGGGTCACAAAGACACTTTTAAATATGATAAACTCAGTTATCCATACATTATAAGAAGGTATGGTTTGAACCAAGAAAGATAAAGAGCTCCAAGTGTCAATCTAAGTCACAAACTACATGAAAAGTGGCAAGAAACTCCTCATTCTGGCTCAAAAAAATTACTTGCATGATTAACCCTATTTGAATTCATTTTAGCTAATTATTATCAGGTAAAATTATTTTATATAATATTAATGGTATATTTTATTCCTATCCATGCATTTTTTGTGATATTAGTCCTTTGAAATCACTTGAGAAGGAGCAATCATCATCTATTGTCTAGAAAATTACTCTTTCATGCACCCTACCCACTTGGCCTCCAAATTGGATTTATTTTCCCATGAAAATTAGTTAGATGGAGTTAATGGAAATTTTAAATACCCTCCATGGAATTATAAGCATCAAGGACACCTTAAATTTAGATCATTTAAAGTGTTCCATCTTCTTCACTAGCTTGTCCAATAGGCCAATTTTGACTGGCTAAGTTGAAAATTTTGGTTAGGTTACTTAGAATTTGATTTAGGGAATTAAATTAATTATGGGGAGATATATTAAGTATTAATATTTCACACAATTTTTTTTTCATCTCTTGAATCATTTTAGAACCTAAAAAACACACAAAATAATGAGAAAAAACCCTATTTTGACCCCCATTAGTAAAAGTTTGTACCATCAAAATACATGAGAACAAAATTTAAGGAGTATTATTAAATTTATAATCACCATACTATCCAAAATATATTGTTATATTATCTATACAACTCAATCTTCCCAATCAGGTTTTAACCAGGGTTTGCAAGGGTTTTTTTTAGTAATTTTGGGTCTTAAGCTTTGTTCATAAATATTACAGGTCCAAGTTGCCAAAAAATTTCACTAGTTTTATTTTTAAGGACCTCAATAAATTCCCCAAATTTATTTGGCTCCCATTTAGAGCATCATGAAATATATGAGATCTTGAAAACACCTATTTGAGCTCTTCCTTGCACCTTTCTTGTATGCTTTAGAGAGTTTTGACCAAAAAATGGTTTTCTATTATTCATACGCATGGTAAGAGATTTAAATTTTTTTTAAAGACTAAAAAATAATTTTCAAATTCATTATAATATTTAACAAAATCTATAAGTAGGAATGATCTACTATTTGGCTTTTAGGACTTCTCTTTGCTAACTAGGTCTGCCTACATCTTAAACTCAAAATGGCCCTTTTGATGTTTCATATACCATAAAATAACTCAAAAACATATATATAAATGAAAAAAACATTTTTAATTTTTAAATGAGTTATAAATATCACTAAGATCTATAGGGGGAAGTGACATCTCATTTAAACTCTAGGCCTAACTTTGCCTTTAAGGCCTAACTGTAATTCTTGGTGTCTAGAAAAGTATGTTGAGCCTAACCATTTATATCTTGATTTAAATGATTTAAATAGGTGTAATATATATTATAAAACCTTCTTGAAATGTTTCTATGGTTTTTGGTCCATTATATCTTCTCTTTTCCTCAAGGTTGTAGGCTTCATGTACAAAGGGAGTGCCCTCTGTCTAAGACAAAATAGAGTGCACTACCATATCTTCCTAGACCAATGTGGATATTTTAGGATTTTATCCACATCATAATGGTATTATACACAAAATATGAGATATTTAATGCAAAATTAGACTTTTAAACTAATCAAAACTTCAAAATAGACTAATAAAAGGCATTATTTGCAAGATTTATGCAAGTGAACTATGTGTACATGTTTCAAAACTATTTTTTTGCTATATGATTGTTATGAAGATGAAAAAATATTATTAACATCCTTTTATAGGTTTTAATTAAGTTAAAAACCTTTATCAACTACATTTTCATCTTAGACTACACTTTTACTTATTTAGGCCTAAGTGTTAACTTTACCCTACTAACTTAGGAAAGTGAGCTTTTGAGTAGTGTTTTCATGCTTAAAAATGTGACCTCAAGTCTATTTCATTATTACTAAACATTAATTAAAATTTTAAACTTCCCTTGAACCATAATTTCACCTTGAGTGACCCTAGATCATCACTTAGACACACTTCTTATCTCATTGTTCACTTAGTCCTCTTAAACATAACTATAGGCACACATTGGTTCTTTGGACATAGGTTATGATATTGGGAGACCTCATTTCAATATATAAAATTTACATATCACTCCTTTATACTTTAATTGATATTGGACCCATTTTTATGCTCTTTGGAAGCATAAAGTGTGCTTTCTTACTTAGATTGAGACATCTCTGCTTGATGATTCCTATAGATGATGTGAACTTTTTTGGACCTGGTCTTAATGTGTAAGGGCATCCATGAAGTTTAAAGATCACCTAGATGTGTTATTTAACATAAAATACACTCAAACAAAAACTTTGATAACTAATTAACATTTCTTGAGCATCAAATTAGGGTTCCTTCCCTATACTCTATTGGAGGTGCATATTGGGATTGTTTTTATAGATTGTAAGTATGTGAGAGGGAGGGAAATCACTTATTATATCCATATCATGATATATTAGGTTAATTAAGTTCCAATAAAACATTATAACCCTCTAGCCATGGAATATAAGTCTATTTTGTAACTTTTGGAGGTAAAGTCTATTTTGAGCTCTTTCCTATAGATCTCACAACTTGTTTTCAGTGTCTTCATGGGCAACTTTGCGGTCTTCAAACACCATATTCTATCAGTCTATCCTCCTAAAAACATGGGATTTATATTTTACACACTATATTATATAATAATAACCTCTTTATATTATTTATAACACTTTATAGGCATGTTGTAATAGGTATACAAAAACCTCTTGGTGCTCTATTTGCTCAGTTTAGGGATTGAAGCCTTAAAACTATAATCACTATCTTAGAATGTGGTTTTAAACTTTGTCTAACTATCTACCACTTAAAATATATATTTTATGATCTTTTAAACATATAATTAATCTAATAAAGGTTATAACACATGCTTTACCACTCAATTTAGTGCCTCAGTCCCCTGTAGTGTCACTTATAGGTGACCATTCTCTATATAGGTAGTGGGGGTAGTATTATAGACAAGTATCATTTCCTTAGATAATTTTTATGAATTTTAGTCCTATCTCAAAATTTTATAAAATATAACATACACTATCAAGTTCTTCTTGAGGACTTTATACTTAATTTTCAACAACTTGTCTTGTGGGATCTTGAAGGTGCATGAGGACTGCTAGTAGGTAGTGGGTAGAATTAGAGTACATGCATGGATGAAAGATTCCTTAGATAACTTAAATTTTAAATCCAATTACTAAAATATATTATAATAATAATAAATATCTTAAACAAGTTGTAACACATCCATCCCAATGTGAAAAACTCCTAACAACATCAAGAATGGAGTAGGCGGGATGTCTAATGGTTGTTTCATATGATGAATGGGATTACAACCATGAGAATTGATTTGGAGGCTGAAGATTAAAGGTGAAAAATGGGGGGTCAATAATACTTTTACAACATTTAAATCAATCTAACGCAACCCTTTGAATCCATTGACAAAGCACAAAGCTTTTGAAAAATGGTGAAAATTGCTCATAACTCAAAAAATTGTAGTTTCCTACAAATTGAGATGATTATCATATCAAAACCTTATTAAACATGAAAAAAAGTTTTAATAACATTTTATAAGTAATTTTAAATTATTTTGAAGTAATATCAATAACTATATTATATGAACTTCTTCAAACCAATGCAAAACCTAAAGGGTGCACAAATTGATAGGTAGATTTGCACAGTCAACTTCAAATGAATGGTTAATAAATAATAATTGATCATTATAAAACTTATTGGTATTAAAATTTATTTATATAAGTTTAAAAAAAAAATTCAAAATCATTCTTCCTGAAACCCCTTGTGCTAATCGTACCAAGTATAAACATGTAAGTCACTTTTGCTTGCCAAGAGAGGTGAAAAGAGAGCAAAACAATTTTGAAAAATAAATTTAACTTAAAAATTAAAAAAACATGTTATTTATATTAGGTAATCTTAATATTCACATTTTAATATTTTCCAAGTGGCACACTTCCCAATGAGGTTGTATAAGTGCCATTTTCTCCCTTTTTACTAAGAAAACTACTTTTTCTCTAAACAACCTACAATATTTTCAGTAGTGTCAATTATATAAGACTTATAATGACACATTGTACATGAAATCATGTTTTTTAACTTGCACATTTCCAAATAAAACCCGTACAAGGCATTAAATACACTATTTTGACCCTTAAAATGATCCAAAATGGCATGAAGCACTAATGAAATAAGTGACCAAGGATAATATACCATTTAATGAAATAAAATGACTTATGAAACACCTCATGAAAATATATTACATGTCATATAGAACTATAAATTCAATTTTTTACCTAGGGAAGCCCCAATTTGACTAAAAAGTCAAATTTGGTCAACAAATTGGTGACTCATAGGGGTATTATGCATGCTATACTAACTAGAACAATAGCCTTATCAATCCATTGGGCTAAGGAGTCATATAAATTTGAGACAAACAAGAATACCCTTTGACCATTAAACACAAACCTTTGATCAAGACAAGGCACTAATGACTACCTCAACCATACAAAGCAAAGCACACACACAATAAGGAAATCAAACACACACACATGTGTGCTCAAGGAACTTAGGGAAAACTAAAAAAAAGTATTATATATATATATATATATATATATATATATATATATATATATATATATATATATATATATATATATATATATATATATATATATATATATATATATATATATATATATAATATATCAGTCATACCTCCCTTTCTAGGATCAAAAATAAAGTTTCTTGAGCCTCCTTTTGTATGAGATGGATGAGAATGACAAGCATGTTGCTCTTTAGATTGAACACTTGATGGACCAGACCTATTCCTTGCCACTTTATTTGAATTATTCTCAAGTAGACCATCTTCAAATAGGTATCCAATGTAGACATATTCCTCTTGACATTGTACACGTACTTCAAATTTCTTCCCACTCTCTTTCTTATGATCAACTTTCATCTTCTTTGTAGGTATGGTCTCAAAAGGAATGTTCTCTTGTTCTTTGAAATATGGAGGCCAATAGATGTTTGTCCTAACCTTCAAAGGCTGATGTGAACTCTACTCTTTCTCAATTATGACATATTGGACAATTTAATCTTTATTACCATCACTTGTAACCAGCCCTAAAGGAGTTATAAGCCCCTTTAGAGATTCAAATTCTTTTAAAATGTCCTCAAATCTCTTCCCCAAGTCATCATCTTCACTTTGATCAAAATCATGAAGGGAAAAAACAAGAGACACTCCTTCAAATTCTTATTTAGATTCCAAAAGGACCAGATTCCAAAAGGACCTCTTCCAAGATTTATTCTTCAACACAAGGAGTGTATGCTTCATCATCAACCAAATAAGAAGATTCAACACAAGAACTCACCTCTTCTTTAACACTTAGGACCTATTGAGAATTTTAAAATTACACCTTAGATATCACAATCTGATCTTATATTTAAAGGCTAAAACATCTTCAATATCCTTTTTAGTGATGCCAAGACTAGGCATCTTGAAATTTGGTAACCTAGCTAAATAAGACTACAAAGGAGTTGCATCTTCAGGTAAGAGTTATAAACAACTTAATTTCTTAGGAAAAAATAACTAGTTGGTGGAGGTGGAGGTGGAACATAGGACTGAAAATCACATTGAGAATATAAAGTTGGGAAATCTTTTAGAAGATCTTGAGGAAGGGAAGGTAGAATTTGAGCTAAAACAACTTGATTTATTCCATCCACTTCATTCACATATGATTCAACTTGGGAAATCACTTTAATGAGGTTACATGAGGTGTTTTTAGAGATAGGATCTTCTTTTGGGTTTAAACCTTTCATCTCACCTTGACTTAGAAATCTCATCTTTGCCTCTAACTCTTTAATTTATTTGGCTAGGTTTTCTTGAAAAATTATTTCTTGAATATCATAAGAATAATTATGAGTATGAGGGATACATGAGGGATGACATGGAACGCAAGAATCTTCTTGAGGAAGGGTTAGAGGGGCTTGAAAATGATTAACTTCATTTTCCACTTCACACTCATGAACAATGCTTATATCTTCTTTCTTTCCCCATGAATCTAATATCTATATCTATCTTAAGATATTAGGATTAGAGGTCTTCTCCTAAGGAATGGTAGGAGGATTTTTTATAGGATCAAGAGTCTTCTTAACTTTTCACTCTTTGTCAAGACTTTTCTCTTCTTTCTTTCCCCATGACTCCACTATCTTGTTCCAGCTTAGGATATTGGGATTATAGGTCTCTTTTTGAAGTGGTGGGGATGCAATATGAGAGGGAAATGAGAGATTCAAATCCAATTTGTTAAATTATAACATGGACTACTGTAAATGTATATTATCCAACTCAATTTACCTATCAATATTAGCTTCAAATATAGTATTTCTCCTTTCAACTCTCTCCTCTAACTAATTAGGAAAAGGATGGCTTTGATATCTTTGATTTGGATCGTGAGTAGAGGTCATATATCACTAAAAGTAAACTTGAGTAAGTGGATATGAAGGCTGATAGGTATGGTGAGGATGAATTTCATGAAATCTTATCCTATCCTCTAAGGAAGAGACTCAACCACTCACATCTAGCATCTCACTTGTGAGCCATTGCCAATTGTCTCTCTTAATAGGTGTCCACTTTCTTTTAACCAAATTTAAAGCTTCTCTCACCTTATTAAATACATTATTATGAAAATATATACCATATTAAATTTTATTATAAATATCCAACATATATTTCTCATAGCCTAGGAGTGTGTTCTTGAAGGTGGAAATGGGTTGGCTTGAGGAGTAGCTAGGTTGACTAGGAGGAGCAAAAAATTGAGAAGGATGGTCATAGGACTAATATATGTAATTCATGGGTTGATAAGGATCATATTGGAGATGATTAAATTCATATTTAGGTTGATAATTATAATGACAAGATTGACCAAGGACTTATTCATGTTGATAGGGAATGATACAAGCTCAAAATGTCTCACCAACTTGTAGAGAATAAAAGTCAACACCAAGGTCAGCCATGAAAATTCATTGAAATAAAGAACATAAATAAATTAATTGATAAAAATATTCAAATGATAACCTAGGATAATTTACTAGCTAATGTATATTTAGATTCACCATTGATGCTTTGATAAATGCCTCCAAAGGCTGATTGTTGAGAGACAACACCAAAAATCTCTCAACTTCTTAGAACATGAGTCCCAACGATCATGACAAAAACCAATGTAACTTGTATTTTCACCCTTGTAATAGATGTGAAGATATCCTCATCTAAGTGGCACAATGGAATCACATCTTGGCTTGTCAGTAGTGTAAGGAATGAGGTGAGTCTCTAGATAGGGATAGCTCCCTTGATGTACCACTTTGGATTGAAAATAATACTAAAATTAGGGGGCGAAAAGGGAGAGAGATAAATTAAATAAAACTAACCTAAGGGAGGTGATATAAAAAATATATTTATGAAATCAAACCACATGCACATTACACTTGATATCAAAGGACAAACTAAACATTCACTCTCGAATATATGTCTTCTTGCATCAATGTTACATTGTGGGGTTATGGATGAATGTGAAAAGACAGGAGGACTAAATAGGAGGAATTTAATGGAAATAATAAAGATACTAACTCACTTAAAATTTTACATTTCTTGGAACACATTACATGCCCTACAAGAAGAATCTATAAATAGGTGAGAGAATGTGACAACTTGCTAAGGAATCTATAATATTCACTAAGAAAATTCAACATTAAAGTAAACAACACTAAGAATAGACATGGAAGAGGTAACACTTAGTCATTTTATTTATCAACATGTATAAAAATGATTAGGGCTTCACCATCTCAAGTGGAGCATCCCTTATAGTGGCCAAAATAGCTAGTTCTTATAGAACTTGAGAGAGAGAAAAGAAGAGAGAAGTCCAAGGGTCACAAGGACACTTGAAAAGCTGATAAAATCAGTTATCCATGCATGAGGAGAAGGTATTTATTGAACCATGGAATATTTGGAGCTCCAAGTGTCATTCTAAGTCACAAACTTCATGAAAAGTGGTAAGAAACTCCTAATTCTAGCATAGAAAAGCTAACTACATGATTAGGACTATTTTAATACCTTGTAAATGATTAGGATTATGTATAATGATTTTATAGAATATTAAGTGTCTTAGGCATACCTCTCAATGCACTAGATTTAGGCTTGGTCCTTTAGAATCACCTAGGAAGGAGCAATAATCATTGTTAAGAAAATTGCTCTTTCATGCACCTTGCCCACCTAGCCTCCAAATTGGATTTATTTTCCAATAAAAATTCATGGGAGGGAATAAATTACAAGTTTCAAGACCCTACATGGACTTAGAATCATCAGGGACACCTTAAATTCAACTCATTTGAAGTTTTCCATCTTCTTCACTAGTTTGTCTAATAGGCCAATTTTGACTGGCTGAGTTGAAACACTTGGTTAGGGGTACTTCAAAGCTTATTAAAGGCATTAAATTAATATTTAGATTTATATTAAGTATTAATATTTCACCCAAATTTTGTTTCATCTCTTGACTCCTTCTCAAACTTGTGAAACACAAAAATTAATGATAAAAATCATGTTTTTCCCCATCCATACAATTGCATACCATTTAAAGGCATGAGAAGTATATTTAAGGAGTTTTATACAATTTCCAATCACCATCCTAGCCAAACTAGCTCATTATATTATCTATACAACTCAATCTTCCCAATCAGGTTTCAACCAGGGTTTGCAAGGGTTTTTTTGCAGTTTTGGGTCTTAATCTTTGTTCATAAAACTTACACATATAGTTACCAACCAATTTCACTAGTTTTATGTTTAAGGATGTCACTAACTTCCTGAAAGTCCTTTGGATCCCATGCAGAACATCATGAAAGATATGAGCTCTTGAAAACACTAATTTGAGCTCTTGCTTACACCTTTCCTGTATGCCTTAGAGAGTTTTTACCCAAAAATGGTTTTTTGTGATTCTTATGCATGAAAATAGATTTTAAACATATGTTAAGACCCCAAAATCATTTTAAAATTCATTATAAGACTTATTAAAAGCTAGAAGTAGGAATGATCTACTATTTGGCTTCAAGGCCTTCTCTTTACTTACTAGGTCTGTCTGCATCTTAAAATCAAAATGGCCCTATTGATGTTTCCTCTACCTTAAAATATATTAAAAAAACTCTGTATACACACCAAAATCATGTTAAAATGATCTATAAATATCACTAAGATCTAGAGGTGGAAGTGGCATCCATTTGAATTCTAGGCCTAACTCTGCCTTTAAGGCCTAAATTTAATTCTTGGTGTCTAGACCATGTTGCTAATCCTAACCATTTTTATCTTGGTTTTCATGATTTAAATAGGTGTCATATATCTTGTAAAACCTTATTTAAATGTTTTTTTTGCTTCTGGTCCACTATCTCTTCTCTTTTCCTCAAGGTTATAAGCATCATCTACAAAGGGAGTGCCCTCTATCTGAGACAAAATACAGGACACTACCCTATATTCACAAAACAATGTGGATATTTTAGGATTTTTTCCATATAATAATGTTATTACACACAAAATTTTATCCTCTGACTCCAAACATGGACCTTCCAACTGATCAAAACTTTAAAATAGACTAGTAAAATGCACTATTTGCAAGGTTTATGCAAGTTGACTATGTGTACATGTTTGGGAACCATTTATTTTATATATTCTTGTTATGAATATTCTAAAATATTATTACCATATCTATATAGGTTTTAATTAAGTTCAAAAACCTTTATCAACTACATTTGCACCTTAGACTACATTTTTACTCAATTAGGCCTGAGTGTTAACTTTACCCTCCTTACTTAGGAAAGTGAGCTTATGAGTAGTATTTTCATGATTAAAACTTGGACCTCAAGTCTATTTTATTCTTCATAAAAATTAATTATGATTTATAAAATCTCTTGAACCATAACTTCACCTTGAGTGACCCTAGATCATCACTTAGGCACACTTCTTATCTCATTGTTCATCTCAGTCTTCTTAAGCTTAACTGTAGGTGCACATTGGTTCTTTGGACCTAGGTTATGATATTGGGAGACCTAATTTGCATATATGGAAGTCATATATCACTCATATACACTTTAATTTATGTTTTACCTATTTTAATTCTCTTTGGAAGAACAAACTATGCTTTATTACTTGATTGAGACATCTCTGCCTGATGATTCTTGTAGATGATGTGAACTCCTTTACACCTGATCTTGATGTGTAAGGGCCTCCATGAAATTTAATGATCACCTATATGTGTTATTGAAACTAAAATCCTCTAAATGAACAACTTTTATAACTATTAAATATTACTTGAGCATCAAATTAGGGTTCCTACCCTATACTCTATTGTAGGTGCAAATTAGGATTGTTTATATGGATTGTAAGTATGAGAGAGGGAGGATAATGACTTTTCATATCATTATGATGATATATTAGCTTAATTAATCTCCAATAAACCATTATAACAATCTAACCATGTAATCTAACTATATTTTATAGATATCACTGCTTGTTTTTAGTGTCTTCATGGGCAACTTTAAGATCTTTAAACACAATATTATATCAATCCTTTCTCCTTAAAACTTGTAAAATATCTTGTAAAAACTAGAGGATACAAGAATCACCTCCTCATATTAATTTTAATACTTCAAATTCAATTTGTAATAGGTCTACAAAAACCTCCTAGAGCTCTATTTGTTCAGTTTAGGGATTGGAGACCTAAAACTATAGTCACTATCTTGGAGTGTGGTTTTAAACTTTGTATAACTATCTATCACTTTATACACATATGTTAGGATAATTTAAACATATAAGGACTCTAATAATGGTTCTAACATATGCTTTAACACTCAATTTAGTGCCTCAATCCCCTATAGTGTCACTTGTAGGTGACCATTCTCCTATATAGGTAGTAGGTGTAGTATTATAGATAAGGATCATTGCCTTAGATAATTTTTATGCATTTTAGTCATATATAAAATTTTTATAAAATATCCATTACACTATCAATTAACTCTTGAGGAATTTAGACTTGATTTTTAATAACTTATCTTGTGGGGTCTTGAAGGTGCATGAGGACTGCAAGCAAGCAGTAGGTAGAATTAGACTGCATGCATGGATGAAAGACTCCTTGGACAAATTAAATATAAAATAAAATTACTAAAATATATATTATCATAAAAATTATCTTAAAAAATTTGTAACACATCCATCCCAATGTGAAAAACTCCTAACATCATCAAGAATGGAGCAGGCAGGATGTCTAATGGTTGTTTGGTATGATGAATGGGCTTACAACCATGAGAATTGATTTGGAGGATAAGGATGAAAGGTGAAAATTGAGGGTTATTATAATTTAATAAAATTTAAATTAATCTAACAAAACCATTTGAATCCATTGACAAAGAACAAAGCTTCTAAAAATGTTGAAAACTACCCATAACTTAGAAAATTATAGCTTCCATCAAATTGAGATGATTATAATATCAAAAAATTATTAAAAATGAAAAAAAAGTATGTGTATAATTGGATGAGTAATTAAAAATTATCTAGAAGCAACTTAGAAACTATATTGTGTTGACTTTTTTAAACCAAGGCAAAACCTAAAGGGTGCATAGATTGAGAGGTAGATTTATATATTCAACTTGAAATGAATGGTTCATAAATCACAATTGATAATTATAAAACTTCTTGATATTAAAATGGAGATATATAATTTTAAAACAACATCCCAATATCATTCTACCTGAAACCCCTTTTGCTAGCCGTACCAAGTATAATCTTGTAAGTCACTTTTGCTTGCGAAAAAAGGTGAAAAGAGAAAAAAATGATTTTGAGAAATAAATGAAACATAAAAATCAATCCAAACATTTTTTTTAGCTTGGAGAATTTAAGAGTCATATTTAAACCTTTTCCAAGTGGCACATTTACCAAAAAGGTCGTACAAGTGCCATTTTCTCCCTTTTTGCCAAGAAAATGACATTTTATCTAAACAACCTACCATTTTTCTAGTAGTGTCATTTATATAAGAATTATGATGACATATGGGACATGATATAATGTTTTCAAACATACACATTTCCTAATAAACCTATACAAAACATTAAATACACTATTTTGACCCTTAAAATGACCCAAAATGACATGAGGGACTAATGAAATAAGTGACCAAGGTTAATATAACATTGAATGGAATCAAATGACCTATGAAACACCTCATGAAAATATATTAGACCTCGTATATACCTATAAATTCATGTTTTTACCTAGGGATGCCCTAATTTGACTAAAAAGTCAAATTTGGTCAATAGTTACCAAGAATTTCTAATTGTTAAGGACTTCTAATTATAATTGAGGTATTTAAAATCATGAGAAATATAAATATTTTATTTTAAATGTGATCATAAAATTATTCCTATTAGTTCAACCAAGCTAAAGTTTTACTATTATCACCTATTATATCACACAAAATGTGTGTACAAAAAATGAAAGATAATGCATCCAATGAATATGCTTTAAATTAACCAGGACTATTTATAAATCCTTCATAGTGAATAAATGAGTACTAATTAATATTAAATATATAATTATTAATGAATTAAATTAAAATTATTCACAAGTTGAATAAATATAACTAATTGGCACAATTAGCCTATTGCCAATGATGGACTCCATCCAAAATTAACCAACATGGACAACTTGATAAAGGTTTCTCAATCATGAACTTGACATCTTGATTCAATGAAACTTGCCCAAATTCATGATCACTAGAGTAGAGTCTTACATAGGTAGTCACCCACTCTAAGATTCACATGAATACAAGGATTTAATTAATGCATATACGATGAGTACTAACCATATTTTTTTAGATAGATATGATTTTGGTGGGATCATTACCCTTATATGCTATTTGACTAGAGATTTAACTAGTATAAGACACAATCAGGGGCTCAGATCCCCAAGTACCAAAATTACCAACAATGGCCATAATCAGCCTAGGAATATCAACAAATGGACATAACTAGCCTAATACTAATGACCAGCCACAAGGGGCCTCCAATACCATCTAAGATTTTAAATTGGTGGTGCTTGTAGAAACCATTTCACTTTAACAACTCACCCACATCTCATCATAGTACTAAATATATTTTTACTATGGGAAATGGTTCTCATTTTGTTGACATGTTAGTGGCACACTTTTGCACTTAGTTAAACTCACTTTTCTTGGAAATCCTAGTTTGATATAAAAATAAAGTAATTCAAGATAACATAAAAATATTTTTAGTTATATTGATATGAGGATGAGTAACATTTGTTTTAGTACTAATATCTCTATATTGGTTTCCATTTAGAGTGGGTGGCCATCCACTCTAATATTCACATGAATCTTAGGATTTAATAAGTTCATATAGGATGAGTACTAACCATGTTATTAGTATGGGAAAAGATTTTACATTATAGTGCTAATAGGATTAATATAATTTTTTTACTAGTATCCCTTACATGGTTCTCATTTAGAGTGGGTGGCCCCCACTCTAAGATTCACATGAATCTCAATATTTACTTAGTACATATAGGATGATATCTAACCATGTTTTTACTATTCATAAATATTCTCATTTGTTTTTGAACATGTCAATGACAAACTATTTACACTTGATTGGATTCATTTTTGTTATAAAACCTATTCAGATATAACAATAAATAAATTCAACATAACATGTAAATATTTTAGTTATAGTGAAAATAGGATGAGTAACATTATTTTTAATAGTATCCATGTCATGGTTCTCATTTAGAGTCGGAATCCTCCCATTCTAATATTCATATGATTCTCAATATTTATTTAGTGCATATAGGACAAGTACTAACCATTTCTCTAGGAAAATATTTTTAGTTATAGTGTTAATAGGATGAGGATCATTATTTCTAGTTCCTACCATAGTTTTCAAAGTGGGAGGCTTCCTACTCAAATATTCCCATGAATATATTGATTTATCTAGTGCATATATGACAAGTATTAACCATTTTTTTAATATAGGCAATGGTTGTCATTTGTTTTTGAACATGTTAATGACATTCTATTTGCACTTGGTTGGATTCATTTTTGTTAGAGAACCTAGTTTGATAGAAAAACAAAGTAATTCAACATATAACACAATTTTTTTCAATTATATTACATATAAGATGAGTATCAAATATTATGCATGATGATATTTGATTTTCCTAATAAAAATAAATGAATTAAATATTTTATCGACTTAAAAAACATTTTTATTGATATTTAAAATCACATTTTTTTTAGCTTTTTATACTGGGTTCAATGACAAAAATTTGGAATTAAAAAATATTAATATTAACCATTTTATATTTTAGATCCTCTTTTGTAGCATAAAAAATCAATATTTTCAAACAAGGAAGAGAGCAATGAAGCTAATTTTTTATTTAGAGTGAAAAAAAGAAGTGAGTAAATATTCAACTAATTATATTCTAATTTTTTTACATGTACTTATTTATACATTGAAATATTTAAATATTTGAAATAAAGACAGTTAAAAATAAGATCAAACTCTTATGAATTTTTATCAATATATCAGTACAAAATAAAATGATTTCATAAATTTGGAACTAAATAGTTAGAATAGTGGAAACTACACAAGAAATATGTTTTCTATATTAAGTAATCATATATAGAATGATAATGTTTAGTTGTATTCATAAAAAAATAGATATAAATATTTCAAACATACTATAAATGAAACATATAATAGAATTTAAAGTACTAAGTTGATTGTTTAAATTCTATATAAATCATCTAAGCCTTATAAATAATATTTTTTGGATGAAATATCTATGATGGAAAAATGTGTCGACACTAAATAAATTCTATATTAAGGGTACTAATACAATTATTTGATCATCTATTTCTATTATTAAAATCTCATGTAATTTCCCCTCTCATTTGTTTCAATTTAGTAATTATAGTGCAACATCCTACTCATGTTCATGTCCCTGCTCATATATTAAATTTATCACCCTACTCCTGAGCGTCACCCTGCTCCTATTTGTTCCCCTAATTGTATATTAAATTCATCACCATGATCTTGTGCATCACCCTACTCTTCTTTCTTATATTCTTCCCCTCATTCTTCCCTTACAAAAATGAAAAACCAAATCCTAAATATTTATTTCTAAATATATATATATATATATATATAGTCCCATAAATCGTACTCAATTTAAAAGGTGAGATTTTCATAATTTGAATGTGTCATCATAAATTATCATTTTTACTTAAATTAAAACATGACATTTTCAAATTTAAAATAGTCAAAAATAAGATTTATGGGTCACATTAAAATATGTGGTTGGAAAAATAAAGGTGAGATATTAAAAATTTAAAAAGGTCATAGTTACATAATTTTAAATATAATGTGGGCACATGATTTTTTAAATTTTAATATGTTTGAATAGTTAAAAAATATTTTTTTTAAATATTTAATACAAACAAATTTGGACTAGTAGTATTTTTTGGTACTTGTGCATTAATATTATAAGAGTAAATATTACATAATTAATATTATTTAAAATAAATTTAACTTTATTATAGACTTTCCTTCTAAATTTTTTAATATTATTACAAGCTTACAACTAAATTTAATAGAATTTTAAATAAATTAAAGTTATAAAATTAAATATATGTATACTATTTTTAAAAGTTTGCAAATTTATTGTAAACTATAAAATAATCTAAATGTTAGATTTATATAACAATTATTATAAAAGTCTATTTTAATATTTTATATTGAATGCTAAAATTATATATACAATTATTATTAAAAGATTACAATATTATAAAATATAAGATTATTTTAAATAATTAAAATTTATTATAAGTTTAAAGTAGATTACTAATGTAAACTATTAACTACAATATGATATATTAATGTTGATTATATTAGTTACATGAACAATATATTATGTAAACTATTAACCACTAAAAATTACATAAGAAATCACATCTCACCACTTGTCATGATTTTATGACATCACATTTATCAGTAAACTTAGAAAAGTCTAATATCACATCTCATCAAGTGGTTAAATTTGTGTTGTCTAAGTCTTCAAGGATGTCAGGTTATCATGGCATGTCACATGTTACTATTTTTTTTCTTTGTGACTGTTTTGTCACTAGCAAGGTTTAATTGGGATATAATAATTGTAAATATGTGAGTCAATTACATCTCACCATGTGTCTTAATTACATGTCATCATAGTTGTCTAAAAACTCATAAATTATAAAATCTAGAGATCATGAAAAATAATTGCATCTCCCCATATGTCTTATTCTTGATCATTCTAAGAACATAATCATTTTAGATTTTATGTTATAATTTTATAATAATTATCAATTATATTAAAAATCAATTCATCTTGAGAATTGGATCTTAGAGTGAGTGACCACCCACTATAAATAAGAAACTAATAAATACTATTTTCACTATTATTATTTGAAATGTTTACATGTTATGTCAAACCATTATAAAAACTCATTTAAACGAGCAATTATTAACTCTTCCTTTTTTTCCACATCTATCTTGAAAATAATTTATCTCTTAGAGTGGGTTGTTGCCTACTGTAAATGAAAAACTAATAATTATATTTTAATGAATATTGTTTTAAAATATTTACATGTTATCATACTATGTTGACCCATTTAACACAGAGTAACAATAAGAAAATAACACACCCTTTTTTCTCCAGGACATTCATCTCGAGAATTAGCTTTGAGAGAGGGGAACCACCCACTCTAATTAATTATAAACTAATAATCTTATTCTAACTATTATTATTTTAAAATATTTATATGATAATATTATGTCAAAGCATTTAATATAGATTAAAAAAATAAGATTTTAACTCATTATTTTTCTCCATGTCCATCTTGAGAGTAATTTAGCTCTTAGAGTGGGAAGATGCCCATTATAAATCAGAAACTAATAGTCCTATTTAAACTATTATTATTTGAAATTATTTACATGTTAACATAATCTATTGAACCATTTAACATGGCATAAAAAAAAGTAAACAACTCATCCTTTTTTTCCAAAATCACCATCTTGATGACTGGCTTTGAGAGTGGGTAACCACCTGCTCTAATGAATATAAAACTAATAATCATATTTATGCTATTTTTAATTGGTAAAATAATTTTTTTGAACTAGGGAATTGAACCTATACAAGAGACACATAGAAAATTCCTTAAAATCCCAAATACACATTAAGGTATGATACATAGAAAAAGATCACAACACAAAAAACCATAGAAAAATAACTAAAAAAAATAACAAGAAAATGGCTAACATTTTTGGCCTCCAAAAGCATCTTCCCAACTATTGATCACTATTTTCAATTTCAAATCCATATTCTAGAAAACATTTGATGGATATTCCACTTCCTTGTCACATTCATTGCACTTAATCTTCTTATTGTTCTCTTATTTATTCTTCATTTCGCCCAAAAAATCCCTGAGAGATTCAATAGTAGCTAAATTATCTTTCATGGATTCTTTGCTCATAGACACCAAAAATTTGATATTATCCTTTAATTATTATTTTTTTCTAGAATAAAATCTCTATATCTGAGCCTCTTTACCTAATTCTCTATCTCCTTATGATCACACATAATAGCCTTTTGTTTTCCATCTTGTTACAAAATATTAACATGTTCCTTCAACACTGACTATTCTCACATGAGCCAAATAAGGATAAATTTATATATCTCTAATTCTTATTTGATTTTAGATTCCTTACTTTGGATATTCAAATATTCCACCATGCAGTTGAAATTTGTATTCGTGTTATTTTTTACCAACTAAATGACCTCCTCATGCACTTCAATATAATCAATATCACAAGCTCCCTCCTTGAGTTCATGTTTCATAATAATTTTTCCATTCTTGGTAGACATGATAGAGGAATATTTGAGTAGAGAAAATCCTTCTATTGACTTATCATAAATATCCTCCCTAGAATCTATCAGTTTATATTTAAAATTTCATTCCCAATCCACTTTTTCTTCGCCCCTCTATCCTACTAATTGCCTTTAAAATTGCTTCTTAATTTTTTATTTTAACTCCCCAAGGTTAAATCCTACTAACATGACATAGGGAAATTAATTAAGCCCTTATTCATTCCATTAAAATACTTATGAATCATGAATATGAATTATTGATGGAGTGGTTTCTTTTTCTTCCACCTCTTAACCTCCAAAATTAACATCTCAATAGAGAGTAGTTTGTAAAATGGTATACTAAGAGGAATTCGATGTCAAAATTATTTGAGGAAGATTAAATGAGATAAGTACACCACATTATGCCTACATTCTAATCTGATATATATAATTGATTACTTATTAAATTCACCAAATAGATGAGGTAAATGCTCTCGTGAAAATATATTATGTAGTGAAATGATCTCCTTATTATAGAAACTTCTCCTTATCACCCTTGATATCTCTCCCTATTTTGAATATCTTGGTTATTTCTATTTTGAGACTGGTCTATTATGATATTAACTCCTAAGTGATTTCCACCATCAAACAATTAAATTATACAACTATATTATTTCAACCTTTAAAAAAATATTCAAAATATTCTTATCATAACCTTCTATTCAATGTATGAAGTCTACCATTCCACTTGTTTATAGAGATGACTAAACATCACTATCCTATTTTAGGTAATTTTCCATGATCAACTCCACTCTCACTAGATCTCATCCCATCTTGAATATCTTGAGGAAAGAAACAAGATTGGGGAAAAAGTAAATAACTCCTAAAAAGCACAATAGTACCAAAATAATTCACATGAGGTTCAATGCCATGTATAATTAAATTACATGCTTTCCAACTTAAATAATCCTTTATAATGATTAATTTTGTAACACTTTTAACTAAATTTTTGTACATCCAATTACTGTAAGTAAACTCATCATTGACACTCAACCTAAGAATGATAATCAATAAAAAATATTAAAATACTCCTAATCATAATAATAATAATAGCTTAGAAACTAATAGAGGCTTATTAATATATCCCATGGTGAATAAAACTAGGTAAATCTTCCATGTTAAACCACCTTCTCAAACTTGTAGAATCGACCCTAACATTGGAAAAACAATATACTATAAATTTTCCCTCTCTATAAACCTGTTGAATGATGATTTTTTAGAAATCTAGAATGATCACAAGACCTTCTTCAATAATATGACTTATGGTCTAGTTGCTCATACTCTTCCTACATAATTAATTGATTATGTTTAAAAATTGTCCTTCTATCACTAATTATTTTACTAATCTCAAACCCAACAGAGTTACAAGTGCTTTATCCCATTGGTTGGTCTGATTTCCCATTCCTCCTGCATAGGTTATAATAAAAATACTCCTTTCATTCATTAGGATTCCTCCACCTCCTGAATCCCATAGGTTCCCTATTTATGCCCCATAAAAATTGAGTTTAATCCAACCTAAAGATGGGATCATATACTTAACTAATCTCCTTGATTAAGCTCTTAGGTCATTAACATTCTTATTTTTCACTTCAATAAACCAATTAATAGATATCCTAGAGTTTACTTCATTCAAACTTATGGATTTACTTTTATTAATAATTTTAAAGTTTTCCTTTACTCTTTTAAAAATCCAGTGAGACACCACCAAACTAGCTAGCTTTTTTCTTCTAAATATTCTATTATTTCTCTCCCTCCATATTTGTGTTATTATTCTTTGAAAATATTTAAATTTTAATAATATATTGGACCATTTATCATAGAGTAAAAATAAGGTATTAAATATTTATTTTTTTCCAATTTAATCTTAAGAATAATATATCTCTTAGAGTGAGTTTCCACCCACTATAAATGAGAAAATAATAATCCTATTTGCACTATTACTATTTTAAATTATTTATATGTTAACATAATCTGTCAAACCATTTAACACATAGTAAAAACAAGTGAGTTACTTGTCCTATCTTACCTAGGACCTCCATCTTGAGAATTGGATCTAAGAGTGGATCACCACCTACTCTAATTAATGAGAAACCAATAATCTTATTTTCACTATTATTATTTATAAATCTTTACATATTAATATTTTGAGCCATTTCATATAGAGTATCAACAAAAATGTATTATATCACCCTTTTATCATCAGGTCCATCTTGAAAATAATATAAATATTAGAGTGGATGGTTGACCATTATAAAGTAAAATAATAATCCTATTTTCATTATTATTGTTTTAAAATATTCACATGTTAACATAATATTTTTAACCATTTAAAAAAGAGTAACAACAATCATATAAATTTTCCTCCATGACATCCATCTCAAGAATTAACTCTAATATTTTGTGGTTGTCTACTCTAATTAATGAGAAAACAATAATGTTATTTAAACTATTATTATTTGAAAATATTTGTAATTAATAATATGTTGAAACATTTTAATAGTGTAATAAGCAAGTAACTTGTCATTTTTTTTCTAGTACCATCTAGTGAGAGTGATTTATCTCTTAAAGAGGGAATCCACACACTATAAATGAGAAAATACTAATCATATTTACACTATTATTGTTTTAAAAACTTTACATGTTTATAATATCCTGAACTATTTAAAAACATAGAGTAATAACAAGCAAGTAAAACATCTTTTTTTCTAGGTCCTAAATCCTAATAATAATTTAACTATTAGAGTGAGAAACTAATGTTAATATCTATATTTTGTTGAATCTTATGATTTTTCACTAGGATCAGATCCATTCAACTTTTTCTAATTCACATATGATATAAGTTCTATTACCTTCTTACTACCTTCTAGGTCGTTTACTTTAGCATCACTACCTTGAAGATATTGCATAAATTGATATAGTTATGCATTCAAAAAAAATTGGGACATAATATGACCATCATAAAGAATAAGGTTCCATATTGGCCTCATTAAAAAATTCTAAAATTCTTATCTCAAATGCATTTATTTTAATACCAATTGTTGGCATGTCATTATCAAATTTTGTCAAAGAATCTATAATTAAGATATCCAAATTCCATGCTACACCAATGTATTAAATATTAATAATATTCAAATATGGTAAAATTATGTGTTTGATATTCAATAAACTTGACCATGACCTTCAACCTTCCTCTTATTTGAGAAATTTTCTTCTTATGTATCTTTATTTATTGTATGATTATAAGAATTTCCTATTTCTTAGTAGTCTATAAATTTCAATCAATAGATAAGAAAGAAGGTTAATATAGAATTAGATAGTAGAAGAATTTCCATAGGTTAAATAAAATTATTCACAATAGCCATCTCATTCTTGTTACCAAATTATAGTGTAACACACTATGTTGAAATTATTTTAATATATGGAAAAAAATTGTTCTATTATAATATTTCAAAATACTCTAAAACATGGAAATTTGTTTTTACTTCATCATTTTTTAGCCCTGATGTATATACATTGTTAAAAAAAAATTGAAGTGATAAAGAGATTGATAGTGCCAAATTTTCTTACCTTATTGTTTCACATAATTTTGATGATTTGATTATAGATAAGTCATGAGACTATAAAAATGTGGGAATTATGAAAGCATACAAACTTAAAACTCTAAAGAGAGATAAAAATTCATTAAATAAATTTTTTAAGAATTCATAAATTCAAATTTTGAAGTTATTGTAAAGTTATTTTATTTGTGATAAATGTTGTCACTCAATCTTGCACCCGAGGGAGGTTCTTCAAGCCATCTCTAGATTGAGTGAAACATTGAATTACCTCAAGCCTATGGGTTGGTCAGAGAGCCTTATGAGACTCTATAATTAATATGTTTCTATTCTAATATATTCATAGAGATTTATCTCTTTTAATAGACATAGAATTTTTCCTTAGGTTTAGGTAGACTAGTTATCAATAATGATTGTTTATATCCAATTAACTCTATGATCTCTATTTTGGTATCTCTCTCCTCAAAATAATATTTAGGTCTCAAATTATTTAATGACTTGATGTATTTATAAATCATTTCAATCCTTCAATTAGTATAAAAACCATAGTTTCTCATTTCCATGTCTGAACTCTCCAAACAGACCTACAGGTCTATGAGTGCCTGATTGTGTTTATTTTAGATGGTTTACAGATTTGGGATTTGAATGATCCTATTGAAGCATATAATCCCTTAAGAAAAATTATGAAACTAATATATTAGACACTCCTTAAACTTTAATACTTCGTACTCTACCAATCTACTATCTCAAGATAGTTTTACACTACTAGCTATAGGTGGTCCTAGGTAGTCTGACTATGTATGAAATGGTCTTAAGTTAAGATATTCAACCTATATCTAATATTTATCAATGGTTCATTAATAATTTTGAGTTCCTTATTACTTAATTTAAATTCCATATAACATCATTTCAAGAAATGTTTGAACCTCTATACTGACTATCTTCATCCACACATTTTGTAAGTGACATTTAAGGACTATTTATATGGCCCTAAACTAGTCTTTTTGAATATGTATGGTAATTATAAAAGTGGTTAGTATTATTTGGGAACATTTTAATTGACTCAGGTTAAAATATCACTTAAAAAATAGCCCATATCCTCTATTCTTACTATCAACAATCAAAGTTCTATAGATAGTGTTCATGATAGTTTGACTGTGTTCACACTTGATTCAACCCTAGGGTTTTAACTACATCATGGAGCCTACAGTAGATCAAACCTCATAAAGATATTTTTATAAATTAATAATAAAACTCCAAATATCCTTTAAAAACATATTAAAACACTTCAAATCACATTTACTAAGCAGATACAAGAAACACATAGTCCACAAAATTAAATGGAGAATTAACCATTCTTGAAGCTTGTAAAAAATATCTAGATGATTAAAATGACATGAATGGATTGATAAGGATGCTAGGGCACCATATAGAATAATTAAAATGTATCATACCACATGGATAACTCAAAAATGTATGAAAATTATAGTCACTTGTAAGAAGTGCACAAAAGAGAAAATGTATACCAAAAAGACCTCCACATATTCCACCATGAGTAATGAATGAGTGGGAGGAATTTAAATATATATTATAATCCATTTCAACTAGTTTTATGTAGATAGAATTTCATAATTTATTCTAATATCTTAACAAAGACCCATGTCACAGTTGACTAGAATATTTTGGACACTTAACTTCTTAACGATTGTTCATAAATATAAAAAGATTAATCTAAGAACCAATGCCAAAATTTTGAATCTTAGAAATACTATAATCAATTCCCAATGTTTGAGGCTACCACCTTCTCTCTCCTAGCCATACCATCTACTTCAATTCTACCTATGTGAGCTTGTGAAGGAGGTGATGGAGAGAAGTGATATTATGCAATTTTTGGATTTGAAATTTCCTTCCAAGACTTTTTATGACCTTTATAATAACAAATTACACCTATGAAATGTTTTTCTCTTACACATGACTTCCAAAGCTCTGTACAAGTTTGTTAACTCCTTAAACAAGTGTTGAAAATCAAGAAAACTAACCTTTTATGATCCCTCTAATAGGTGTGATAGTTAATTAACTAATATTTGATTATTTTAATGTGTCTTTTTATGGATTTTGAAGTTTATAAACTTTTAAAAACATAAAATTTAGCAAAAAAATCACATTTAATGCATTTTTAGCCCCTTCAAGTTAGAAAATGTTCTTCAAACATTCTAAAACTTTATGAAATAGTCTTAGAAGATTTTTTAGACATGAAATGACATTGATGAACCCTTAGTCACCTATGAAAAAAATTGACCATGATTTTTATTCTCAATGACACCCCTAGACCACCATATGACTAAAATATGACTTTACCTTAATTTTTTCAAACTAACCTTAGTAAATGCTAAAAATATTAAATAAAAATTTATAGGGTCCATGTGATGATGATGTGAACACATGACAAGTTTTAAATTTGGATGGGGTGGTGAAAATTAACTTGGGGTTAAATTTGGTTAACATTCTTGGTGATTCATAGGGGTAGCATGCATGTAATACTAATATGACTAGTAGCCTTACATGTTCATTGTGAAATGAGGTTTATTACACTATAGTGCACCTTAATATACCTTTAAAAGACACATCAAACTTATTACCTTCATAACACATAAAACAAATAAAACAAGATACAAAAAAATCAAGACACACACATGTTCTCTTAAGCACTTAGGAAACACAAAGACAACTTAAACAACTAGACTATATACAAACTAACCTAAAAGATAATTCTTCCTCTTGGATCAAAAGGGAATCTTACACCATATTTTTATCCATGATATTAAATAAGGAATGAGGCAAGTTTCCTCTTGAATATTTATTTTGAAGTCTTCAACTCCTTCATGCTTTCTAATCTCCTTGGCATGTATTCAAATGCAATGATGATAACTGCAAACATGTCACCTATGAAGGTGAATTATTATTTCACTTCAACATCCTTATCATGAACTTTATTGATGTTTTTTATTGTCTCAATAATTATAATTTCTTGAATTATGTGGGAAATCTATATCTTGGTACTTTGAAGGTTGTCATGTTATCCTTTAAGAAGCAAATCATCTTCAAAAACATCTTCAAAATTTTAATCAATTGTAAGCTCATCAATCTCCTCAAGGAGCTTAAAATTATCAACCCAATATTCATCATTTTACTCCATGAAGACATCTCATTCAAGCTCTTTTTGCACATGACCTTCAACCTTTCAAAGGCCTTCAAGCTCTTAGATAAGATCAACTTGCTATTGTGAATAATATTTTTTTTCATTCTCTTCAATACACATAACTTCTTCAAATTCATCTTGATTTTTTTAAGAATCTTAAACCTCAATGTTGGATACAAATTCAAAAAGTTTTAATGACATAATATATTATTTTGGAGGAACATCATCAAGAGGCAAGGCAACTTCAAGAGTGTCTTCAACTTCATCTTCTTTTCTTTGATCAAAATCTTTATTGGTAATTGAAAAATCATCAAGATCTTCTCTTTTTCACTCAAGAATATTTAATTATGATTTTATTCACCAATGGTAATCCCTATATTTACTTATTCATCATAATCACTTGAGTCATATTCTTGATCATCTGTAACTTTCGTTGATCTTCTTCAGTAATCTCCCATAGGATGAGTTTTCCTTCAAGAAGGGATGTGGTGAAAGGGTGGTGAATAATTTCATGGGTTAGAGAGGAATTATGAAGTGTGATGGAGGGATCATGAATTTTCTTGGAGATGGATAATTATTTAATGAACCCATGAGGACATGACAATTTTTATTTATCAATTGGAGAGACACTTTCTTCAACAAGAGTTTCACTTTGTTCCTAACCTTCTTGAGGCTCTTCAATAGCTAGAAGATCATCTTCAACCTCTTGGTTATCTCACATATATAGTCTATATATTTACCTTTAGACATATCATCTCATCTCATTCAAATCATCATTTATGACATAGTTAGATTCTTCTTCAACCAACCTCTACTTACCAATAATTAAACAAACTTTATATACTTATCTATGAGATTAATAGGAATCACATCAAGCTTATCATCTCATTTCTCATTAATTTTTTGATTTTAGCACATTTGACATGAGTTCCAACAAGGAATTATATTGAGGTGTAATTTAAGTAGGAGGAGGAGGGGGATAATATGGGTTTTACAAAGCTTCAATTTGTTGAGTTAGCTGACTAACTTGAGCTTATAAGACTCAAATATTGATTTAAAATATTTTATTTTCCAATAAATGGTATCATCTAATTATTCATGAAAAGGATAATAAGAATAAATTTTAGGTTAATTTGGATCATATGGATGACAGGGAGACACTTTTTGGTACTCTTCTTTATATCCTTCCTTATAGGCTTCTTGATAGGGATGCTCAACAACATCATGATCATACAAGGGGGGAGTAGGCTGAACATATGACTATCATGGCTCATAGGGTTGATAAAAATATTGATATGTTTATTGAGAAACATAATGTGGATAATGAAAATGTTTTCATATGGGTTTTTAGTTTAAAATATAATCATATCCATCCATGCCAAGTTCATTTGTCAAATGAACACACAAGATATTAGCAAAATATTCACAATAAGTAACTGGGTTACTTATAGCCAACTAATTACATTTATATTTTCCATTTATTTTTGTTTAAATATTAAAAAATATTATAGGTATAATAAAACACCAAAAAATTATTGTACTCTTTTTACCTTTAGTCCCATTGGGCATGCCAAAACTATTGTCACTCAATCTTGTACCCTAAAGAGTTTATTGAAGCCTTATCTAAATTGAGTGAAACATTAGATTAATTCTAGGCCTATGGGTTTATTAGATGGATTTGTGGTACTATGTAATTAATATATTTATATTCTCCTATCCCCACATAGACTTTTCTCTTTTAAGTGACATAGACATTTCTCTCAAGTTTAGGGAAACTAGTTGTCAACAAGGATTGTGTATGTCCAATTAACTTTGTGATTTTTGTTCTGGTCTCTCTCTCTCATAAAAATATTATTTATGTCTCTAATGATTTAATTAATTTATATATTTATAATCATTTCAAAACTTAAAGTACTATACAAACCATAATTTCTTATTTCTAGGTCTTAACTCTCCAAATAGACCTACAGATCTATGACTGCCTGAATGTGCCTATTTAAGATGGTTTGTAGATTTAAGATTTTAAGGACCCTATTGAATCATTTTATAAATTAATTTTTTTAATTTAAATAATATATTATACTATCCTTAAAATTTAAAACTCATTACCCCACCAATTTACTACCTCAAGATATTTTTATATTGTTGGTTGTAGGTGGTCCTAGACAGTCTGACTATGTATGAAATGATCTTGAGATGAAGTATTAAACCTATATCAAATATTTCTAAATGGATCATTACTAATTTTAATTTCATAATTACGTTATTTAAATTAAATATAACATAATTTAAAGAAAATTTTGAACCTCGATACTCACTATCTTCCTCTGTATAGTCTGTAGGTGACATTTGAGAAGGATTATGTTTATGGCCCTAAACTAGACTTTTCAAATATGTATGGTACTTATAATAGTGGTAAGTATTATTGGGTAAACTTTTAATTTAATTCAAGTTCAAATATAACTTTCAAAATAACTTATATCCTCTATTCTTACTATCAACATACATAGTCTTATAGACAGTGTTCATCACAGTTTGATTGTGTTCCCACTTGAATCAGCCTTAGGGTTATGACAACATCATGGAGCATAAAATTGATCAAACCTCATCAAGAGAGTTTTATCACTTAATAAAATTAAAAATACAACTCCAAATCAGATTTAAAAACATATTCAAACACTTCAAATCATATCTACTAGGTAGATATAGGAAACACAATCCACAAAAGTAAATGGAGAATTGAGCATTCTTTAAGTTTGTATATAATATTTTTATGATTTGAATGTCATTAATGGATTCATAAGTATTTTAAGGGACCGTATAGAATAATTTAAATTTATTAGACCACAAAGAGAACTCAGAAATGTAGTAAAATGATAGTCACTTGTAGACAGTACACAAAAGAGAAAATGTATGACAAAAGGACCTCCAAACATGTCACCATGAGGAATTAATGAATTATATGAATTTAAATATTTATTATAATAAATTACAACTGTTTTCATGTATACAAGATTTCACAATTTGTTTTGAAAGCTCAAGAAAGACCCCTGTCACAGTTGACTAGCAGATATTGGACCCTTAACTTATTAGAGATTTTTCATAAAGATAAGAAGATAAATATGGGAAAAAATGAAAAAAAATTAATCTAACCAAGACTAAAATAAATTCCCAAATTTTTAGGCTACCACCTTTTTTTTCCTGGCTATACTATCTACTTTAATTTTGCCTATGTCAGTTTGTGAAGGAGTCAATGAATGAGATAAGTGATCTTCTATAATTTTTGGATATAAAACTTAATTACAAGACATTTTATGTTTTACAATGCTAAAGTAAACCTATTGAACATTTTTATCTTACACATGACTTCCACAAGTTCATACAAGTTGTTAACTTCTTAAATAAGTGTTGAAAATCAAGAAAACTGACATTTTTTATCACTCTAATAGGTGTGATAGTTAAGTAAATAATCCCAACTCCTTGTAACGTGTGTAGTATGGATCATCAAATTTAGCCAAAAATCACATGTTAATACATTTTCACCCTCTTCAAGTTAACAAATGGTCTTCAAACATTCCAAAACTTTATGAAACATTTTTAGAAGATGTTTTAGACATAAAATGACATTTATTAACCCATAATAACCTATGAAACAACTTGAACATGAATTTTCTCTCAATGACACCCCTAGACCATGATATGACCAAAAGATGACTTTACCTTAATTTCTTCAAACTAACCTTGATAAATGCTAACAAGGTTAAAGGAAGATTTATAAGGACCATATGATCATGACATGAACACATGAAAAGTTTTGAATTTGGAAGTGGTGGCTAAATTTGACTTGGGGTCAAATTTTGTCAACAATAAATTTTTTGACTTTGAATAAAGCTTTGATTGTGAAAGGGTCAAAGTCTAGAGTATAAATAGTCTTAAGATAGTGTGAAGCTCAAAATAGTGTGAAATTGTGATACTTTGGTGTGTTTTATAGATTGAGAGTTATGAAGCATTAATAAAACTATGAGGAACACAAATTTTTGATATAAGGAATACAAAATTAAAGTAATTTAAAGATAATTATAATAGATACCAAATATCAAAGTCATAATGTCAAATATAAATTATGAGAATAATTTCACATTTTTGAGACAATATTTAAGGTAATTAATCTTCATATTTTCACTAACTATGTCTGAAATGGAATTGAATATATTATTGATGTTAGTGTAGGATTTTCCAGCTATGTGTTTTTACCTACATGGTCTAGTTAGCTTGGTTAAGTGTGACTTATGTGTGTAATAAATACCATTGGGGAAGATAATCCAAAATTAATTAGTATGTGAGGAAATGTCTATCTTCCACCTCTATAATGAACTCTCCTATTTACTTTTGGCTAACTATCTAGGAATGTTATTGAATTTGAATTCTTATTAATACAAATTGTTTTGTGAACACAATCTTCTTCATTTGAATTATTTCTTTTATATTTCACTACTCCATATAGGCTTTCTTTGTGCATTTGATCTTATCCAATTAATACTCAACTTTTTCCACTCTAATATGGTATTATATTGGTACTGGTAGATGAATTATGTTAATTCTATTATGATGTCGCTTGCATTCTATCTCCTTCTTAGTGTTCTTCATGATTTTAATTTTCCAAGGGTTTGGTGGGGTTTTTATAAAATCCATATAGATCTATACATTTAGAGTTTTCAAACTAAAATTATACAACAATACTAGATTTAGAAGGTGCCAAAACCTTAGTATCGGCTATAAACATGACCTAGTTTCATGATAAGCCATTTTTTACCATTTTGGAGTGTTTGAAGGAAATTATTTGGATTCCATGCATATCCATACTATTCATTTCTCAAAGATGAAAGATTTTTTTAGGTTTTTATAGGTTTTATAAATTATGAAATAGGTCCTTGCTTATGTTTAAAGAACACACATACATTTGTAGATTTGGAGATTTTTGTGCAAGTTTGACATTTTGGTAGATTTTGTAGTCTTAATTTGGAAATCATTTGACCTGCTATTTTCTTGATTCTACCTTCTAGTTAAACCCTATATTACACCTATAAGCTATCACTTCATGACTTTCTTCTTTTTATCTATGATTTGCCTCAAGCCTATGACCTATGCACTACTTGATGACTTTCTTCCTATAATATATAGCTTGACTTAGGCTCATAACCCACCTAAAACCTAATTTTTATTTTTTGGTCCTTCCTTGTATTTTCACAAACATTGTTTAATATTAATTCAAATTATATTTGGTAGTTATAATTGTTTTTACTACACACGGTGATGCAAAGACTACACCCAACTATGAACACCTTGTTTGGATTATGACTTGCGAGAGAATGTCAAGTTTATTGGACTAATGTGCATCATTATTCATGGGGTAATGGAGTCATTTTCTTCATGTTTTCACTCACACATCAATCAAATCAATCAAGAGGGAGCACTCATCCTCACCCTTATCCCCTGCTCACATGGTGAATTAAGCCATTGTTCACACCCACCCCAAAGGGGATTAATTTTTTAATGAAAATTTGAGTCAAATATTTTTTTAAAACAAAAATTGTTATTTTTGGAATGTAAAATTATTTTTCAAAATTTCCCTTACCATCCAAAACTTCAAACACACTTAAATTCCAGCCTACCACTTCTTTTGAGGTGTGATTTTTTTTTAAAGTGTGAGTTTTTTTATGTCTATACATTGGTTTATTTTAATTTCTTATAAATTTGAACCTCTGTAGTTCAAATTGGTTTTATTTATTATTATCTTTTGCATAATTGTGTTACTTTTATTTTTTTCTAATTGTATACACACTTACATGTGCTATTTATATATGCAATCAATTATAAAGTGCCAACCTTACAATATTAGGGGAATTTGGTAACTATTAAGTTTATTTCTGACTTTTATCTATTTTTAGCTAAGTATATCATCCATAAAATTAAGCATGAATGGTTAATTTTGGTCATGTAAAATCATCTTGAGAGATGTCAGATAATAATAACTAATTCTACTCCAATGGTTCTTCTTGGAAATAACAACTATGCTTCATGGTAAATGTATATAGAATGCTTGGTAATTGAGTAAGACCTTTTTCCATTTCTATATGGATGAATTTGTACCCCTACTAACCTTTGTCAATATAATGACTATACCAACTCTTGTGACTATCTATGGTCACTTATTGAAGCACATTTCATGGGTTCTATACCAACATGTGGAGCATAAAGACTATCCCTCCACTATTTGGATCACTCTTTAGATTCCTTTTAGAGATCTTATCTATATTTATATCACTCCTCTTAATATTTCTATTATCTCTTTAGAGTCTTATATTCTCTCTTCCTACTCCTATTTATTTTGATGACACATCCATGGTAGACAGTGTTCTTCCTTTTATTAAGCCACCACTATAGGATGAGATTATGCTAGACCTTAGTTGTCCTATTGTATATTATACAAACATTCCTATTAAGGATATTTTATTCTATATCCATCACATATTTTTACTTTAGATGACTTATTTTTTTCCAATGAGAATACACTCATTGAAGAGAATCAATGACTCATATCTTCCTATGGATATTCATTCTATAGATCCAAATGCTTCATTTAAAATATCTTATTTTATTTTTTTATATTTGTTGAGACATGATCCACACTTCACATAGACATTATTTTAGTGAATATTTTGTTTCCATATAATAGGTTCACTTTAGTGGCATTATATTTAGTTCTTGTACATTATATTTCTAGACCTATACAACATTTTAGTTTTGGATCATATTCAGAGATATTTGTATTTTTGTCTTCATATTCCATTAGGGAATGGAAATAATTTTAGTAAACAATTCATTTTCTTCCTTAATAAAAGGGAATAAACACTGTTCAATGTAGATGGAGCTTCTTCAATCTTTAGGCACAGGATCTCATCATAGACCTTGGTTATGTTCTAAGCTCTATTATAGGAAACTTCAACATCTTGTATGGGGAATTATTATTGAGAATACACTCATTGAATAGAATCAATTACTCATATCTTCCTATGGATATTCATTCTATAGATCCAAATGCTTCATTTAAAATATCTTATTTTATTTTTTTATATTTGTTGAGACATGATCCACACTTCACATAGACATTATTTTAGTGAATATTTTGTTTCCATATAATAGGTTCACTTTAGTGGCATTATATTTAGTTCTTGTACATTATATTTCTAGACCTATACAACATTTTAGTTTTGGATCATATTCAGAGATATTTGTATTTTTGTCTTCATATTCCATTAGGGAATGGAAATAATTTTAGTAAACAATTCATTTTCTTCCTTAATAAAAGGGAATAAACACTGTTCAATGTAGATGGAGCTTCTTCAATCTTTAGGCACAGGATCTCATCATAGACCTTGGTTATGTTCTAAGCTCTATTATAGGAAAGTTCAACATCTTGTATGGGGAATTATTATTGAGAATACACTCATTGAATAGAATCAATTACTCATATCTTCCTATGGATATTCATTCTATAGATCCAAATGCTTCATTTAAAATATATTATTCAGTTTTGAGAGTTGTTGAGACATGATCCACACTTCACATAGACATTATTTTAGTGAATATTTTTTTCCTTATAATAGGTTCACTTTAGTGGCATTATATTTAGTTCTTGTACACTATCTTTCTAGACCTATAGAACCTTTCAGATTTGGATCATATTGAGAGATATTTGTATTTTTGTCTTCATATTCCATTAGGGAATGGAAATAATTTTAGTAAATACATCATTTTATTCCTTAATAAAAGGGAATAAACACTGTTCAATGTAGATGGAGCTTCTTCAATCTTTAGGCATAGGATCTCATCATAGACCTTAGTTATGTTGTAAGCTCTATTATAGGAAACTTCAACATCTTGTATGGGGAATTATTATTGAGAATACACTCATTGAATAGAATCAATTACTCATATCTTCCTATGGATATTCATTCTATAGATCCAAATGCTTCATTTAAAATATATTATTCAGTTTTGAGAGTTGTTGAGACATGATCCACACTTCACATAGACATTATTTTAGTGAATATTTTTTTCCTTATAATAGGTTCACTTTAGTGGCATTATATTTAGTTCTTGTACACTATCTTTCTAGACCTATACAACCTTTCAGATTTGGATCATATTTAGAGATATTTGTATTTATGTCTTCATATTCCATTAGGGAATGGAAATAATTTTAGTAAATACATCATTTTATTCCGTAATAAAAGGGAATAAACACTATTCAATGTAGATGGAGCTTCTTCAATCTTTAGGCATAGGATCTCATCATAGACCTTAGTTATGTTGTAAGCTCTATTATAGGAAACTTTAACATCTTGTATGGGGAATTATTATATATAATTGGATACCTCTTTAGGCCTTTTTTATAGGATATAATTATTATATCCATATAATCTACTACTATTATGGGGGGTATTAGTGTAGGATTTTTCCCACTATGTAGTCTTACCTACACAATCTATTTAGATTATGTAGGTGTCACTTAGGTTTATAATAAATGTCATCAGGAAATATAATCTCACGCTCATGAGGATGTGAGGACATGTTTATCTTTAACCTGTATAACAAAACTTCCTATGTACTTTTGGATAACTCACTAAGAATGTTATTGCATTTAAATCTTATTAATGTAGCTTTTACTTGTGAATACAAGATTCTTCCCTTTTAGTTGTTTTTTTTAGATTTCACTACTCCATATAGGTTTATTTATGCATTCAATTCTATCTATTTTATCCTTTATTATGTCCCACTCTAATAGTTTAATAATTAATGTGGATATGAAATTGGTCAAGTGAAATCCACTCCCTCTTGATTTTGTTTAGAATGGTTTGTTGAGATTTGTTATCCTGATAACTACCACAATGACTTGTGGTTATTTAATTAAATATCAAGGACACATGAAGGTAATTAAATTATATTAAGTATGAAATATGTTTCTAGACATATATTTGATATTCATTAGGAATGTATAAATAACTCTAAACATTCATTCCAAGTCATTAAAATGGAGTTAGATGTGGCATTGTATACAAAAAGTGGCATGGTTCATTTTTACAAACACTATGTACCTTAGGTGTTTGAAAAGTAAATAATATGTAGATTAGTCCCTTCTTAGTTAAAATGAGAAAATATCAAGCATAAAAATACAATAATATTAAACACTCTTGCGTAAGAACTAGGGAGAGCATAACACAATAAGCAAAATCACAAAATAAAGATGAAGACAATAGAAATTTATTACATCCTTTATCATATTTTATGCTTAATTTTTGGCATAAGGATGTTTTTAATTGGCCTATGATGATTTTAGTCTTATAATAATGCTCTTCCATAGTGGTATCATCTATCCAATAGTCACTTATGGCTCGGTGTGAATCTTGGCATAAATTGGGCATTATAACATTACTCTCAAAGGCTTTAAGAAGATATTCCAGAAGAATAACCTTACACACAAAATTTTGTTGGCATATGGTATAGGAACTTATATTTAGATATCAAATAACGAAATCTACCCTTATGGAGGCTAGTCTAAATTCTAACATGGTTGAGTCTAAATTAACCCAGGTTGAGTCATTCTAACTCTAGCATGGGTCAAGGCATTCATCAAATCTTGACACATTCGTTTTAGATATTTATGAGGCATGACAACTCACTTTAGATATTTATGAGGTGTGACTCATATTTTTTAAGATTTAAGAGATAATACATCACTTTATTAGCCCATTTGACCTTTTCACTTCATATATGGCTAAAAATTCCTTTTTTAGTAAAATAAATTGACTAATCTTATTTTGAATTTTTTTTAGGCAAGTTAATTAGAATTTTTAATATTATTAGTCTTGCTTAGTGATTTTTGGATTTTAGAAATTATTTTAAATTTTTTGAATTAATATATTGATAAGCTAAAAGTGCCAAATTACGAGGCCATAATGTTACTAGGGTTAAAACTTAACTAGGTTAGTCAATCATATAGGGTAATAAACCAAAAAATCTAGCCCCATCATATTTATAGGTAATTAAATACCTTAAAAAAATGAATTTGGATGATTTAGGTGATTTCTAGGCTTAAAATGTGTCTTTTACTAGAAATTGCACTAAATCTCAATTTAGGCATTAAAGTTGCCAAAACCAAGTGTCTACACACCAAAGGAACTATTTTTATCCATATGGTTGGAAAATAGAATTTTATATATATATATATATATATATATATATATATATATATATATATATATATATAGTAAACATGGTGTAGAAAATAGTTAAAATATTTGCAATGTAATTGTGATTATATTTACAAAACTTTATCAGTATGGGTTTACTTCATTTATTGTTCACAGCTTAAATATGGAGAAAGAATTTGGTAAAATAACATTCAATGTGAAATTTTTTACTTTTTTGAGGAAAAATTTGGCCACCATGGAGAAAGATACTTAAGTATTAGACTTTTGTGAATTAAGATAGTTAGCATGATAAATGCATACATTAAAACAAGTTGAAAAAGAGTTTTAAATCAATGAGTCTTTAAAAAATCAATAAAAAATTGTTCAATGATAATTTTTAAATATTGGAATTGAGCTCTTAAACTTAGAACCTTCTAAATAATGGTACTGCTATCTTAACAAATATAGTGTTGATCAACTATTTCACTCAATGTTATATAATATGGTACATATTTAGAGGGATGTAATATTTTTAATTTTTAATAAAACTATTGGTGATATCATAAATTTATAGTTATATCTATACTTTCAATACCTTGATACACATTTTTATATTATCAATGGCCAACATACCATCATAACACAAAATACTATCTTAGCAAATAATAGTTTTGTATCAATATATGAAATAATGAAATATAGGTCTAATCTTATATTGTCAATGAAGGCCAAAACTAATCATATGATTATAATTTTTAAAATAAATAACATGTCAAATAATATATGGGTCCATACATAATTTATTGACCTAATATACAAATCAAGGTCAATTATATCATAGAGCAAAGATCACCACGCCCTGATAATAACCATCTAAAGAGAAAAAAATATAATTTACTTAATATTTATGATTGAATTGAAATAAAATTAGTAATGTAATAGAAAAAACTTATGACCCTCTATTTTAATGTTTTGAAAAACACATTTAAAAATGAAATCTTGAATATTTTTTAGAAACAAAAAATAGATAACTTAAATGATAAGTTATTATTTCCTCTCTTTCTAAGGGATAAATGGGAAAAATGGGTGTTGTGTTATGAAATATATAAAAATGATTGTATTTCATGTTCTCAAAAAAAGTATTTTGATCCAACTTCTAAGCCAAATTCTTCTGCAATCTAACAACAAATGTTTTCATAGGAATAAGGGGAATGTATTCAAAAGAGATATCCATACTAGTAGATAAAGTTGTGAATGGAGAAGTTTGGATAAGAGTATCCATTAAACCCAGTGAAAATAATAAACATTAAGTTCTCATTTCAAAATAGTAAAGGAATATAGATTTTAAATGGAAAAAAAATCTTGATTATTTCAAGTTGTGAATTCTAGGAGAACTTAATTTGATAGGGTGCACTACATCTAATGTATCAAAAAGTTTGATATCCATGAAAGCCACTTTTCTTATATTTTTCAATATTTTGTTGAATGGAAAGGAAAACACAAACAAAATGTATTTTCATAGGGAAGAAGAGTAGTAATAAAAAATATATGAAGAAACAAACATGTCAAAGGATGTTAGAACCCTTCTATAATATACATTTTTTCTTTCACTATTGGCACCCATGAAAGGAATAAGTATACATATGAATTCACATGAGAAAATATTTTCCATTTCAATTAAGTTTAATTTTGATATGATTAAAACATAAGCTTCCTCCCCTTAGTATTGAAGTTCTTATTATAAATTTTGGTAATGTTATAAGAAAAATGAAAGCAAGTGATGTTATCTTCTCTCTTAGATTAGTTCTAGTGCCTTACTTTCTATTTGTATATTTCTTGTCCCCATGGTTGAAGTAAAATTATTTATTAATAATGTTCAAACCTATATGGAAGAGTTAAAAATATGAACACAACTATTTTTGAAGGTTGTTATAGATATCTAAATGACAAAAGTGAGTTTAAGGGATTCTTCATGGTTTATGGAATATATGAAATTCCCAACATAGAGAAATTTTTTGAGGAAGAGTTGGCCATAAAATTTGACTAGTCATGTATAGAGCTATTAGATATTGTGATACAAAAAAACATTGGGATTTTACTATCATCGTATCCATTGAAATTTTAAATATTAGTGAATTTTTTGGATGACATGATTAACAAATTCACTACAAACTCTTCCCCTATTCTGATTATTTATAGTGGGTCAAATGCATTACAAAAACCAACAATTTAAAAAAATGATTAATAATATGCATAGTTGAAAATATAAATCAAGCTACAGTGTTAAATAATTACTACAAATATCTAATAAGGATTCAAGGTGAAACCTCAAAACTAAATGCATATTACTCTTATAAAATTATCCCACATATTTATATTATTAATAATATTATTTTATCAATGAGTGGAATGATAGTGTGGTGTCAATTAAAGGGGAAAATATTAATAATTCTTAGGAGCTAATTGATAATGTTACATGAATGAATGTGGAAGGTCATAAATTATACAAAAATAAAAAAGACAAAGTAAAAAATCAATAAATTTCTTGTTAATGGTGAAGAATTGATTTTGTTTCAATATGACAACCTTAGAGATTCAATTCCTCATCTTCAATGATGTTTCTAAGCATGTTATGAAATTGAAAAACTTAGATGGTAGGTATAATTTTTATCTAACTTTAAATTTTGTCTTTATCAACTTCTTTATAAATCACTTAATGGTTAATATCCCCCTTTACATTTTTATTTTTTGGAAAGTTCTATCCTAGATGCAAAAAATGAAGGAAAAGGTTTCTTATGCATGAAAATGTGATTTTTTTCTTCATAAGAACTCTAGAGATGTGAATTCATGTCCTATTAATATTATTATTAAGGTTTATGAAAGGATAGTTAAATTTACAATATTGTTAGGAAGACAAGAAGATCATTGAGAGTAAAAATCCCTCCTAGGAAGATTGTGGATGACGCTACCAGAGACCATGTTTTGGAAGGACCAAGTACTGAGGATGGATATATTGTCCCTAGAGTATAAAGACTTATATAAGTTGTTAAGTGGTTAAAAATATTTAAATCATATAAATCATACAAAAACAATAAAGGTAAAGAGATCAAGAAAGGTTAGCAAATGAATTGAAGAATTGACTACAACCTTTACGAGCAAGTTAAGCTCAAAGAATTGACAAAGGAGCTTGATTTACATACATCCATCCTAAAATGGTTCTTTAAGGACCATAACATGCTCAAATATTCCATCAAAATTCATAATTTAGATAAAGATGGGTTAAGTGGAAAAGAGGCCATCAAGGAGATGATAATGTAGATGAGAAGACTTGAGGAGAGAGTTGGTAGTTTATAAGAGGAAAATATTTACCTAAAAAATAATATGGAAGCTTTGGTGGACTAAAAAAATTCACAATAAATTTTTTAAAATATAGAATGGATGTGCTTATTCAGATCATAAACAAAATATATGATAGTGAAGGATTAAGCAAGAACACTGAGAAGGATAAAGGTATGATCAAGGAGAAATACCAAACTCTTGAATCTCTAAATATGGAATACTTGGAAAACAATTTAAATAATTTGTTAAATTATTGGGATGACGCTCTTGATGGGTATATAGTTTATATGTCGATTTTTTTAATCATGTTTTATATGTTGTTTTGATTTGTTTATATTGTGAAGTGGTTGTCAAGTATCCATTTGTTAGATTTTTGTTCTTGTTTATAGATCTATTTCTTTATTCGAGTCTGTGAGACCTTATCTATAGGTCTTTTGTATTAGGGTAGAGTCCTTATCAAAATATTCCCCTTTACCAATAATAATAAAAATACAATTCATTATTTCATTATTTATTATAATTGATTGAGCCATTACAATTAAGGATGTTCATAAATGATTAAATAAACCAAGGAAGCATGTAAAATTCAAACCCAATATAAAAAAAATTATTTATTGAAAATCATGATGATATGACTAAATACCCAAATGATCATCAAGATGCACAATTAGTGGTGATAGAAATAATAGGTACATCAAAGAAAATACCATTTATTAACATTTTTGAATCCTAATCAGGTATTTAAAACTAATTAATACTTGTCTAATTATTATATTTTAAATTCTTTTCAACTCTTAATATTATTCTTTTATGTAATGACTCTAATAAAAAAACTTGATTACTATTAATTTGGGTGGCTTGTTAATACTATTAGTGAGCAGTTGTGTGTGTATTATAACACATGGAATACAGGTGACACATCAGATGTTTCACAAAGGTATAGAAAAGGAATATAAGTGACAGGTCATATGGATCAAAACTATTATAATTTGTTTCATGTTAGATTATTCATGGAATTTGTCCAAAGGTTTATTAAAACAACTTAGAGTATGCACTTGTATTAGGTATAAGAGAAATAATATGGAAGTTATAAAAGAATTAATTATTAGTATAAGTAACCCATTTTTAGATTGTAATAGGCTACTGATGTTGATTAATTTCAATTATTAATGTTACATTCAATCTAAGTAATTGAAATTTCTTGATATGTATTAGAGTAATGCCTAAAATGATAAGCTATACTTGAGTGTAGGATTATAAACAATCTTAATAGATATGTATGAGTTATTTGCTTCTTGTGATAATATGTGTGTTTGTTGAATGTATTTTCTATGAATTATATTTAATATCATAGATATTATTTACAAATTATCATGTGTTGTCCTTCATATTAAGATATGA
Organism: Torreya grandis; assembly: GCA_037957365.1. Taxonomy (NCBI): domain Eukaryota; kingdom Viridiplantae; phylum Streptophyta; class Pinopsida; order Cupressales; family Taxaceae; genus Torreya; species Torreya grandis. The sequence goes on from JARHVA010001162.1 coordinate 1,898,157, forward strand.
ATGGTTTTAGTATTGGTACATTAGACCATTTTGGTTAATATGTTGTAATATCCTAAATCTCTACATAACCCTTTAGAATGATCTTATTTCCTATAATTATTCTCTCTCTTTCCTGTGAAATTAACAATTATTCCTATAAATATCATGTTCTGATGTCTCTTAGGAACCACTACTAAGAATGGTGTAGTGAGAGCAGAATTATCATTGTTTACAGGAATGCTACAATAGCTACCTAGATAGAGAGATTTTGAATGTTGGTTAGACCATAAAATTATTGAGTCATAGAAAAATAAGCACATAAAGTTGGGTGTTCTAAATAATTTTTATAGATTGTACAAGAACATATTTATGATGAAATATATGAAATTGTCATGTGTAAACTACTAAGATTATTAGTTAATTGGTTGGCTCATCTATAATATCATTACCCCAAATCTAGACCAACTAGGTGTGGTACATGATCTCCCACATAACCTTAAAAATTATCTTCCAACATTTAGTCTAATTGGTATTGTAACTACTGAAGATCACATTAAATATTTTAAATCTAATTTAAGGTTGATAAATATTTTACATGAAGATGTAGCATGAAAATTATTTCCCCTTACATTTAAAGATGTTTCTTATGAATGGTTTCTTAATTTACCTAATATTTATATTACTAATTGGGATGGTTTTACTAATGTTTTTATAGATAAATTTGGTAAAATTGTTAGTCTGTGTGTCATATAACCCCAGTTCACCACCATTATAAGGGATGAAAATGAGCCTAGAAAGTCCTTTAATGCCATATTTTAGAAAATGTATAGTAGGACCATAGAACCTTATAAACATGATGATGTTTTATATTTAGAAATATATAAGGATGTAATAGATCCCATGACTTTTGTATTCTTGATAAGGTTTATTCTAGCTATAACTTCATTAGCTAGGGCTTATTCTAAAGCAATGATCATTAATGATCAAATGCAACCCTAGGGATAAATAGCCTAATCTATCCCAAATATCAACCCATATATGCCCATTCTAAACATCTTCCCCAATAACAACTAGAATATTCCATCCTTGAACCAACTCCCAAATCTAAATCAATTACCCTTGAGTCACGTTGCTCTCAATAAAAACTTCGAATTCTTGAGTCATCCTATTAATGGATTCAATTCAAATGATCAAAGAGATTTAGTATCATTTGTTGGTACTAATAATAACTAGGTGCATAATTTTTAAACTCCTAAGAATGAGAATGAGTCTATACTTAAAATGGTCCAAAAGTTAAGCACTAATTTTATTTAGTTGTAAAAATAAGCTAGAAATACTAGAGATAGATCTGGTAGAAACTTCTCATTTATAAGGTTTAATAGGTGAATAAATAGGTTTTATAATGATAGTTTACATAATAACAAGGATAATGAACTATCTTATAGTAATAGGAATATGGACATTAATCTTACTAACATTGTTTTCCCTGAATATTGTAGAGTGTATTGTATAGCCAAGCATGGACAGATTGATTGTATAGAGTTTTTTAAAGCTTTTGAATCATTTCAAGAAGAATTAGACACATTTGAAGTTTTTCCTAATAAGGATAGTGGTGCAAGTACCTCTAGATCCAAATCATCTAATCAAGTCAACATGGTGGAGACATTTTATTTCCCTTTTCAAGAGGAGAACAAACATAATAATGTCCCTAAGGAGATCCAGGCCTTCCAATAATTCTTGAAGAAGACTTATCCCTTGAGTAATAGAGAAAAGATGCAAAGCCTTGACTATGTCAATGCCTCCAAATAACTTGGGAACTCCTCCAAATAATTTTTCAAGAAATAATGCAAAGCAACATAAAGGGAGTACCTCTAAGCCTAATATTGATGTTCCTAGTTCTTCTAATAAAACTAGATATAATATTATTGAAGATATGAAGAAGATAAAATATAATATCACATTTCATGAATTGACATAGATTATAGAATAAATGGACCTCTTCATGGAATCATTGTCAAAGAAATCTAACAAACTACCCAAGGTTGACCATGCTAATGTGACAGTACACAAAGCTAAGATAGAATATCCTCCTTTCATGCTCACTATCAAGATGTTTTGTAAGAATTTGCATAATTGTTTATTATATTCTAGTACATCCACCAATATCATGCCTACATTTATTTACAAATGAATTGGCTTAACACTTATAAAATTTGATAGGGTTGTCACCTAATTAGAAAATCTAGAGTCAAGGTGGTTGGAGAGTTATTAAATGTTCATATGCAATTAGCTTATGAGCATAAAGTGCAATATTTTATTGACATTATTGATGTTTATGGGATATTATTAAGCAAGGAATGGAATAAAGCTCTGAATATCTACATATCTATGGATTTTTCACATTTATGATTGCCTTGGAAGGGAGTACCAAACCAAATCAGGGTTGAAAGAGAGATAAGGATGAAGCACATGATAATTGAGTAAAATGTTGTGAATGAAATGGTCAACATATTTGACTTAGACTTAGGGGTTTTTACCATAGAGACTATAAAGGTATGTGATCCTATAAATACTTATGTTATTTCGAGGCTATGAAAGCTTCATTTTGATGGTGCTAGGTGTAAGGCTACATTTGGGGTTGGTATTGTCCTTATTAAATTTTTTGGTAGGAAATATCATGCACTTTATAAGATCCAATTCCCTTTTATTAAAAATATTGTTGAATATGAGGCCCTTATCCTAATTTTTCAATTTACTATTAAGAATAAAGTCAAAGAAACTACTGATCTATAGGGATTCAAAACTAGTAGTCAATTAGGTGAGGAGTAAATTTCAATGCAAACTCTCATACCTTAAGAGGTATAAGTTGAGGTTATTAGATATCATTGAGTCTTTTGATTCCTTTAGTATAGTTTCCATTCCAAGGGAGGAAAATAAATAAATTGATGAGCTAGCCTCTACCACAACCAATCTCATGCCCAACCAAGACTCCCCCAACTTTAGCATTAAGTTGATGCCTTATCCTTTAGTCCCTAATAATGTAAATCATTTTCAAGTCTTCAGTGATGCTCAATAGATATTATATTTCATGACTAATTATAGATCATTTGAGGCTCAAATTATTGATGAGACCAGTGAAAATGCACTTAGGGAGGATGAATTTGATGGCAAAGTTATTTAGTTGAATGATGATAAAATTCTCAAAGGCATGATTGCCTTAGAGAGGTTATTTGACCAAGATAAACTGGTTGAAGTTTCTAATATTACCAAGGTAAGTGGGAAGGACTATAATGCAATGGATCTTGGCCCCAAGATCAGCCCCAATTGGTTAACATGGGAAAATCCTAAACCAATGTTGAGAACAAGAATTCTAAAGAGTTTCTAACTAGGTATAAGGATGTTATAGCTTGGTCCTATGATGACTTAAAGATCTTTTATCCAAGAGTCATCACTCACATTATCCCCCTCAAAGAAAATTTTAAACCCTTTAGACATAAGCAAAGCCCTATGAACCCTATCCTAGAACCAATGATCTTTAAAGAGGTTAAGAGACTACTAGATTCTAGAATTGTGTTTCCAATCAAGTATTCTACCTGGGTGGTTAATTTGGTGCCATTCAGGAAGAAGAATGGTGAGATTAGGCTATGCATTGACTTTATAAATTTAAACAAAGAATTTGAAAAGGATAACTATCCTCTTCCTTCTCTTGACCAGGTGATTCAAGTTATTTCAATTTTATCTATGATGTCTTTTCTTAATGGCTTTTTAGGTTACAACGAGGTGTTGGTTGACAAGGAAGGTAGGATGAAAATAGCCTTCACAACCAAATGGTTGACCTTTGCTTACAAAAGGATGCATATTGGACTAATAAATGTAGGATATACTTTTCAAAGGGCCATGAACCATTCCTTCTAAGGTATGATATGTAAGTCTATCACTATATATGGATGATCTAACTATTTTTTCTAAAAATAGGGAAGATCACTTTATGCATTTACAAAAAGTCTTTGAGAGATGTAAAAGGTATGGAATCTCTTTAAACCCTAAGAAAAGTATCTTTTATGTTACTAAAGCCAATTTTTTGGGTCATGCCACAACTAAATATAAGATCTCTATATATCCTAAAAGAGTAGAGGCCATATCTAGAATAGAGCCTCTAAACAATAAAAAAAAGCTAAAATCATTATTTAACAAGATAAAATTTGTCAAAAAGTTCATTTATGGATTTGTAGAGATTATAAAGCCATTGAATAACATGCTAAAGAAATATTCTAAGGTCTCATGAAATGAAGAATCTAGGAAGGCATTCAATGACAATAAATAAGTAATTAGCTAGGCTCCAGTCCTATTAAGTCCTATCTTTTCAAAGGACTCTATATTCCTTTGCATCTGACCATACTATGGCTGAAATTTTAACTCAAAATTTTCATGGATGTGTTCACCCAAAAAAAATTATGAGTAATAACTTCAAAAATTATGAATTGAACTATTCATTGATTGATAAACAAGGCATATGCATTAGTTAAGGCAATGAAGAAATTCAGGCACTATATCCTTAGGAATAAGGTGCATGCTATTCTTCTTGAACCTACCATAAAACTTATGCTGAGAAAAAAAAAATTAGGGAACGTAGAGGTAAATGGATGTCATTTTTTTAGGAATATAACATATAAATGAAAATGTCAAAACTGGTAAGGTGTCAAGGCTTGATCCAAATGATTACTAATACCAGCCCTAGGTTAAGTATTATACAAGTGGATCAACAAAACTTTCAATATAGTGAGTGGTATGATTCCATCATTCATTTACTAATTAGTGGTACTTATCCTTCAAGACTGATAAGGGAGAAAAAAGGGATCTAAATCTCAAGGTAGCCCATTATTTGATAACAAATGGGGTCTTATACAGAAATAAATTTGAAGGGGTCTACCTGAGGTGTGTCTCAAAAGAGGAAGCTACCCAAATCATGAGCACCTTTCATGAGAAGATTGGTAATGAACACTCATTGGGAATAATACAACCCATAATATCCTCAAAGCTAACTAATATTAGCCAACTATTTTCATGGATGCCCACAATCACGTGATAGCATGTCACTCTTTCCAAATCTTTATCACTAAGGAGCCTAAGGTAGTAATGCATTTTCAACTAGTTATGGTTGATAAACCATTTTCATAATGGGGGTTGGACTTTATGGGGTTGATTAACCCCAATTCATCTGAAAGGTCATAAATTCATCTTGATTGCCATGTATTATTACACAAGGTGGGATGAAGCTGTAGCCACCAAATAATGTAAGACAAAGGAAGTGATCAATTTCTTAGAGGAGAACATCTGTACTAGATTTGAAACTCTAGTATCTCTAGTGTGTGAAAATAGTTATACATTTACATCCATAGATATGATTGAATTTGTGTATGATAATGGAATTTGTCTTAAATTTTTATCCAACCATTATCCCCAAGGAAATGGAGTCTCTGAATTTGCCAATAATAACTTGATGAAATCAATCAAGAAGTCTATTATAGACAAACCTAGGACTTGGCATAATCTTCTCAAATATGCCTTATGGGTAGATAGGTTTAGGATCAATAAATACTTAAAGGCATCACAATTTATGTTGGTATACAGAAAAGAACCAGTCTTTCGTATCACTCTCATGTTGCCCATATACAAATTCATGCAAGAATATATGGAGGAAATGTAGGAGCTTATAGAGTCAAGATTGCTAGAAATAATTTAGATGGAAGATGAAAGGGAGAAAGCCTTTCTTAATTTTAGTAGACATTAGACCATGGTAAAGTGGTGGTTTGAAAAAAGGTCAAAGGTAAAAATATTTAGAAAATGAGACTTGGTCCTCCTCTATGACAAAGCTTCTGAACCAAAGGGGAAGTATGTCAAATTCACACCCATATGAATCGGCCCTTATCAAATAGCAAATACATTTGGGAAAAATACCTTCAAGTTGATAGACCTTAAAGGATTAGAATTCACATTACCCACTAATGGGAAATATCATGCATTACTTTTTTGCTTCTCCACCAAGGGTTTTCATGGAATAAGCTCTGTAAGATGGTTAGACTTAGTGTAGGTAGGATAGTTAGTTTCTTTTAGTTCTTTCCTTCTTGTCCCTTGTTTATATATAAGAATGTGTATATTTGTTTATTTATCTTTTGTTTCCTATTTTGTTTCTCTATGTTGTGTATTTTTTTCTTGTTACTTGGTTCCTTGTTTCTAATAGTCCTTTTGGACAACCTTGAGCTAAAAATATATTTAGTTTGCTTCAAATCCCAAAGATTAGGAGTGTGGGTATGAACATAATACATATGCTGACCATGGTTCTAAAATGTAGGCCTAATATTTTAATTTAAATAATTTGGTAAACACTAATTGAAGAAGACAATTATTCCATGAAAACTTAAACATTGTTCTGACCTCCAATTTGTTTTAAGAATATTTTCACTTGTAGGGTGAAAAATTGATCTATCAAATCACAATCATACTTTAACCTAGTAAACATCCTTGCATGGGACAATGGTTGTAGACATAGATGATTTTTTGAGGATTAAACACTTGAAAAAATACTTAAACCTAGATACCCTAGTTCCCAACCTTGCTAAAAGCATAAAAAACCTCAAAAATGCAAAAATAAGAATGCAAAATCAAAAGCCTTTAAACATAGGTGATTATGGTAATCTCCACCAGGGTTATGAACACCTAGATGGTAGTGGAGCAAGGCCATGAGTGGATCCAAAGGTATCTCTATCAGGGCTATGGATGCCTAGCTAGTAGTAGAGTAATGCCTAAGCTAGAATCATGGTTCTTAATGGATAACTAAACATGCTCTAAGTCAATGTTAATGATTAAGTATATGAAACCTAGAATTTGTCTCTTACAATCTCATGGAAAATGCTAAATGAAATCAAAACACACACACAACATGGCTATGTCTTCATGTTCGATCCCAATTCTTCAAGTGCAAGGTTTGTTTCAACCATAAAATGATCTAGATAATGGTATTGATTTAGTGGAGTGGATGACTTAGTTATTTGTCTGAACTAGGGTCTCTAAATTCTAACATATTGATATGTTTCCCCAAAAAGTCACCATTTATTAAGGTCAACATACCCCCATTTTTTTAAAATTGGGACCCTTGAGATATTTTGAAGCTTAACCCTGAAAACATGGCCTATTTTGAACATTATTTAGAATTTGAAGATCATCCACTTTAATGAGGTTGGTTCACTAGTTTATGGTTTTGATTTAAGCTTGTGTAATGTTGACAATAATTGATCTTCATGTCTTTTAGTTGCAGGTTTCATGGAGTACTTGATGATAGATTCATGTTCTAAAACCCTAGCATAAACCCTTAGTTTAGATTTAAATTTGGAGGGAGCATTTAACATGAACATTTTAAATATATATTTTTGGACTTAAGCCTAATTTTTATATTAAGGCTTGGTCATGTTTTTTAATAAGACCAAACCTTAGCTTAAAAATTATGCTTGGTCCACTTTTATTTTCCCCTTTGTTCCTTTTTATTTTCTAATTGAGCCTAACATTTGGGATTAGTAGGGTCCCTTTTATTTTCCTAAGTATGGTCCCTTTATTATTTCCCAAGCAAAGTCCCTTTTATTTAGCATCCACATGACCATAAAATTTAAGCCCATCAAAACTAATAAATTTACAATCCTAAATTTTATGTTTGCATGATAGTCATTTGATGCTCACGAGGATGTATTTGATGTTTACAAGACCATCAAATTTAAGCTAATGGATTATTTTGATTAGGACCATGATATATTCCAAAATGTTATTTAAAATATCATGAATGACATTGTAGATGAATGGAAGCCCTCAGAGGATGACTAAATGCTTGAGATCTTTGAAATACAAATATTGAAATGATCTCATAGTTTAAATATATGTAATAATGAGGTTAGTCTAAGTCTATATCCTAAGGTCCCCATTGCATTTTTTTTTAATTCCATGAACATTAGGATAGATACTTATACTAAGTCTTATTTTAAAAGGTTCTTTGTGACATAAAACATAGCCCAAATGCTTTTAACCAAAGATTTTATTGTGTTAATTAATACAATTAAACCCTATGTCAAAATCTAGAATTTTAGTCCTTATATCACTTTGACCCCTTTGGGCATACTCTAAGAGCTTAACATAAGTATTTTAGTACAAGGTATGTATTATCTTTATTAAATACAATGTAAAACTTGGCTTAAAGTATTTAGTTTCATCCCCTTTTATATAAATCCTTTAAAACTTAGCATAAAATGTTTTAACCTAAGTCCATTCATGTTTATTAATATAAAATAGACTTAGGTAGAAGTATTTTACCCTAAGTTATTTTATAGCTATACACTGACTAAAGCTCATTAATCTTGCAAGATCTAATGGATCACACTTCATTGCAAAGGATGATCCAATGATGCAAAATTACTGATGAATTTTCAATAAATATCTAAGAGCCCATGAACTTGATGCATGGAGAACATGTTTTTAGTGTGTGATTGAGAAAGGTACTACAGCTTAGATCTGAGCTCCTGTGGAGGTACCAAGTGGCATAACCATGGGGCTTAGGACCAAAAATAACCAATGAAAATCAAGGACCCAAATCATAATCAATATCCCATGTTGATCCTTTGATCTTAATCCAATGGTATGAAATAAAATTGAATTTTTAAATTCCAATGAGTAGTGCTTCAAAGGTATTTATGAAAAATGATGTAAAAGGTTCCAGAATGATGCCACATAAGTGCAATGCAAGTAGAAAATGATAAAAGAGGAGATCTTGTGTGCCTAAGAATGCAAACATATAAAGTCAAAGGTCCAAATTTAATCTAAATAATGTATGCACTAAACTCCAAATGAGCTACCACCATTAAATATTCAAAGCCCTAAAACTTGAATATAAGTGACCCTAAGTGAAACCAGTTGTTTACAATAAATCTAAAAGAAGCTTAATTGTGATTTAAGCACAAAAATGTTAACACAAAGACCATTTACAATCCAGTTGTGAATAATCTACAAGTGTAGAATCCATGGTAGTTTAGATGTACCAATTAAAAGATGAGATAGAGTTATATATATCCAAAGATAGTTAAGGAAAGGTTTTCAAAGATACTAAATTGGACACTACAACCCTAAACAATGGAAACAAGAATTGGTCTAAGCTTTTCTAGACCATAGAGGAAATGAAATCCATTACCAAGAACAAATGATTTCCACTATTATCAAGAGGTACTATGACCTAGTTTCAATTCAAATGGTTGGCCTTCATTACACTACTACCAAACCACAGGTACTCCATCGCATTGATATCCTAGCTCTCATTTTCGTTGATTATAGAATTGATAATGACTGGATTATTCATAAGGGTAGCTCCAAGAGAGTGGCATATATTTCCCCATTGGGATCTTAGGTACTATAAGATCCTAAAATCCCATGTGGACCTACCCACAATTAAGGAATGGACTAGTAATAATGAACTAGATACCATTTTTAGGCCATGGTTGCTCTAGGGGAACCATGTATTCTAGGACTTTGAGGAAAGGATCCAAATTATCTAGTTTAGGGAGGGAATTAGGGTAATCATGACCCCACTAAACAAAATATCTAGAGCCCCTACAACCACATATGTTAATAAGATCTAGGTGTCTTATGTTTACTTTATGGTAGAGAAAGACCTCACTCCACCAATTAGGGATATGATTAGTATCCACATAGGGAAATCATTTACTACCATTAAGAGGAAGAATAGAAAATAATTTTTCATGATTTATTACCTATTGGATGCTCTAATAGCCTCCACCTAGATTCATCACATCAAAAAATGGTCACCTAAGGGTATATTCACAATCTCCCATCATTATTTGAAGTTAGATATCTTCAAATATAGACACCACATGAAGTTCATTTGTGATTATGTCTATCTTGCTTTGGTAGAATCCATCACAGGGATCCCTATGCCTAGGGTAACCCATTTAATCAAGAAGTATGTAGAACTAATGGGAGATATCTAGATTTACCTAGATTATACTATAATAAGAATTGAGGGAATTCTGACCTAACCCTGTAGGTTGCCTATCTATGTTCCCAACAAGCTAGCAGAGTAGGAAATTTCATCTCAACTCCTTCATTGTGTTGATGGAGTATGCAAAGAGAAAAGGAAAGGCCTCCTCCATCCGTTTCCTTTTATAATTGGAAGAATAGTTTTGTAGGATTAGAAATAGGTAGACACCATAGCTAGGAATAGTGACTCCTTTGTGTTTCAATTAGATAACCTCAGGTATTGGGGTCCCAATGATGTAGTGGGAAAGCATTTGAAGAGAAAACAACTACCCAAGATAGTATATGAGCATCAACTTGGTCCTTATGACACTCTCCACATCAAATCATGCCAATTTTGAAGAAGTGCTAGCCAAATTCAAAAGCCACAATATTAAACTCCAACATAGATTGACCAGTGATGAAAAAACGCTAGGGGATATATGGTGAATGCATCCTCTTCAGTATCATTTTATGCTTGGACCTTATAATCCACCTCAAGAACAACCCCAAATGGAGTTTCCATGACCCCAAGGACAAATTATATAAGGCACTGGTAAGGAGAAGTTGGAGGAGAGACTTGGTGAGGGACCTTCATCCTCAACTCTCCATACAAGACTAAAATCCCCTATTAAAAAATTGAACATGATTGCCTTGGAGCTAGATTAAATAGTGGAGGATTCCCTCAAGATCTTCAATGAATCATATGGCTCTGAAGGAGAAGAAGAGTAGGCTGAAGAACCACAAGCTCAAGTAGAGGAGGCTAAGTAGGAAGATAAAGGAAAAGAAGTTTCCCTAGATTTGGTACTAATGACCCAACCAAAGAAGAGGAAATTATAATTGGAAATTCTCCCTATTGGAAAAAATATGCCAAAGTTGACTCTCACTCATCCCACAAGTGAGATTAACTTGTTAAATGAGTACCCCATTTATAGACCAATCATCTCTGATTGGTTCATTTATGAAAAGATACAAAAGATCCCCTCCTTGACCCATTCATGGGCTTTGACCCAATCTATCAGTGTGGATGTGCTTGAAGACATTAAGCCATGGATAAGGGCCTTGATGAAAGAGAAAGAGAAAGAGGAAAGAAGAATATTAACCACTACAAGTTCAGATGGTAAAAGTATGGATGCTCCAAGAACATCAAAAAGTGCTCATATGGAGGTCCCACAACCTACAAAACATATTAAATATACTATTATTATGTATTTCAATCTAGATACAACTAGATTAGAAAGGGTAATAATAAGAAAATCCATGGTGGGTTCAAAGCTAGAACTAAAGACTTCACTTTCCAAAAGGTTGAACCTTTTTTAGGGTTAACTATAGTTGAGGGGAAACAACTTGGTGAACTACCCATCCTTGAAGAGGATATAGAAAACTTAGTTAAGGCTCATTTAGCTTAAAGACCTTGCACAACCCACTTCCTTAGCCTCATGATGATGAATTCAAGCATACAACAACTTTAGTTGTTCAAGAAATTAGAATAAAAGTCAAGGGAATTTAGGGGATGAATAAAAGAAGATCCAACTTGGAAAATGAGAATGAAGAATTGAAGACACATGCCATTTTATTAATACCAAGAGTAATGATCAAAATGATTGAAGATTCCTTATTTGATACATTTGTACATTTATACTAAGGATTACCATCTTGTAAAGGGAGAGATTTTTGAGAAAAATTTGTATACTTAGAACAATTAATATATTCAAGGAATTCTACAAAGATTTTCTAAATTTGATTTTTCTAAAATCAATCAAGATGAGGTAGAGTGCATTGTCACAACAAAATGTAGTGGCCAAGAGTCTAATAACCCAATGACAAGCCTCAGTGGATCAAATAATATGGTTGATCAACGTCAATGTTGGAAAGTATCAACCCTTTCCTTTTGATTTTTTTAAACTATATCACTATATCTTAGATTTCATTATACCTAGATTTAAGTAAATCAACTCGAGGCATTTGAATGCCATTCTTAGGATTATTGTTGAGAAGATATAATGTTTAAGTACATGGTCATAAGACATGGCACTTTCCTATAGGATTCTCAAGGGTAATGAGGATTTGGTAGGGAGAATTCAATAACTCCTAGGAACAATTCTTAAAGACCTTGCACAACCCACTTCCTTAGGCCTCATCAAGGACCTCAAAAATCTTCAAATCTGATGAATTCACTCTGACCTATAAATCACATTAGCATACGACAACTTTAGTTGTTCAATAAATTATGAATAAAAGTCAAGGACATTCAGGAGAAGACTTACATGATCACATAATTTAAAAAAACCTCTAAAAAAATTATTTCTAAAATTCACTTAGTTACTTCACCAAACTTCACTATGCACACCTTCTCACAGGGTCTAGACTAGGCTTATCAAGACACCTTGTACTCAAGAACTAGTACTCAAGCATGCTTTAATGCTAAATTAACATCAAAACTGATATCAAAATTGAAATAAACCATAAAATAATCATTATTTTTCCTTTAAATTCTCTCTCAATATAAAAACATTAGGTTGCCTTCAAATTATCTCTTGTCACATGGCTTCCTTGTCACATCAAGCACATAAATTCATACCTCATAGACCACTGACCATGCATCTTCACCAAATGCATGTTGACATAATTGATATAAAATTTGACATCAAATGAAATAAACCTTAACATAAATGACACCAATTCTTAACAAACTCCCCATTTATCATTGATGGTAAAACATTCTTCTACTTGATCATTCTCATCTCTGCCAATCAGTTCAATCTCCATTCATGAATTTTCTCCCCATTTGACCTTAATTACAAAGAATCATACACACTAAAACTCATGAAACCATTCATTCTCCTTATTTATCAACTATTCTTAGAAATTGTAAAATAACTTAGAGCTACCAAGCTCTCCCTTAGATGAAACCTAATATTCTAATGAAATATGATCATAAAACCACACATCTTATCCTTGAAATGACAAATATGACTCAAACTCACAGGGCTATCCCACTTGTTCTTATTTTTAAAGATATCTTATTTAAATGGAACTAGGTATACAAAAATAATTACCTTACTTTATAAAATTTGATGCCACAAAGATGAATGATATCCAACTTCATTTTTTTGTTCAAGCTTAATAAACATCCAACTTATCTTCATGATTCTGCATACCTTTTCTGCACTACACACCTGATCATGAAGCTCATGAATCATCTAATTATCTTCCCCTTTATATTTATATCTTGTTCTCATCACTTGAGTCATTAGTATACTAAAACCATATGAAACACAAGTCATACTCAACTACCAACTTCTAAAAACATAAAACAACTTTACTTACCTTATATATGCTTGTTAACAACTATACTTGGAGCTTATGAACAACCTGAATATCTCCCCCTCAAACTAAGAATCCATCATTATTATACTAACTAATTAGTGTCTCCATGAATACTAATGGAGTCACCCATTTCCATAGGGTACTAAAATAACACAAACTCAAGAGATTCCCAGATCTACATGCTTTCACAAGAGTAAATAACCTTTAAGATCCTTTTAGGATTGATTAGTCTCTTTGGATGGACATCTTCATCATCTATGTGGTCAAAAATTTGAGATGATAATGAACATTACTAACTTGATTTCAAATTTTAAGTATGCTCTACCATAGCAAACAGTCCACTTGGGCTTATAGATTGATCATGACTCACCTTTACTATCTTTGGTTTCCACACATTTGTTTGCCTTCTCTCTTGCACTCTAAGAGCTTCCAATTTATTTTTTTGAATTGATGACCTTATAAATATATTAGGTAAAAATATTTCAATTGCCCCACATTATGAAAACTATATCAAAAAACCTCATTCATACTTCTTGACTAATGATTCCTTCTATAATCCCATGCATATTAATTTTTAGAGGGTCTTCTACACTCTCTTACTCTATGGCCAAACTAATTGCATGCATACTAGTAACCATTGAACTAATTAACATACCTCATTAAATTAGGATATCCAATTAGTCTTTTCATGTTGACCTTCTTATATTCATTATCCTTCTCCTTGACTTGTGCTTCCTCCTTTTGGTCTTCTTTGAAACTAAGACCTATCTTATGACTTACACACTTCTGACTACTCAAGATGTCATCTAGAGTCTTAGTGTTCTTTTCAAACTTAATCAATGTCTTAAAATTTTTAGACACTTGATCCAACTTATATTTCAATAATTCCATTTTAGTTCTATACTTGGTGCAATATCCCTTTTTAGCTTTTAAGATAGTAGTGACTATCTCTAGCTATGCTTCAATCTAATTGATGTTCTCATCAAATTGCTTGGATGTGTTACTCAATCTCTCCTAAAAAAAACCAATATACTCTTCATATTCATTATCTAATGATATTAGTTTGTTATTCTTCCTTCTTTAGAACTTCAACTCCTCTAGGGCACTCACTAATTCTACCTTATGGTTTACTCTAGCTTCTTCTTGATCTGATTCTCCATCAACCATAAGACTTTTACAATTTGATCAACCATCATTTTTTATTTATATATCATAAATATGGTTTCATTTTTGTCATTTTCATGTTCTTTACTATCATCATCACTCTCAAATGTGCTGGTGTCACTTACATCAAATGATCTATTATCCTCTTTGGTATAGAAACTTATCTTGTTCTTGAATGACCATTTCCTACCTTCATAATTCCTAAAATATTTATTATATTTGTTAAGGTTATAGTCCTTCTTTTAATCTCAATAATTTTCATAATGATCTTCATCATTCTCAATCTTATCCTTATTAGGACAATTACATGCAAAGTGACTAATCTTACCATAGTTGAAACATTTGGAAGGCAACTTACCCTTGTACATACCAAAACCAAACCTCAAGTTCCAAGAAAACATGGCTATTATTTCATCATGATCAACATATAAACATAACTCATCCTTAACCTTCTTAACTTTAACTTTTTCTAATCTTTGAATGTATCTTCCTTCTTGGGAGGCCTTCCTTCATTTTTTATCATCTCATAGGTAGTCAAGATGCCATGAAACCCATCCATATCTAGCTTATCCAAATCTTGCATCTTTCCACTACAAACACTTTAGAATCAAACTTAGTGATCTTAATAACTTTTGATCAAATATATAATTTTTCACCTCTTCTCCCAATCCTCTAATGATAACTTCATTAACATTCAATAGGTAAGATATAATGGTTTCATCTTCATTCATTTTTAGACTTTCAAAATATCTCTATCAGGTCTACAACTTGGCCATCTTCACCTTGGTGTCTCTTTTACAGATAGTATTAATTTTTTCCCATATAAACTTGGCTGACTCATAGTGCATCACCTTCACAAACTCTATTTCTGATAGGCCACATAAAATGTAATTCATTTCCTTGGAATTACTCTCACTTTCCTTCTTACCTATTGTATCAGTTGGTGGTGTAGGAGGTGGAGTATATCCATAATATGCCATGGCCCATTAACATTAAATATGTACTCATTATGATGCTCTAAAAAAACATAATTAGTCTTATTGAAGAAGGGAGCCTTACTATTAGAGAAACAAACTTGAGCTTGCTAACTAGCCATCCTTGCTTCGAGGATCTCTTTTAGGATATTAGGCATATTTTAAAGGAAGTAATATGATACCAAATTTTTCAAGAAAAATTATTGAGATGGGGGGTGAATTAGTCTTCAAAAACTTTCTTTTTAATTCACTTAAGCAATCATGAATCATTCAAGCAAACATATAGATCTAGCAAGCATAAACACTTATCCACATAAGCATGAAACATAAGAATAAATAATTTATATGAAAAACCTTAAAAGGTAGTAAAACCTAAATATATATAAAAATGGACTATATTATTATAAGATAAAAATAAATTTTAGTGAATCACTAACTTCACATGGAGTACCAACCCCAACTAGCTAAGCACCAACTCAGTTAGGATTTAGCAAAAACTAAATCACAAGGATGCACCAACCCCATAGATGACTCAACATCAAATCAAACACATAAAAATATTTATCACATTAATTAAAAAAAAAAATCTCACACAATATATTATGATCACCTCCTTTAGCTCTTCTCACTCTTTTATCCCTCTCAAATACCTTCTAAGCTCCTTCACTCTACTAACCCTTTTCTTAACTTGATTAGGTTATAAGACCTTGATTTTAATATGTATATCCTATATAAAATATTCATCACTGATATTATATGCTCATTTTATGGTATACAAGACCTACTTATACTCAACAATATGTTTTATTATTTGCTTGCTCTATTACATCCACCAATAGGCCTAAAACTGCCTTGTATTTATACAAGCCTCTTCTTCATAGCTCTCTTGGTCAGCCATACATAATTTAAAAATTAGATTAACCTTTAAATATTTTTAATAACATGTATTACACATGATTAAATCATTAAAATAAGTCATCCACAACTTGAAATACTAAAACCTCTTTTAGGCCTTAAGGACACCTAATTCAATTAGGCCTTCATTAACACATCTTATGATTTGATCTCATTAGAACACTTTAAAACTCCAAAAATAGAAATAAAATACAATAAAATAATCAAATATACCTATAATAAACTCATCTAGGATGCATATCACTTTTTATATCCAACCACCACTTGAAGCACACCATTAGTATTATTCACAATCATGCCCTTACATACAAAAAAAATCTATCTTAAACAACTAAAGATTAAACAAACATTAGATAAAAAAAATCATGGTAATAAATATCATATACATAAAATAAATTACCGTAGGGTCATCACCATTTTATTTTGACTTCAAAATTTAGGACAAAAAGACTCAAACACTTCTCTACAAATAACCCACTAAGAACTGCCAAAACAATCCAAAACCCAATCATGAACAACTTGATCTTAAACATCTAGAAGAAAATTTATTATGAATAATAATAATTTAAAAATATATTTTTACATATATATAACACTCTAAAATATAAAAAACACAAGGTATAATGTCAAATATTGGTCTTGTAGACCAATCTTTTAATCTCACTACACACAGTTAACCCAGAACTAGACTAGGCCATTTTGGCTTCAACATTTCAACCACTTTCAATAATTTTTAAAAATTATAAAAATAATTGATAGGAATTAAAATTTAAAAAAAAACAATAATAAATTAATTATATTCTTTAACTCATGGCATAGATCCTCAAACTCATTACTGCAACTTGCTTACCTAGAACTACTAGTTTACCTAAAAACACAATCATGGTGACAATGACCTTCAACACCTAAATGAACAATTTTAGAGACTTAAAATTAATTTATATGAGATTATTATATCATTAAAAAAAATTTGGATGTAAATATAACATGTTAAAATGTGAAATATTTATCTTGTAGACCAATCTCATGACCTTACATCTCACTCTCTCATTTGCACTAGACAAGTCAACTTGTGAGAAAAATTTTCACTATAATCACTAACCTCAAAAACTTATAAAAAATTAAAATGTATTAAAAATACTTAAAAATATCTCAATGGACTTGGATACATACCTATTTTATGATAACACATTCTTAATCATCTTTTCACTGTTGCTTGGGTTTTTCATTATTTTGACCATTAGGCCTATTAACGACTGGCTAACTTGGATGACCAATTTAAAAAAATTTATGGATATATTATATCCAAAAACATTCACTAAAATTAATCATGATTCTCAAGCTTAATCCTCTCTTTATTTTCAAAATTTGACTTGGTCAACTTTGACTGCTACAATAAATCTTTGAGTAATGTGCACTTTTATGTAGGATCTACTCACACACCTGACAACTCAATCTTATATGGAGGTTATTTGGAGAGTTTAATACAACCTAAAATATTTTTTATATTCATTTGATACCATTATATGATGTTTTGAATAATATATTTCACATTGGGTCCTTGTTAGGGTTTTAAATAGGTTTAATAAAGGTTTTGGTGTTAATGATTCTTCAAAAAGGATTGCCCCTTAAATCCAAAACCAATTCCTATATTTATTATATAAGAGCCTTAAAAATATATACTAAATATATAAATTTCCCATGCAGAGGTTACATGTGCTAATGAACACCTCAAAGACCTTTTAGGGTTTGTATGCCATCATTTAGTATACTCAAGAGACCTCAAAACCACTTTTCATTCATTTTATTGAAAAGCATGACCTTATAATTTTTGAACATGATTTAAACAAAATATCATACCTATGTACATGATAATATGAGTTAAAAAGTCTTGAAATATTATCATGGCCCCTAATTAGGCAACACTCTCTCTCACTTTGCTCTCTAAACCTTGACCTGTAAATCACATTAGGCCTTAAAGCTAACGTTCATGCCTCTTTCAATGTTCTCTCCACAAATATCACATAATAAAGAGACACAATTTATTATTAAACACTATTATACATCCTTCATTTACCTTGATAATATATCATGATGCCTCATTAGGCCAGGAAGGGTCTAGAAGTGGTCTAGTTACAAACTTGATCTATAAGTCCTACCCCTATAGGATCACTGTGATAATCTCATGAGTGATATAACACCTCAAATTAATGATAAATAAAAATTGTACATATTTTAATCCCTATGTTCAATTATCTGACTAAGACATCATACTCATACCTTCTCACAAGGTCTCTTCATGTTATGACTAATGCTATGACTAGGCTTCTTAAGCATTTGAAACTTGAAAACTAACTTTGAAACACTTATGAAAGTATCTAAACTTTAGTTACATGATCAAAAAATTCTAAAAAGTATCTCACAAATTATTCTTACTTACTTCACCAAAATTCACTATGCACACCTTCTTATAGGGTCTAGATGAGGCTTCTCAAGACACTTTATACTCAATAACTAGTACTCAAACATGCTTTAATTCTTATTTGAATTTAACCTTGACATCAATCAAAAAATAATCATTAGGTTTCCTTCAAATTATCTCTTAATAGAGAGACATTAGGTTGCTTTGAAGTTCTATTTTGACACATGGTTTCCTTGTCAAATCAAGCACACAAGTTCATACCTCATAGACCATTCATCATGAATCTTTCATTAGATGCACCTTGACATAAATGGCATCAAACTTGAATTCAAATGATCAACCTTTAAATCAATGAAAACACTTCTCAACATTTCATGTATCATTATAGTTGGGTATGGGAACTATCGAGAAAGCAAAGACAATCATAAATGAGCATAAAATCATTGTGCCACACTTCTACATAAGTCAATAACAACCAATATGTCAATATTGACTACTAGGTTAGTATTAATTGATGAAAATGACTGAATCCTATAAAACTAACACAACATGAATAATAAATTAGTTCTAGAACAAAAGAACAAGAGGCATGTTTATGCCTAATTTTCACTTTTAGAATACAATCAAAATTAGATAGTTAACTAGAAAAGCTAAGTATCATGACCTATTTATTATTTTAAATATTTAACATATAACTTTATGAAATCAAAGAATAAATATCAGTCTTTAACATTTAAATGTCTATTTGAAATCAAATCCATATCTATTAATCTTGATTTTATTTCAAACTATATTAATAGCTTAATTTAACTCATTAATCCAAATTAGGATAAAACATATTGTTGAACCCATAAACATATTGAACTATGAAAAACCCTAGGTTTTCATTAATATTTCATCCATCTAAGGTTTCAAATTTTAGCCTCAAGGTTTTATTTTCAAACCATATGTTTGATTTTACCTCCCCACTCTATGTAAATTAGAAAAAAATATCTTTTCCCTAAGGTTTTCCCACTCAATTTCCTATTATGGTTTCTTATATTAGGGTTATTCCTTTATTGGATGATATTTGTATTGAAAACATATCTTTTAAACTCTCTAAGGTTTTTTTCTAGTCGTATTGAGTGGATGAAAACCCATTTTTGTTTGCCAAATTACTATACACATTTTATGGAACTTAAAATTTCTAGTTTTTAGTAATTTTTTCCTAAAGTATGAACAATGCATATATTTTCAAATTAATTTATGTGTTTCATTTATCTCATCATTTTGATCAAAAAATATTTTGGATTCCAAAAAAATGTCATAGTTTTTTTGGAATAGTCGGTTCATCATTGATTAATATGGATTATTCTATTATTTTTTCCACCTTTCCCAAAGATGCCATTAGATACTTTCCATTTGGAAGGTACATGTTATTGTTATCCTAAGATTTAATGTGGCCCATCCTATGGTAAAAAAAATAGGTAACCAGAGTGTTCATCCTTAACCCCATCCAACTCCCACAAATCCTCTTTATGGTCTTTGTATGCATATTCAACTAGAAGTACCTAAGTCTTGTGCTTATAAATCCCTTCAAGGTCAAATAGCCAGTATGAGAACATCCATAAAGGAGATGTAAAATCAAAATAAGTATTTTTATTTAAATTTCACATCACTTGAAATAAGATCACATATACAAATAATCTAATGCGTACCAATTTTAATCATATATCTACATCTCTATCTAAATGTTTTGTACCTAAAAAGGCTTCATCTCAAGAATGGAAGCCAAAATAGGATACATCTAAAACTAGTGATTCAAAAAGTGTACATAAATGTCAAATTATAAGGGAAATGTTTTAAAACAATTTGATCCCATTACCTCCTATGAATCCTCTATATAAATAAAAATAATATTGTAAATACCATATAGTTCATGTACATCATCCGTATAATTATTGGGATTTGAAGAAAAAATATAAAGTATCACTGATATTGGTGAGACTATACTAGATAAATCAATAAAACAACCACCTGATTTAATAACAACTCTACAATCAAGCAAATTAATCACATTATGACTACATATCCTAAGAAATCATAGTAATAAAGGTTACAAAAGGAATAAGAAAAGGTACAAAAGGAAAAACTAGAGCATGAAAGGTTATAAAAAGAAAACAATGGAAAAAGAAAAGGTACAAAAGGAATAAGTGGAATAAGAAAGATTACAAAAAGAATAACTAGGAATATATAAGTTACAAAAAGAAAAAATGTAATAAGAAATGTTACAAAATATAATATTAAAATAAAAAAAATAAAATCATAAGGAATTCCATCTCTCATACATTGATCATTTTGATAATGAAGAGGTTTGGTACGATATTGATGTATGTGATGAAAATAATGATGACCAAATTGATGATATTTTGAATGATGAAATACTATATAATTTAGAGTATGTTTTATTATTTTGTAGAATATAGTTTTTAGTTCATAAATAATAAATGGTATAGAGTAAGGGGAAAAATCTAATCAAAATATGGTAAAATACATATTTGATCAAATTAATTATATAGGGAAGAGAAGTAACTTATCTAGAAAAATAGACTAAGATGACTATTTCAAAATCTAAAAATAATACAAAGGACTAAGAAGATGTCAACAATTTGTATTTGTATTTTGTTCAATGAAAGGACAAGAGTGCCAAAAATAGGACACTTTGAGGTTTGGTGTCATTGTCCACTCCTACCACTATTGTCCAAACTAGTCACAGAGATCTAAATTTTTGGGGTTTTGTTCACTATCCCTGTGTGATCCTACCTATGAAATTTATGATGTTGAGTATTGATAGATATCCTTGTAGAGATGTTTTAATCTCCAAAACCCTAGGTCTATATACATATACAAAGAAACAAATATATCAAAAGTAAAAAGGGGAAAACTAAGTTAGGGGAAGTATGATTGTATGATCTAGAATCCCTATTGTCTTGATCACTACCTAAATTAACCCTCAAGATAGGGTCTCAGATCAAATGTAGTTCTCCCTTAAGGAATGCACATAATAAACATGCATAGTAGATGCAAGAATGAACTTTTTCCTAGGCCCTTCCTTGATCAAGCATACAAATCTATGTGTGATGTAGAATGTTGATCTATACTATTGACTAATTTTTAATTATGTATTATGCCAAAGTAGTAAGTGTTAGATATAAAATGCATTATGAAGTCCTTTATATAGGAGACTCTTTATTTTGAATTTAGGAACTTTATTTGCATTAGCGGATGATCAAAAGATAAAAAAAACTTAAAAAAAGGGATATGAAGGGTTTATTACCTCTTGAGTGAAGAGAAATGACCATTGAGACTCAAAATGTGAAATGATAAGAGCTCCAAAAATAGGACACCCTAGGGTCTAGTACTATAGTCTAATCCCAATGCTCCTGTCCTAGAGTCATGAGACCTAGGGGGATGGAATTAACATAGGAAATAGAGTTTGAATGAGCTAAAATGACCATTTAGAAGGCTAAGAATAACTATTATGGAAAAAAAAGGTGACTCAAGAATGAAACAAAATCAATATAAGTAAAATAAAAGACAAGGCTAATGTGAACAAGGCTCATATTCTCTAGTTAGAGTCTCTTATGAAAAGGATTGCAAAATGACATGATATGTGTGGTTGTTTGACCAATTTAGGGTGTATACATTTCCCCCCCTTTTATTCTAGTGATGTAATGAAATGAATTTCTAGAGTAAAATAAAGAATAAAATGTGTACCTAAACCTACCTACATGGAGATAAATGTGTTATAAAGGGTCTAACTCACTTCCTAGCCAAGGAAGTGGATGGAGAGTTGAATAATGACTAGAAAAAGAAAGAATCCATAAAATAGATGTCCCTTGCATTGAATCTAAAAGTGGAATCCATGTACATGGAGGAGTGTAATGCTTGCCTCCTATGCTGAATCTAGCTAAAAATGAGGAATGCTCAGAGGCCCAAAACCAATGTCTATCCTTTGTCCCACATAAACTCATGTTATCTAAAATGTGTGTATAAAATTTGTATTTTGTGAAGAGAAAAACATATCATGCCCCCACTTTGAATATCTAAACTAGAACTAAGAAATTCTCAAAGGAAAAAAACCAATGTTTATCCTTCATCTCACACAAACTACTACAAATGGCTGCATGATCCAACCTAGGTATAACTAGGTGTAATTTAAAACTTTGGTCAATATGCAAGAAGAGAATGGTATGTGTTATAATTCTATTTGTATAATCTTGAGTGATGAGGAACATGAATATCTATGTCATACCCCAAAATCTAGTATGCATCTATATAATCTAGTAATTTGTATAACCATAGGTGAAATGACATATCCTACCATGTCTTATGTGGAAAATTAGAGACCAAAACACTATGCCTATAGTCTACTATCTGATTATGTAACTATGTCATGTTATATGAAGATGTATGTGTGAGACATGTAGTAATGTACATGCCCCCAAATCTATTATTTAAGTTTGAATCTATATCAAAGTCACTATGAATCCATATAATCTAAACCACTATATCTGAATATCATATGTACTTGAAAGTTGAAATCACTATAGATCTATATGATTTGAACCACTGTATTTGAATAGTCTATATATTTATAAACTGAGGGTATATCCCTTTGAATGTCCTAAGTAATGCTGAGTGACCCATGTAATCTGAATCATTGTATATTTCAACTGATCTGAGTTAAATCTAATAATTTAACTATTGGATGTGTATGAACCATGGTGTATCCACCTATGAGAGTGGATGGGCATGTTGCTTAAGTGTAGGAATAGGAATAATAGAAATAATTCCCCCATTTTGGGGAGAGGGACAAAATTTGTGATAAAAGAGGTCAAGCCAAAAGTGATGACTAGTGGCGTAAGTAAAAATAAGTTTAGCTTGCTATAAATATCTTAAGAGGTTGTTTGATTAATTAGACTGAGTTGTTTAAAGTGGAACAAGTTTCTATTGGTGATGATTAAGGTTTGTGTCTGAGTATAAAATAAACATAGAGATACTCATGTCATAGTAGGCAAATGAGGTAGTAAGAGAGCAAAGTTTGAGTGATGTCAAAGGTATTATTATCTTCTATGGAAGAAAATGGTTTGCAAAGTGGTGTTATAGGGTTCATGTTATGGGCAAAATGGTATTTTTCTTTGATTAAGAAAGTTGGGTAATGTAGGAAATTAGATTGATTCTCGATTCATGTGCATTGACTAGTTTGAGATTTGGAGATCTAGAGTGAGATATATGACAAGGAGACAAGCACCTACTATGACCTAGTTTGAGTAGTTGGCAGCCTAGGTTTAGGTTGGTGGTGATGTTATCCTAGTAGGCAATGGAAATTCTTGATTTTTGTCTATTTTCAATGCTATTTTTGGTGTTTTGAGAACTTTAAAGTAGCATAGGAAAAAATTTACTAGTTCTAGCACTCCTGTCCTACATCTAGTGCTCCTACCCAGGTTTTAACA
>JARHVA010001162.1:1927500-1960000 GCA_037957365.1 Torreya grandis
ATTATTTAGTGAATCACATTTTAATTGAGTAGAGGATGTGATTTTATCATTAATATGTGTATTATTTGAAATATAATCATGTATAGAAGTAAAATCAACATTTTTTAATGCATTATGTTTAAGAGGAGTGAGAGAAGAGTTAGAATCATGAGATGCATTTTCTTCTTCACTATGTGCATAATAATAATCATTATTTCATGCATTATCATAATCAAAGTTTTGTTCATATTCATTCTCATTTGCATGTTCACTAACATACTCATTATCACTTCCATAATCACTAGGGAAAGGGGTAAGAGAATAATTTAAGGCTTTTCTAATATGCAATAAATTGTCATGAGAAATTGGAACATTATGTGCATTTATGTTGTCTTGGAATGGAGTGTATGTATTATTTTCATTTGTAATATGATAAGCAAGAGAAAAAGAGTTATCATTTAGACATTCTTTTGACAAAGTAGAGTTAAGAGCATGAGATGGATTATATGAACTATGTAGTGGAATTTTGATTATTTTACATTTATATTGTTTTAATTTGAACATAAAAGTGAGAAGAGAGAGAGAGAGAGAGAGAGAGAGAGGAGAGAGAGAGAGAGAGAGAGAGAGAGAGAGAGAGAGAGAGAGAGAGAGTGAGAGAGAGGAGGAGAGAGAGAGAGAGAGAGAGAGAGAGAGATTGATTTCCAAGTGTATAAAATATTTAAAAATAAGAATGGACACCAATTGTGATATAATGATCAAGAAACCCAATTTTCACTATTTACATGTATAAAGGGGTAGTTTCAAAGAGTAAGTGCAAGGTGTCAAGACAAGTTTGAAACTCCTATGACATTTACACTAGACACCATGTACAATGTAAAGTTCACACCAAGCAAGAGAAAGTCTTATTTGAACTGTATTCATGCACTTAGAGAACTTGAGGAGGTCTCATAGACCAAATTATCACTTTTTTTGTTATCTTCTACCTATTGATTCAATTATATGGTTTGTAACATATATATCAACTTCTCAAAGTCCTCAAATATTCATCTTACCCTCAATAGACTACTTTTTACATGATTATACATATATGTATGCATATGCGATCTTAGGCTTATTAGGCCTAGACATGTCTATTAACATTAGCATTAATTTTGTTGAAAGGAATTATGGAGAGTTGATATAAAAAAATAAATATTTACAATTGATTTTATTTCCCTGAGACCTCTATATATCTCAAAACATGCAGGAACTTATCACTCTAAGAAGGCCTATAGATGTCAATTTTATTGTGTATGTAGGTGTTGAAGTAAGCATATTTGTATCACTACATATGATCATATTTTGAGTTTATATTATATAAAATTACTCATTTAAATTTCCCATTCACTCACCTAAAGTCCATTTACACTATGTGTGTGATCTCCTCTTCTTAAGTTTGAAAGTCAATTTCACTACTTAGACCAATTTGTAGGTGGTCTTTTTTGGGTTTTTGACTATCTTTGGATTTTATAAATTTTATAAAAATAAATATGATAGTTAAATGATGTTAATCATATTATTATGGGTTTATAACATTTAATTTTCCTTCTGTAACTTTACAAAAACCCTACATCTTCACTTGCATACACCTATTAGATTATATTTTTCAATTTGTGGTTGTAGGTGATGATTGATAGTTATTTTAATATCAATATTTAAAACCTTACCTTTATAATTATCATATTCATACATTGAAGTAAATTTAAATTCATTATAATTTAATACACATTACACCCAGTCTTTTGTAAACCTATTAGAACTTTCTTCTGTTGACCATATATGTATTCTCTTTTATCCTACCTAAAGGTGGTTATTAGTTCTCCTTTTATTATTTCATTTGGTCATTACATGAGATTTATATGAGGTTATAATTTAATTTAATATGTCTATTTTTATCTCAAATTACCTCTTACATGTCCATCTTTAGATCTCTTTCGGTGATGATGACTCAAGGATTTACACCACTCATGTTTGTCAATGTTGTATGTAGGTATACATTAGGTGACGGGAGCATGAATTATTGATAACAAACCCTATATAATATTATTTAAATACAAAAAACATATAAACACCACATTTCCTCACCTTAGGCCTTCAAAACCACTTTTGATTCACATTTCAACATAATTTCTCTTAAAATATAGACCTATAGGTCTACAAACCTATAGGTTTGCATTTATTATGTTTTAAAGCCTCATATGATGGTTAGATTAGTTTATTTAAGCCTAATATCATCTATACATTTATCATCACCTTATGTACAAGGTATAAAACCCCATATTTCCCTAAAAATGTAGGTTAAAATATTTTTGAGACCATTTTTTGCAAGCAACTTCAAAATACAATCATCAAGCATAGAAACATGAATGATACTTTGAAGGAATATGTACTAAATACTTATTAAAGTTAAATATCCTTTAATATTATGTAATAATGGTGAACATATCTAGTCAACCCTTGTATACATTGATCACTATCATCTCCTCTAAAACATCAAGTGCCTATTGTGACATATCTCACATGAAGTCTCTTCTTGATACTATGGAAGCTCACACATGTAAGTCTGATAAAAAAAAGTGTGTAATAGTTATGGATACTTATTAATACCTCATATAACACTCACCATGATTCAAAAATATTTATACTACATGAAAATGGTACAAAATATGAGCCTACAGGGTTCACTAGTTACTTTTTACTATCTATCTTATTAGTGATTTTTCATACAACTCAGATCCTAAAACCCTAAAACATTTAAATAAATATTAATCCCAAAAATTTAAATTATTATTAATAGGATTATTTTCTCCAACTCATTCATATGATCATGAAATAAGTAAAAACATATGTCTTTCTCGATCTTGTAAAGAGCTTAACTAGGTTCTTGACTATTTTATGCATTTGTTGACTTCTAAGCAATTGTTTAAGATCATTTTTAGTGTGTAAAATTTTAAATTACACTTTCATACACATATCACCTAAATATGGATCATCTTGTCTTTAAAAGTGACTTAAAATTCCTCTTTTGTATGATTTTCCATCTTTGGGCATTAGACTACAAGTTTATCTGATCCTGATCATCTTAAGACCATTCTATGACATCATACACATTATAAACTTTCTTGGAATATTCATTCTTGATAAATGTACATATATTTATTTAATTTTGGGTTAGAATGTGACTTTAAAAACTTGGGGGCTTACATGATAATGTGATAAAATATTAATGCATGGTTATACGACCTTGAAGGCATGACAATAATACTAGTTCATGAATGATGTTTAAAACTATACAAATGTATGAAAATACCAAACCTTAATCCATGATAAACAAGGATTAATTGACAAATTTAATACCATGACAATATTAGATGACCATATACAATCTTGGATATCCTTATGACAAAGTTTTAACCTCTAGGGGTCAATAATTTTGACTTGGGTTCAAAGTCGGTCAACAAATTATTGATTCACAGGGGTAGTATGCTTATAATGTTGATAGATCAATGGAATTATCCTTTCCATTGGGAAATAATGTCATTATTATGCTAAAATCTAAAAATTACAACCTCTTGAGGACTTGAACTCACACCAAAACACATAATAATAAAAACACTCTATGCCAAAGGCATTTAGGGAAACACAAAACATCATACTCAGACAAAATAATGTGCCAAGCACTTATGAAAAACAAACACACCTAACCTATTATATACAAGCCCTCAAAACATGTTTTAAGTGGTGAAAAATCTCTTTGAAGTCAACCAAGATAAAAAATAATGCTTATAAAATCATTTTTGCCCCATGATAACAAACTAACATATAATGAATGTTTATCAATGACAATTTGTTTAATAGGGTCATCTAGTAACTTACCATTATTCAAACCTATTATAGATACAAGTACATCACCTATAACTCTTTTGAATGATCCATTTATATCTCTTTGAGGCTTTCTTAACATTTCATCTTGCTTAGTCCTTTCAATGCTCACTTGGCACTTCCCAATTTGCTCTTTGTGATCATAAAGCTTTTCCCAATTTCACCTCAATTTGAACTATTATGTGCTTGATGTCTAGACTCACCAATATTGACTCATTTTTTTCTAAACACATCTACAAGTGGATTAAGATCAAATAGGTATGTATGTTGATCCTCACCTTCACAAACCTCTATCTTGACCTGATCACATTCCTCCAAGGTTGCCTTCTACTTGATAGGGATTTAACATTCTTATTTGTGCTCATTAGATACATCATTGACTTCACCATCAAGCCCATGTCTCTTTTGAGGAAGAGAAGGACCAATTAATTCTTTAAACTCCTACATTATGTCATGATACTACTGCCACATATCACCATATTATTCTTGAGTTTCATGCTCATAAATCTCTTATTCTTTGGTAGGTAGAGTTTCATCCTCACTTTGACTACCATTCTCTATTACATCTGAAACAACATCATCATCATCCATATGAAAAAAATAACTTCTCCATATAGCCTATTGAAAATAATCATCAAAACATACCTTAGGTAACTCATCACATTCTTCATGAATGATATATGTTCCCATACCTATCTCTGTAATGAGTTTGCATGGATCAAACCCACAATGATCAACTCCCCACTCATTAATGTATAGATCAAACATGCCATCAAGACGTGCTAAATATTCTTGATCATTAGGATGGTATCCCTCCTCATTGATAGTTAATCTTATGTTTAATGTGTTTGATACATAATGTTACACATGAAATTTAGTTAAAGGTTTAGACTTGATTGAAACCCTAGCACCTTACTTAGTACTAAATTTCATATAAGACCAATTTTAGGTCAAGTAGCCCCCAATCTTATAAGTAAAGTCCCCTAACAAGAAAAGGGCAAAGTGAGGTGGCACATCCACAACCACAACATCTTGAGACATATATAATGTAGTACAATCATGAAGAGTGAGATGTAAACATTTAATGATGCCAAATATTTTGGTAGATATTCCATATAATTATAACACCCCCTTTGAGTTTGGCTCATATTTCAAATTTAGCTTGTCAACTACTTGTCTGGTCATGACTAAGGTTCTTTCCCCACTATCAATCAAACAATTATGAACCAAAGAGTCTCTGTTAATCATATAGTTGTAAAATGAAGGAGGTTTATGTTCTATTTTAGGTTTTATTGGCTATCCATCCTTAGTATTCAATTCATTTGCCAATATGTATTCTCTTTCACTAGGTTGCCTAGGTGTTGCATTGAGTTTGGAGAGCTCATTTTGGAGTAGGTCTCTTTTTCTAGGAATGGAAAATGTGTCCCAAATTAGGATTCTTAAAATAACCTTATTATTCTAATAAATAATGTTCATAGGATATTTTACAACATTATCATATATTCTAGGAACCATAGCATTACCTACCTTGTGTTACTTGATGCATAGGAGAAGCATTAACATTCTAAAATCATTGATTTACCTAAGCCATAATGGTTGTATTTGACACACCTAATCTTTGAGATGATTGAGATTTCATGTTTGGACCACTATGGTCCCTTATACCTCTTTAATCACTCTCTTCTCTGACCTTGTGTTTACATCTATAGAATTTTATCCTATGTTCAATTTCTCTTGGTAGTTGACTGCACATGAGTCTTCTTGAAATTAGTTCATCAAAGTAGACCCTAATTGAGTAGTCTTTAAATTACTTTATCCTCTATTAGGCATCTCTTTTTGAGTCATAAAAGGCATTATTCTCCAGTATACCATATAATATTAGTTGAATGTCTTATTTTCATAAGTATATGAGCCATGAGGCTCACCCTATGGAGGTTGCTCTCCATTATATTGCATGAGGTTATGTTGGATAGGTACAATTGATTTTAAAGTAGAAGGAACATTCTAATTTTTACGATTGTATTGTTTTACTTGAGTTAGCTACCCTTATCCTTGATAGTGGCTTCGAAAATGTAGTCTAAGAGATTGATAAGACTGATAGGGATGATAAGGACCTTAAAAAAATCTCCATTATTATTTTTGTTAGTGTCTCTTGAGATTTTGGTTCTCTTCGCTAATAACCTTTATCAAATCTTCATCTTTTGACTTGCTTGGCTGATTAAAAGTAGTTTGCTTATGCTTGGGTGTGTGGATGGGTAAAATAATGGGCATAAGAGTTTGAACATCAGAAAATAAAGGAATATGTTGTCTAGGAACTATCTTATCATCCTATATAATGTAAATTATAATCCCTTATAGTAGTCTCATAGACATTAGGTAGCGTATCCTTTCCCATATATTGAATCGTCATTGATATGTCACTATTGAAAGACTTGAGATAAAAAAGAAAAAAATGGTGTGTAATAGGCCTTATCAAGATTGGGATCTTATCCCATGTATTTTTCAATCAAGTATTGTAGTCTTGTATGGCCTCTTGAGGTGATCTCTTTATGGTAGTTAGCTACCAAGTCAAAGATAAGTGATTGGATTTGTATTCAAATCTCCTCCTCAAAGAGTCACCCAATTGGTCCCATGTAGTGATATAATTAGGATCCAAAGTACCATAATAATCAAGGGACTTCCCTTTGAGATAAATATCAAATAACCTTATGTAAACATTCTTTTTAGTGATGTTATGTATGCTAAAACATTTGGTAATGTTCCTTATGTGTTCAATAATAGTAATGGCAATTTATCCCATATAAGAAGACACACTTTTGAAGTCTCACATAGGAATGCAATCATATTGAACAAATGTTATAGGAATATTTAGATGGAAGGAAATAAATGGAAGTTTATTTGATTCTACCATCTTGAAAATTGGGCCCAAAAAGAGTCTCTTAATAGGTATGTGAGTAGACAAATATTTATTTAAATATGGATGGGTGTTAGAAAAACTATTTGATCTAATTAAGTAATAAGGAAACTCTAAAATTTCAAAAGGAAGACCTTTAGTATAATATGTTATTCTTACCTTAGGTATGAAATTGAGTAACCTGTCTGAAACCAAGAGCAAATGTTTGTTGGAGTTGCTAGATACTACATGGAGTAAGTTTTACAACTTCAAACTTATCAAGATAATCATCTACCTTTGATAACTTCTTAGACCAGGAGATCCCACTAGGTGTGCCAAAAATATTATATACCAAATTTTTATCCTAAGTAGGGATAATATAGCCTCTTAAAATTTGAAATAACATTGAAATACCTCACTTACAGTTGGTAATAATTCTTAGAAATATCTGGATTGTGAGCTAGCTCCCATGTACAACACCTAACACTAACCATTAACATACTTGATTTGAATGAAAAAGGATAAGATTAGACTAACAAATAATATAATAGAGGTGGTTAAACAATACAAACTTCATAATCCTACTTGAACCTGCACTATGGAAGACAACTTACACAACTGATCTCAAAACCCAATGTTCTCCTGACAAAAGTGTTTTAATATAAAGGTAGAATAAAATGTATCCTTCAAGGTGGATGATTAGTAGGTATGATAATTGATGATAATAATATTACTTACACTTGAAAAAAACACAACATAACAAGCTATAAATCATATGACCTACTAGAAGATATATTATTCATACAAAGTTAGAAAGAGATACATGAATGCAAGGAAAGATAAATATCACTTATCACTCAAAAAATAAACTAATTCGCACATTTATGAAAAAATTTGATAAAATAAAACAATTTTTAACTCTTTATTCCAAATCCAAAATTGGTATTCAATTCATTAGGGATTTCCATACTAATGTGTTGATGTCTTACACTGCCAAAAGAGGCAATATATATAAAGAAAGAGGAAGAAAGAGAGAGGTGTGGAAGAGGAAGATTGATAAGTGTATAAAAGAGTTACAAAAAATAATGGAATTAGAGAATAGTATGAATAGATATCTAACAACATGTGTTCCTCCTCTGAATATGTTTCATCTATCAAATGGTGTTGGATTTCAAACTTGGCTTGACACCTTGTACTTGCTCTTCAAAGATACCCATTTAGACATGTAAAGAGTGAAAAATGGGGGTTTTTAATCATTATATCAACATGAACTACATTAAGACCTTTTATTTGAAACCTATTATGCATTTTAAAAATCCCTTATTATGACATTTCATGGGCAACCATCACACATGTCCTTAGGTGTCTTGAAACCACTTTGTATACCACACCTATCCTTGCTTGAGATATTCAAAACTTTATTTCATATTCATTATGGAAATATATATTCATAAAATTTATATTAATACCTTAAAATACCTTAATAGAATCATTTGGGTCCATAAAATAACCCCCAAGACTTCATCTTGAACCCTAAGCTCTCATAAGCCCTCAAATCCTTGTGTGGAAGGATGTAAATACGATATTAGAAAAATGAGGGAATTTTTTATTACCCAGTATCCCCTTATAGATCCATGCCAAGTTTCATTACTTGAGACCAAGTGGAAGTTTCTTTTTTATATTGTTTTCTCTCTCTCCAATTAGGTCTCCATTAGGCCTCTAAGCCTAGAAAGTTGAGGTTTTTAATCCAAAATTATAAAACACTTTTGAAACTAAAAAAATGTGTGTTATTAACCTTCCCCATCCTATAACCACCCTCCATACCAAATTTTAGCTTTTGATACCTTGTGTAGATATGAGAACCATGAAATGGTCCAAGAAACTAACATTTCTTAGGCCCTTTTTAGAATGTCTTCAACAATCAAACTGAAGGTTTACTTTCAAGATGGATTTTACATATTTTAAGAATTGGATAGGTATAATACAACCCAAATAAAATACCCTAATGGTTTTCAATTGTTTAATTTCTTAAAACCCTACATTTCACCTTAAAACCCTATAAGATAGCATTAATTACATTTTTTACAATTGTAAATACAATAAAATTACATGGTGAGAACATACTTGGAGTGATAAATGATGTTCATGAGGTTTTAGGAGAAATTAAAGTCATTTTAGGTATTTTAAAGGCCAATATTTCACATTAGGTCTTTATTAGGGTTTTGGGAGGGTTTAAAGTGGTTTAGGTTCTTAATGGTTGTTTCTAAACCCTAGGGACTCAAATCCTAAACTAATGAGATAAATTTTAATTACACTAGTATCCTAAACTACCATTATGTGTCCAATTTCCCATGAAATATATGAATATAGTTCTAAGCATAATAAGTTGCTCCCTAGGTCTTAACTATGTCATTGGAGAGTTCTCTACCATCTTAACCTTTGTTCATAAAGATTGGAGGCCTGAGCCAACAATTAATTGTATAATATTGAATTATAATGACCCATTCAGTATCTTTGAAAACCACTAGACCCCATGTAAAATTTCAAGGTTGCACCAAGCAAGAGAAAGACTAGTTTGAATTGTAGTCATGCACTTAGAGAACTCAACGAGGTCTCATAAGATAAATTATAATTTTGTTT
Source organism: Torreya grandis (assembly GCA_037957365.1). Classification (NCBI taxonomy): domain Eukaryota; kingdom Viridiplantae; phylum Streptophyta; class Pinopsida; order Cupressales; family Taxaceae; genus Torreya; species Torreya grandis. The sequence continues at coordinate 1,936,934 of JARHVA010001162.1, forward strand.
GTTATAATATACCTATGGATTACCTTATAGGATTTTTACCATCTTTATAAACTTTTCAATGTCCTCATATGTTCATCTTACCCTCAAAAAAACCATTTTTTCCATGACTTTACATATAAGTCTATATATGTGGTCTTAGGCTTATCAGGAATAAACAAGTTTATAAATATTAGCATTAATTTTGTTAACTATAAGGGTACTATGGAGTCATGATATCATAAAATAAAAATTTCCAATTGATTTTCTATTCTTTAGACCTATATATCTCTCAAAACATGTAGGTACTTCTCACTCTAGGTAGGCCTGTAGATGTTAATTTGACTGTGTATATAGTGGTTGAAGTAAGTCTATTTGGATCACTTCCTCTCATCATATTTTGAGTTTATATGACCTCAAAAGACTATCTTTCCACTTTTCCATTCACTCACCTCAAATAATTTTCCATTATGTGTGAGATCTCTTCTTCTCATGTTTGAAATCCAGCTTGACTACTTAGACCAATATGTAAGTGGTCATTTTTTGGGTTATGATTGTGTTTGGATTTTGTAACTTTTATATAAATAAATAAGATAGTTAAATTATATTCATCATAATATTAAGGTTTTTAACCTTTCATTGGCCTTCTAAAACTTTCTCAAAACCCTACATCTTCACTTGCATACACCTATTAGCTTATATCTTTCAAGGCATGGTTGTAGGTGATGATGTGTAATTATTTTAATATCAAGATTTAAAACCTTGCCTTTCTTATTATCCTATTGAGACCTTTAAGATAATTTAATTTCATTTTAGTTTCATTCACATTCAACCTATCCTTTTATAGACCAATTAACACTTTCTTTTATTGACCATACTGTATGCTCTTTTGTCTTGCTTGTAGGTGGTTATTAGTTCTCATTTTCTTAAAGAATTTGTCCATTACATGATATTTTTATGAGGTTATTATTGACCATTTTTTTCTCAACAAGCCAAAAATTGGTCCCCTTCTATCCCTGTCTATTCTAGGCCATTTCATTTTTTGATTTTGCATAAATCTATTTAAATCTACAGACTCTATAGGTCTAAATCTATGGACTCTATAGGTTTTGGATTTCTACGGACTCTGTAGGTTAGTCCTTTGGTTCATGAAGGATCAGTTTAGAGAGTTCTAGGTTTCACAAGGCTTCTTCAGGCTTTGGTCTAAAGAAAATCACAAGAAAAGTTGGCATGGTTGAACCATTGAACCAGTTTAATGCTTTGGTTCAAATCGGCAGTTCAATCACTCCATTTCAATGCTTGGTTCAATCGTCAGTTCAATCACTCCATTTCAAAGCCTGGTTCATCACTTCAAGTTTATCACTTCATTTTCCAAGATTGGTTCAATGCCTTTGGTTCAACAGCTTTGGTTCAACGCGGGTTTAAAGTTCATCGGTAAAGTTCAAGGCCTTGGTTCAGTGGTTAAAGTTCAATGCATTTTGGTTCATCAACATGTAGCTTTGAATTGATTGAACCAGTTTAATGGATTGGTTCAATCATTTGGTTCAATGCTTAAGTTAAAAAAAATGGTTCAATGCCAAAGTTCAATGGGCTCGATGCACAGTGGTTGAACCGTTGAACCGATTAAACTATTGAACCAATTTTGGTTCGATGGGTTGGTTCAACGGCTTGGTTCAAGGGTGTGCCCTATAGTTGAAGGGCGATGCTGAGGTGAGAAGTCCTTGTGGAGGGTAGGGAGTGTTTCAAAGGGAGCTGTAGGGTTTTCAAGTAATGATAGGTGTGCAAATGTCAAATTTTATGCTAGGGAAGCCAGAGCATAGAAAACACCAAGTGGCAACCACAGAGGACTTCAACATGTTCTTTTAGGAACAGTGGAATGTGCCACGTGTCCCCTGTAGGGCTCGGTGGAAGCCGATAGGTGGCAAAATTTGTGGGTTTCTCTTATTGGCTTCAAAGAAGACTATGGTGGGTCTAAATGAGTTGCTAAGAATTATGTGGAGCATGCCAAGTGTCAGTGTCTGTGAGTGCCAAAAAAGGGCCCCCAAAAGTTTTCTAAGGCAGCTAAAGATTTTAAAAAAGTGGCCACATGTTAATTTTGATTCAAATTTTGGTTCAACAGGCTCAGTGCACAGTGGTTAAACTGTTGAACTGATTAAACCATTGAACCAATTTTGGTTTAATGGGTTGGTTCAATGGCTTGGTTCAAGGGTCTACCCTACATTCGGAGGGCAGTGATGGGTTCAAAGGCCCTTATGGAGGGTAGTTCAAGATTTGAGAGGCCCTTGTGGAGGGTAGAGAGTTTCAAAGAGCTTGAAGAAAAGGAAAAAGAGTGGCCAATTCCTACAGACTTTTGCCCATGGGAAAAAATCCTAAAACAAAAGCCCATGAAACAGAAAAGCAAACAATGAAAGACCCGATGACTTTTGTCGAGTATGATGACGTCTTGAAAGCCATCAAATTTAAGCAGAAAAACTAACCATTGGGTGACAGCCACGTGAACATCAAATTTAACGCAATAAAGTAGCCATTTATTTTGAACTGCCTTAGTGCCAAATCATGGAAATAGCTTGAGGAATGTAGGGACCCACCAGAAGATCACCCCCAAGGGCTAAAAGAGTAGGAAAAAGACAAAAGGCAGAGATGAAAAAGCATTCAAGTGGTGAAGAGATGGAGAGTTATTGCAAATGAGTGGCACGACCTATTTTTCTCCAAGTTGGCATTGATGAGGGGACAAACTACAGTCTGTTGGTAGAAAAGAGGTGTGTCCATCTCCTGACATTAATGTTTGAATGCCAAAGTCAATTTTGGTGATTTTACAACATGGTTCTAGTAGGCCTCTTCTAAAGAATGACATCAATAATAGTTGCTTTCCTCTTCCCAAGATTCAAAATGCACATGGGCCACTTACAGAAAAGAGCGCCAAAGTATTTCCTAGGAAGCACCAAGTTTCTCTTCCTCTTCCTATATATTGTAAACTTATCTTTAGAGAAAAGGGATCTACTCTTAGCCTTAAGGCAAAACTCTGCCCAAAAATATCTCAGGCTTGTAAGGCAGAGCTCTGCCAAAATTTTACCTTGAATCGAAACACAACATTTTTACCTCCATTCTGAGTTTTGCATCTTTAGTATGTGTTTATGCCTTGATTCTATGTTAAGTCATTTTCTTAATGCTTTTGTAGAATGATTTCAGCATGTCTGGTGTATTTTTTGAGTTTCCTTTTATAGGTCTATCAGAAGTGTCCCTAGAGGAGTGTAGGTGAAGTAGATAGGCTACTACAGTGTGTCCCAGAATGCCTCTAGTAGTTATTTCCTCCCTGTATCTCCATGAACCCCTAACCCACTAATGCAAAAGGTTTTTCTCACTTTAGATGAAGTGTATAGGCACTTCTTTTTGGTGAAAAGTGTATATTCAAGCTAGGTGGATCACATTTTTTGGTGTATCACCTTTTCTTTTTTAGGCTTAGGCTTTGTTTTCAACATCTCTCTCTCTCTTTTAATCCCCCCCACCTTTTTAAATTTTTTGTTAACAGTAGGAGAAACTAGGGCCTAAATGATACATCAGAGGGAGCTAGCCCTTATCTAGAGACTCTCCCCTCTAGCTTACCTAGTCCCACAGGTGAGAGGGGAGTTTCCATTGTTGTGTGAAGAAGGCAGGAGCTCAGCCTCCTACCAAGGGTTTAATCTTCTGCGTCAATAGTTTTTGGCATGCCTAGTGGGACAAACTAGGACAAGTTGTGTCTACAGAGTTGAAGAATTTTTGGTGTGTTTTTCGACCAACCAGCCTTTGGAGGTTTTTGCATCAAACACCAATGGTGACTCTGAGTTAAATCAACTGGTTAAGAAGTTTTGGTACCATACCATCAAGAAACAATATTTTGGTATGTATACCCCCATCATTTAGAGCCATGTACCCTATTTTCCTTGGCTATCATGGCTATGATCTTTACCAACCTTATGTTGATCCTTATTAGGTTTAATATGGCTAGTCTCAACCCTACCATAATCTATATCAGCCTTATGCCCAATCTTCTCAATGTGTCACTTCTCCTACTCAACCCAGTCTCTTTGCTAATCAACCCATTTTTGCCTTCAAATGAGCACTATTGGGATATGAAAAGTATGTAATAGATCTTGACACCAGAAGGGGAGGTGGCCAAGAAATTCCTGATCATATCACCCATCAAGTGAGGAATGCACTGGATCAGGTTAAGAAGGAATGGGCTCCTATTGAAAGAGCCAATTGGCACAGGCACAAGATTACAAGTGAGATGCTAGATGTGGGTGGTTTGATTGCATCTTTGGAAGAGAAGCTAAGTGTTCATGAGAGGCAGCCTTACCAAGTCTATCAACCTACATACTCACTACCCCAAGTATCATATCAGTCATATACAGCCCTTGCTTATGAGCCAAGTTAAGCCTGTCAAAGTCCTTTCCCTAATCATGTTGAGGAGAGTTTTGAAACAATAAATCTTGTGTTTAAGGCTAATCTTGATAGACAGATCAAATTGGCAAACCTTCAGATGCAGCAGTCCATCTTGGCAGTGAGGGAAGTGGAATCTAAATCTTCACTACCCTCCCACATTGTGGCCCCATCAACCCCAAAGGAGATGCCCAGTCTGAATTGCTTGAGCTGGGATAAAGTGGTTGAGTCATGGAATAGCAAGGGGTAGGAAGACATTGTCCAAGAGTGTGAGGTAAAAAATGAGGTTAGTCCTTTTCAAGTCCCTCCCACCCTTCCTCAGGAAGCTCCTTGCATTTCATGGAAATCTTCATTCACTCCCCATCTCTATGATGACTCCCACGAACTCCAAGAGGTACAAAATAAGGATGACCTAGCCAAGCAGATTAAGGAATTAGAAAAGAAGATGAGACTATTGGGTGAAAGAGAGATGGAGCTTTTAGACCCTGTAGAGGATCTGATGCCAAAAATGACCCCTTCCACCAATCCACAAGCTAATTTCAATATTGATGAATTGTTGGTAAAGTGGAGGGATAAAAACCAAGAAATTTTGGCCCAGGGTCTGCCCTCTCCTATTCTAGAGAAAACTCCCTCTTATGTGCCAAATCCTTTCTATCAGATGGCACTTTCTCAATTGATGTATCAATCAATCCTACCCTCAATCTCGTGCACCTATCTTTTCAACACACCTCTTTTTAGATAGCTCTTCCTGTACATAAGCAGACCCTCCCAAATCTTCCCCAACCTCCTCAAGTCTTTCAACATGATCTCCAAATTCTGAGCTGGAAGAAGGAACATCATGAACTAACTTAGGACCTTGAAGAGGATAAAGTTACTGCCTATTCACAGGAGCAAGATTCCAATCCCAAGATCATGAGTTGGAAGCAAACAATGGAATCTTGGGGCAGAAAGGAAGAAGAAGAGAAAGGTTTTTCTCAAAACCTTGAAGAAGATGGGGCTGCTCCTACTCCTGATGATGATTGTGACTTCTGGGAATGGCTTTTCTAGGAAGATATGGATGGTCATATTGCAGATTTGGAGTCCAGAGTCAGTCTCCTCAGTGAACATGTGATGGACATTTCAAACCAAATAGTAGATTTTGTGTCTGAATATAGTCCATCCATACACCTCCAAGAAAGCTATCGGGCCTTGCATGATATAGATTATGCTCAGTTTATGACTGACTAGGGAGACTTCATGAGTATATATGAGGAGGATATCAACTTAAGTGACATGGAGGAGCATGGGCAATCTCTTTTTCATGTTTTGAATGATTCTTTTGAAGACATTGAGGTAGGTTAAACTATTCTCTAGGGAGGCTATGAGATGGTTAAGAGTGGAGAAGGCAGCATTAGGGTTCAAACAAGTTTACAAGGGGGTTGTAGGCTTTTAGATTTATCCCTCTAAGAGGTTGGTGAATCTAAAGATACTTTCTTCAAAATCATCAAGGAAGATGGTCATACCATGGAACCCAAGCATGAGGTAGAAGAGAACAAGTAAGTCAAGGGTGCATATCAAGGGGCTTCTGGTGATGAGCTAGTAGCAATTGATTTCTTGATGAGATACACCAACCTAAAGAAACAATAGGAGGCAAGCTTCCAAGAACAAAAAAAGTATGTATATGTTGGAAGCATGTCTGATTCTCCAATCAGATATCAGCCAATCTAGGTGACGGGTAAGAGAAGCAGGTCACTAAATCTCCTTTTCATTCAGTCATTTGCCTGGCACCAAAAGTCTTCTTGCCAAGAAGGGGACTTAAGAATTTTTCCTTTTGATCTAGGAGGAAAGCAAATACACCTAGTTAGTTGCACATAGTAGTTTGTTTTCAGTTTCCTTTCCTACTTTCCCTAAGTGCAGTTTGCACAAATAGTGTTTTTAGTCTTGCATGTGTTTTCCCTTTGGGGTGAAAGGCTTCATGTTTGATTCTTGAATCTTTGAGGGGCTATTGTTAACTTTGTTCAAGCCACACTCTGACTTTGTGCCCAATGGACTGCAAGGCAACTAGTCTTTAAGCATAGCAGGCATGCTTCCCCTGGGAGTCACCAATTTGTTGACCATTTTTTGCCCAATAGGCCAAAAATTGGTCCCCTTCTATCCCTGCTATTCTAGGCCATTTCATTTTTTGATTTTGCATAAATCTATTTAAATCTATAGACTCTGTAAGTCTAAATCTACATACTCTACAGGTTACTCCTTTGGCGCATGAAGGATCAGTTCAGAGAGTTCTGGGTTTCACAAGGCTTCTTCAGGCTCTGGTCTGAAGAAAATCACAAGAAAAGTTGGCATGGTTGAACCATTGAACTAGTTCAATGCTTTAATTCAAATCGGTAGTTCAATCAATCCATTTCAATGCCTAGTTCAATTAGTAATTCAATCACTCCATTTCAAATCTTGGTTCATTTCTTCAAGTCTATCACTTCATTTTCTAGGATTAGTTCAATGCCTTTGGTTCAATGTGGGTTCAACATTTAAAGTTCATCAGCAAAGTTCAAGGCCTTGGTTCAGTGGTTAAAGTTCAACATGTTTTGGTTCATCAGTGTGTAGCTTTGAACTGATTGAACCAGTTTAATGGATTCATTTAATCATTTGGTTCAGTGCTTAAGTTCAATGAAATGGTTCAATGCCAAAGTTCAACAAGCTTGGCACATAGTGGTTAAACCATTAAACCGATTGAACCGTTAAACCAATTTTGGTTTAATGGGTTGGTTTAATAGCTCGATTTAAGGGTGTGCCCTATAGCTGAAGGGTGGTGCTGAGGTGAGAAGCCCTTACTGAGGGCAGGGAGTGTTTCAAAGGGAGCCATAGGGTTTTGAAGTGACGAAAGGCGTGTAAACATCAAATTTTATATTAGGAAATCTAGAGCGTGGAAAGCACCAAGTGGAAACTACAGAGGACTTCAACATGATTTTTTAGGAACAATGGAATGGGCCACATGTCCCCTATAGGGCTTGGTGGAAGTTGACAGGTGGCAACATTTGTGGGTTTCTCCTATTGGCTTCGAAGAAGACTGTAGTGGGCTTGAATGAGTTGCTAATAATTATGTAGAGTATGCCAAGTTTTAGTGTCTGCGAGTGCCAAAAAAGGGTCCAAAAGTTTTCTAAGGTAGCTAAAGGCTTTGTGGAAGTGGCCACATGTCAATTTCAGTTCAAAGGTTTGGTTCAACGAGCTCGACGCACAGTGTTTGAACCATTGAACCGATTGAACCATTAAACCAATTTTGGTTTAATGGGTTGGTTCAACAGCTTGGTTCAAGGATTTGCCCTATAGCCAAAGGGAAGTGATGGGTTCAAAGGCCATTATGGAGGGTAGTTCAAGATCTGAGAGGCCCTTACAGAGGGCAGAGAGTTTCAAATATCCTGAAGAAAAGGACAAAGAGTGGCCAATTCCTGCAGACTTTTGTTTATGAGAAAAAAGCCCAAAACAAAAGCCTACGAAGCAGAAAAATGAACAATGAAAGACCTGATGACTTTTGTCAAGGATGATGATTTCCTGAAAGCCATCAAATTTAAGTAGACAAACTAGCCATTGGGTGATGGCTACATGAATGTCAAATTTAACATAGTAAAGTAGCCATTTGTTTTGAACTACCTTGACACCAAATTATGGAAATAGCCTGAGGAACATAGTGACCTACTAAAAGATCACCCTCGAGGGCTGAAAGATTAGGAAGAAGACAAAAGGTAGAAATGACAAAGCATTCAAGTGGCAAAGAGATGGAGAGTTATTACAGATGAGTGGCGCGACCTATTTTTCTCCAAGTTGGCATTGATGAGGGGACAAACTGTAGTCTGTTGGTAGAAAAGAGGCATAGCCATGTCCTAACATTAATGTTTGAATGCCAAATTCAATTTTGGTGATTGTATAGCATGGTTCTAATAGGCCTCTTCTAAAGAATGACATCAGTAACAGTGGCTTTCCTCTTCCCAAGATTTAGAATGCACATGGGCCACTTGCAGAAAAGAATGCCAAAGTCTTTCCCAGGAAGCACCAAGTTTCTCTTCCTCTTCCTATATATTGTAAACTTCTCTTTTGAGAAAAGGGACCCACTCTCAGCCTTAAGGCAAAACTCTACCCAAAAATCTCTCAGGCTTGTAAGGCAGAGCTCTGCCAAAATTTTACCTTGAATCAAAACATAGCATTTTTACCTCCATTCTGAGTTTTGCATCTTTAGTATGTGTCTATGCCTTGATTCTGTGTTAAGTCATTTTCTTAATGCTTTTGCAGAATGATTTTAGCATGTCTGGTGCATTTTTTGAGTTTCCTTTTATAGGTCTATCAAAAGTGTCCCTAGAGGAGTGTAGGTGAAGTGGATAGGCTGCTATAGTGTGTCATAAAATGCCTCTAGTAGTTATTTCCTCAGAAAAATGAACAATGAAAGACCTGATGACTTTTGTCAAGGATGATGATGATGTAGAAGGTTTTTATCACATCAGATGAAGTGTATAGGTGCTTCCTTTTAGTGAAAAGTGTATATTTGGGCTGGGTGGATCACATTTTCTGGTGTATCACCTTTTCTTTTTTAGGCTTAGGCTTTGTTTTCAGCATCTCTCTCTCTTTTCATCCCCCCCACCTTTTTACATTTTTTGTTAGCAGTAGGAGAAACTAGGGCCTAAATGATACATAAGAGGGAGCTAGCCCTTATCTAGAGACTCTCCTCTCTAGCTTCACCAGTCCCACAGGCGAGAGGGGAGTTTCCATTGTTGTGTGAGGAAGACAGGAGCTTGGCCTCCTACCAAGGGTGCAATCTTCTACATCAATAGTTATACCCTAATTAAATAGGTCTATTTTTATCTCAAATGACCTCTTACATGTCCATTTCATATCTCTTTATGTGATGACTCAAGGTTTTTTACCACTCAAGTTTGCCAATGCTTCCTATATGCATACATTAGGTGATGGGAACATTAAATCTTGATAACACACCCGATATAATAATATTTAAATTCAACCAAGCATATATACACCGCTTTTCCTCACCTCATTTATTCAAAACCACTTTTGATTCACATTTAAAAACAATTTCTCTTTAAATGCAGACCTATAGGTCTGTATTTATTATGTTTTAAAGCCTCTTATGATGGTTGGATTAGTTTATTTAAGTCTACAATAATATCTACATTTATTATCACCATATTTATTAGGTTAAAACCCCTATATTCCCATAAAAATGTAGGACCAAACCTTTTTGAGACCATTTTTTACATGCAACTTCAAAATACAATCATCAAGCATAGAAACATGAATGTTACTTTGAAGGACTATGCATATAATCTTTAATCAAGTTAGAGAGCCTTGAATAGTATGGAATAATGGTTAACATATTTAATCAACCCTTGTATACATTGATCACTATCATCTCCTCCAAAACTTCAAGTGTAAACTATGACATATCTCACATGAAGGATCTTATTGATACTTTGAAATCTCATATGTGTGATTCTAATTAAAACAAGTGTGGAGTGGTTGTGGATACCTATTAGGACTTATGCCAAAAATGTTTAATATTGACAAAAAAGAGTGCATAAATTAATGAAAGAAATAAACAAGATTACCTCTCATGTAGCAAACTAAAAATGAGAGAGATTTTTAAGTGGGAAAATAAACATATCAAATAAAAACCCATGTGATCTTATTATAATGTTTTCTACCAAAATCTCCACAAGTACAAAATTGAATCAAGAGTACAAGAGAAGAAGAAAGAGAGATAGAGATTCTAGTGAGGAAACGAGGAGAGGAAGGGCTCTTTTATAGAACTAGAGAAGAAAAATGAGAGTTATATATAACCTCATTATGACCTTGTAATCCCTCCAAGTGTGTGCCACTTGTGTCCTAATCCCTTAAAAAGAGAGAGAAATGTGTTGCATATGGAGAATGGAGAGTTACATGTAAGTAAATCTAAATACAACAAGTGGATTGAAGAGGTGATTGATACCTCATAAAGATAGGAATAAAATTCATTTATAAATATAATATATTCACACATTACTAAGACTTAGGATAATCTTATAAACCTATAAAAGGATCCAAATTAAGGTTAATTATCCAACACTCCATCTTAAAATTAAATTGTGGTTACAAAAGTGGAGAACACCTTTATAAACAAAGAAAGGAGTTGAAATTAAATAATATTCCCTCTTAATATAAACTTCCTTAAAAAGGAATTACACAAGTTTAAGGAGAAGAAAGAAGAGAAGGTATCGCCAAAAGTTGTAAAGAAGAAAGTGTGATCACCAAAAATCTCCAAGAATCCTTCTTAGACAAGGTGGTTAATTCACCATCGAACAAAGACCATGCAGAAGGAGTAATGATCCATAAAACCCTAAAAAATAAGAAAGCTAACACCAATATTTCAAGTTAAGTAACCATTATTCCAAAAAAAAAATACAATCTACATATATAAAGTAATAAAATTATATGTTAAGGCAAATTTAAGCATAAATTATATCATAAAGTGTGTAAACCTGGACAAAAATAAATTAGTCACAAAATCTCTAAATAAAGCATATATCCTTTACAATAAAAAATAAGGAATGCATATAAAATTTGAGTTAATTAAAATAGAGAAAAGTAATATTTGTCATGTGCAAAATATATTCTACATGAAGCATTATAATAACTATCACAATAGCACACATCAAAGTCTATAGAAGATTTATCAATTTTATGAATTCAAACAACTTTACCTTTAGAGGTAGGAGATTTAGATGTTTTGCAACAATGCAATTAATCATGCGTGGATTTACCACAAGATTTACATGGATATAATTTCCAACATTTAAATATATGATGCCCATGTTTTCCATAATCTGCACAAGGTTTAGTATTTTTAACCAAAATATGAACACTATAAGTATTATAATCAAAACAAGTTTCATGATAAGTCTTTCAACGAGAAAGACAATACGATTTTGAATTTATAGTAGAAAAATGTGAAAGAGTAGAATCAACATAATTGAGACCTTTGGAGTTTGTGTTGGAAGTAGGAAAAATAGGATCGATAATACCATATTGATACTTACTAAGTGAACCACCTAAATAGCCCATATTTTGCATGATTTTTAAGTTGGGGTTGGTAAAAGACATGTGCATAGGTGTTTGAGAAGCACAATAATTTTCATCAACATTAGAGCTATGAGTAAAAGACACAATTTTTTTCATTTAGAGCATCTAAATAAGATTTTATAGTTTGTATATATTTAATTAAAGAGGATTTTAAAGCATGCAAAGTCTCATTTTGAATTGCAATTTGTTTTTGAAGAACAACTATTTCATTATTTTTAATAGTTTGCATAGTTTTTGGAAAAACAAATAAAATGACCAATTTAAGGTCCCTAAGAGCAACTAAGATAAAGTTCACTAACATTAAATGAAAATCAATGAAAAGAAAAATCAATTGATCTATAAAACATTGAAAAAAAATCATTTTGATTGAAATGTTTAGATCAATTAACTTCTAAATATTAATGCACAATAAAACTCCAAAAAATAGTTTTGATTTAAAATAAAAAATGCATTAAGAATATTGATTTAAATGTTATATTAGAAAGTAACATTAAAAACATTTTTTTAAAGATAAAATAAAAATAAAAAATCATTTCACATGGGTTTGATATAAAATATTTAATTTTTTAATTTGAAAAACATGATCACATATGTCCAAAAAAAGACAATGCAATATTTGTTTAACCTTTAAATCCTCATGCCATGAGATAAAAGGGAAAAATAATTGTTTGAAATAAAAGTCATAAAAAATATTTTCTTGTCTTATTTGGATTCTAAAAGTTTATTTAAAACCTTAAAACATAACATATAAAAATCCAAATGAATAAAAATAAATTAGTTTGATGAGGCTTTCTATGGAGAAAAGAAATGATAATTTACCAAGTGAAGCGACACATAAAGATGAATTAATTTCATGCAAGTAAACCATTTGCCACTTGTACTTATAAGGCATTTTAAACTGCAACATGTTTTTTTTTTTTTTTGTTTAAAAAATAAAAAATGTTGAATAAGGAATGAACAATGAGTGAGTTTCTAATATCTCACTTTGTTATTTTATTCCTAATTTAATGTGTTTTCTTAAAAGACATTTTAATGCTTTGAAAAAGAAAAGAGATTTAATTGTTCAGTGATTTTACAAACTCAACATATAAATCTACATCCAAAAATCAAATATGTCATTATAAAAAATAACCCATGGAGCTTAAAAAGGTATGATTTTTAAATGAATTGAAATGATAAATTTTGTATTACCAAATAATTTGAGTCCAATGAAGCACAATAAAAGTCTAATTAAATAAAAACAAAATGCACATACATGAGACTAAAAATAAATGGATTTAAATTACCATGATAGAATAAATGGATATTAAGTGAAGAAAAATAAAAAAACAAGAGGAAACATTAGGGGAAAAAATAGAGACTATGCACAAAAGGAAAATACTTAAATAACTTACTAGTTATGGTTAATTTCCACAAGGAAGCATTCTGAACTGAAGGAGAGGTAAACCAGTAACAAAATTGATCAACATGTGAGACTTTGAGAACAAATTAAAAGAAAAATAAAGAATACAAACATCTATAAGGAGTTCATAAGAACTACTTAGTAAAAGACAAAAAATATCTTATCAAATGATCAACCAAGAATCACAATTGTAGGGAAACAAAAAAATCTACCAGAAGGATTTTGACTGAGCCAAGCACAAAAAATAACTGAGATAAAAAAAATAGTGTGTGAAACTTTAGAGATTAATAAATCATATAGTGATAAAAAAAATAATATGTAGAGGTACACCATAAATAGTAGGGTTATTAGGGTGAAATAAAGAGTAAGACACAAAAGACACAGAACTAGATGCAAATAAAAGCCTTTTACAACCAAATAATTGAAAAATAAAATAATAAGACTTGTAAAATGCATTGAAAAGCAAAATTTGAATTTGTTTGTGACAAAATTTAATAAACAATAACTGAAAATGCAAGAAATAATGGGTATTATTAATAATATATACTTGAAAGAAATGTTTTTAATGTAACAAACTCAATAACTATCTTTAAAAAATTAAAAAAAACTTGTTAACCTCCTTGAGCAACCTACAAATAAATGTAAGAAAAAAATGGAGATGGATTTGGAAAAAAACCAAGATTCCTCTAAGAAAGGCATTCACATACACTAAATAATCAACATTATAAATCCATGGTTTTGACACCATATTAGGATTTATGCCAAGAACTTTTAACAATGACAAAAAAGAGTACAAAAAATAATGAAATAAAGAAACAATATTACCTCTTATGGAGAAAACCAAAAATGAGACAAATATTTTAAAGTGGGAAATCATTATGTATTAGAGGAAAACCCATGTGATTTTATTAGAAGTCTTTCTACCAAAATATCCACAACTAAAAATTGAATCAAGATCACAATAGAAGAAGAAAGAGATCTAGATATTTTAGTGAGGAAAAGAGGAGAGGAAGGGCTCTTTAATATAGTTAGAGGAGAAAATGGGAGTTACATATAACCCCATTATGACCTTACAAGACCTCCAAGTATGTGCCACTTCTATCCTAATACCTTATAAAGAGAGGGAAGTTTGTGTCAATTACTTGAATGTAACTGTCTCATATATATATATATATATATATATGTATATATATATATATATATGTATATATATATATATATATATATATATATATATATATATATATATATATATATATATATATGAGAGTTACATTCAAGTAAATCTAAATCCAAAAATTGGATTAGAGAGGTGAGTGACACCTCATAAAGGTAGGAATAAAATGCATTTATAAATATAATAAATGCACACATTACTAGGACTTAGGATAAGCATATAAACCTATAAAAGGATCCAAATTAAGATTAATTCTCTAAAAATACCTATACAAACACCCTAAAACACTCATCATGCTTCAACAAGCTTTATACTACATGAAAATGGTGTAAAACATGAGCATGTGGGGTTCAACAGTTATTTTTTACTAGCTATCTTGTTAGTGATTATTCATATAACTCAGCCCCTAGAACCATAAAATATTTCCATAAATATTAATTCCATGAGGGGTACTTATTATGCCTAGGATAATTTGGTTCAAATCTTTTGTACATTCATGAAACAAGCAAAAACTTTTGTCATTCTTGAGATTGTGAAGAGCTCAACTAGGTTCCTTAATATTTTATGAATTTGTTGACTTCTAAACACTTGTGTAACCTCATATTAAGTGTGTATAAGTTGAAAGGGAACTTTCATACACATTTCACTTGATTATGGATCCTCTTAGCCATACAAGTGACTTAACATTGCTTCTTTTATATGATTTTCATTCTTTGGGCTTTAGACTGCAAGTTTCTCTAACCCTAACAATATTCTAACCATTCTATGACATCATACACATTATAAAATATTTTTTAATGTTTTTCCTTGAGAAACATACATACCTTTATTTAATTTTGGCTTAGAAGGTGACTTATAAACCTTGGGGGGTACATGACAACATGATAAAATATTAATGCATGGTTATATGACCTTGAAAGCATGACTAGAACTAATAAAGTGACTCATCAAAATGATTTGAACTTTGACCATACATGGAAAAAATACTAGTTAATGAATGACCTTTGAAACTATACAAACACATGAAAATACCAAACCTTAGTCCATGCTAAACAAGGATTAACTGACCACTTAAAGACCATAATAAGATGCAAATGACCATATACAAGATTAGAGAGCCATACAACAAATTTTAAACCTATATGGGTTGACCATTTTAACTTGGGGTCAAAATTGGTCAATAATTAGTCAAGGAGGCTTTACATAGTGAAATTCTAAAAAATATAAGGGATGTGAAGGATGAGGTTCCCAAACATTCCTAGGAGGATATTCTTTCTAGTGTGAGTCCTCTAATGGCCATTATTGGTTACAACCCTAAACCAATCATAGAGGAGGATGAAGTATTCTTAGATATCTTGATATCATTGTTGATAGTACTAAAGATTCATTAGAGATCATTATTTTGGCACACTTCTATAGTTACATGCTTATAACTAATGTTTTCAGAGAATGGGAAGCCAAGAAGTGGAAATTGATGGGTTGCATTGAAGTTGTTTCCATGGCTAAGAACTTATTTTTGGTCTCTTTCATTTTTTTGGAGGACTGTGTGAAAGATCTTGAAGGAGGGCCATGTTTTTTGGGAAAATAATTTTTTTCTTTAAGGAAATGGAATCCTATCCTTAACCTTGATATTTATTCCTTAATGGAAATCCTTAGGTGGGTTACACTACCAAGATTCCCCCTAGATTTTTATCAAGAGGTTTTCATAGTAATTGTTAGAGTTATTGGACAATCGATGTCTATTGATCTAGTCAAAAAGTCTAATATGAGGTTGGTTGAAGCTAGATTCAATGTATATGTTCATATAAACAAACCCATTATAAGAAGTATTAATCTCAAATATAAATTTACAACCTTGATGCAAAAGATACTTTATGAAAGGGATGATGTCATCTACAGAGGGTGTGATTTAGAGACATGATAAAAGCTAATGCTCTATTTAATAGAAGCCATTAGATAAGGATCCTATGAAGGATACCAAACTCAAGAAGTTATAAAATGTGACCTATGAGCCATAGGGGAACCCCTATATTAATTAACTACCTCACCCTTATGGATCTCTACAGATAAAAGATAGTTCAAATTTAAGAGTCCATAGTTATGGTATTAAAAGGAAACCTAATGAACCATTTGAGGATAAGTTAGTTCTATGGATATTTAAAGAGGATAAATAATCCATTATTTCCTTGATCAATTTTCTAGTGTTAGTGAGAATGAAAATAGATGGTACCCTGCGGTTCCTTAGCCTAGTGGAGAAAGGAAAAATAATTCTACCTTTAAAATCTGGGTTCTCCTTTGGACCTTGAAAATCCAAGGTTGAGATTGTTTTTTATCTAGCAAGAATTTAATGGGTTACCCTAGGGATTAAAATAGGAATCCATCCCTGATAAGAAGGATCATGTTACTTATGGTATCAACACCTAGTTTTTGAATGCCTCTCAGTCAAATTTTTTCTAGCAACTCCAATATCCCCCAGAATTACAAAGTAATTATGGCATCATCATGGGAACTCCACTTACCTAAGAGGAAAAATGGATAGAGTTAAAAACTATAAAAAGAGAAAGGAAAAAGTGGCACCTAGAGTTAGTATGAGAGGAAGGAAAAATCAAAAAAATAAGGAGAAACCCCTAAAATTAGTAAATGGAAATACTCACAGATCACAAAGGATACTTAGATAATCTAAACTATTATAATTTCCATAAGATGCTTCATAAAGAGCTGAGGTTCTTTAGGACCTATAAATTTTGTTAATATTTCATCCTCCTATGTTTCTAAATTATAATTGGTTCAAGTGAATACTTAATAGGATCCCTAATTGTATTTTCTTACTTGATAAGAATGGTATCAAAATCTAATCAAGGGCCTAGATTCATTTCTTGATCCTATGGGTGTTATTGATTTAATCCATTACAATTTTGAATGAAATTACAATAAAATCTTTTAAATTTTGAATTATGTGGGAAAAATTTCCATCTACAAAATAGTTGGTGGGAAGGGTATTTATTAATCAAACTGTGTAACTAGGATTTTAAAAAATTTAAGCTTCATTTAGTTGTTTGTTGGATCATTAAGTTGCGTTTAATTCTTAGGATTTTTTATAGTTGTTTCCCTTTTGAATTTTGGAATAAGAGTATAGAGGGTCACACTAGGTACACTATGGACCCATAGAGATATGATCTCAAACACTCTTCTAAGTTATTGAAGTGTAAGAATTTGATCCTATATGTTCTCGATAAGATTTTAGTAAACGTTGAAGAGAATTGCAACTCTCTCATAGAGAGATTTGTAGGAGTGAGTCATGGAATTGAATAAGTCATGAATTAGACCAATAAGAAGTGGACTAGTGTAGGAGAGGTCAATTTCTTTGGTATTGATAATAAGTGCTTATTGTTTTCATTTGGTTACAAGAATTACTACCTTAAGATTCTTAATGAATTTCTATGGTTGATGGGCAAAATAATTATTTTGCTTCAACCTTGGAAAATTAATTGGTCCTCCTTAGAGTTTAAGTTAGATAAGATTCTTTTGTGGATTAAACTTATAGGTCTCCCTCTCACCTTATAGGATGACTAGATTCTGAGAAGAATAGTGCAAACCATTAATTTGTTTATGATTATCAATCCAATCACCCTCTCATGTAAAAGGTTTGTCTAATCCTGGATATATGTGTTTATTTTAATGGAATAGTCTCTCCCTATATATTTTTAGCTTTGGTTTACTCTGGGCTCTTGGAATAAAAAAATTATGTTTGAAAGGGAAAATGATTTTTTTTTGTGTTGTAGGAAATTTGGTCACCTTAAGGATTCATGTCTAGTGAACCAAAGAATTCAACATGATATCAACTTCAAGGTGAAGGATATTAAATATATCCTTGGATCTTAGAATTATGATGGGGAGGTTATTAGCATCACCCCTAATGAAATCCATGAGAATATTATGAGTCAAGAAGATGCTAAATATGTTTTGAGTAGGAACAATCCTTGGATCTTCTTGTAGTTGGTATCTCTTATTAGATCTAGACTTTGGATATTACATTGTGTTGATTTGGGTTCTTTTTTTTTGCCTCAGTTATTTCCTTTTTTCCTATTGGGACCATAAATCTTATGTATCCTAGACTGGACCCCACACTAGTTTTATGGGGATTTATCATTAATCATACCATATAAATCATTAACCTATAAATTAAGATTATATGCATTGGTGTCAATTGGGTTTAAGGTGTCTATGGTGATTAATATAAAATCAAAGGTTAAATCATATGGTAAAGGGAAATACTTCAATCTACATGGCTTAAATCCCAATTATCCTTTAGTACCAAAGTGAGAGTCTATAAATCCAAATAAAATTGTAGATTGTGCTCCCATGGTACAGTCTAAACCCATGACTATAATGGTCTAATCAGATAAACATAAAACATAAATCCCTTGGGCCTACAATAATGTAAAACTTAGTCACATGGAAGAATTTTTATGAAGGTCCTGACTTGTCATATTGAAAAGGGATCTACCATACAAGAAAGGGCTTGTGTAATAAAAAAAGTATTTTATATATTTTATTTTTTCAATTATTCATTATAATCACACCACTAAATTAAAAAATATGAAATTAAATATGAAAATTTAATAAAATAATGAATTTACATATAATATTTAATTGGGAATTATTTTGACTCATTTTCCATGTAGATATTTTCTTGAATTCAAGAAATTTTACTAGAGGAATTAGGGTAAAATATAGTTTTTCTTAAAAAATAATAACATATAAACCATAGGCTTTAAAAGTACATAGTAAAATTCAATAGAATAATGGTGGATTATAATACACAAATAAATTGATTTTTGAAGGTTTAAGTGAAATTATTTTAATGCCCAAAATTATATAAGGTGAACTATCCCTTTTTGGGCCAAAGAAAAAACTTTCCATTTCAAACACTTAAAATATAAATCTTTAGTTTCTATTACACTATTATAATAAATCAAACACGATGGTATTTTTCATCAAAATTTTCAAATCAAATAGCACATTGAGATAATAATGTCCATTTATTGCAAATGTACACCTACTTTCAAATAGGTAAAATAAAGAACATAAAAATTATAGCATATAAAATAAATATTATTTCTCTTTCTTTATCATAAGCTAAAAAAATCATTATATTTTAATGTATCCCAATATCCAATGAAATTTGAATATACTTTTACAATAAAAATTTAACAAAACTATTCTTCTAATCTAATCTCAAAATAACTCTAGAAATACCAAACAAAGGAGGGTATTGACTCCCATACATTAAAACCATCATGATGAAACTATTTTAGGCATCCCCCAATCTAATAATTCCCAACTCAAAGCATGGTAACAACAAAAAATTAGATAAGGTAAATTTGGGTAAATGGGAAGGTGTAAATCTTAGTTATATGGATTCACCTATCAAAATTCACTACAAATAAGGTGGTTCCACTAACATCCAATACTAATAAGACTATAAAATCTCCCATTATGGATGAAGTTTGTTACTCTCCAATGTATGGTGTTGGAGAAAGATCACTCTGGGATGCCTTTCCTCACTTAAAACCTTATCCTTTTCTATGTGATCTCTTTTTATAACATCATTTTTCCTATTTCATAAATCCTGTGTAATAGAACAATGTAAGAGGGCATTGGAACATAGTTATTATGCCCAAACGCTACTAAATGAATATATATGTTAAAAACACAAAATAAGACAAATTCACCATCATTTTAATATAATTTCATGTCAAATAAATGGTTTTAAAAATGTAAAAATAATTTGAGTTATTTTTTCATCTCCATGACTTAATATGGATAAAACTAACATGGTCAACATAGCTCAACCATGATAAACAAACTGTAAAAATGGGAAAGTAAAAAAACCATAGTAACCTTTTTAAAACTATAAAATATGAATGAAATAATAAAATTTTGAATCAAATAATTATAATATGTGTAATATAAATTCCTACCTTTATTCCTTCACTTGTTCCTATATAAGAACTCTTCCTAAAAGTGCCTTTCCACAAGCAATCCTTTTGTCCTCCAAGCTTCTTCCACCTCCTTAAGAAAAATATCTCCTCCCAAAAGTATAACAACGACAAAAATTTACTCCAAGGAGATATTTTTCCTATTTTTATTAAAAAAACACAATGTTAAATGGAAATATCACGCTTGTCACTTACCATTCCTTGGCCCTTTGTTTAAAAGTCTTACCATGTAATCAATTGCCTTACAAACTAACGTGGGAAAGTAAGGATCACCCATTATCATTAATATATTTTCATTCAAATTTAATAAATGGTCACATGCATGTTCATAAATATCTTTTAAAGTTACCAAAAAGGTTAAAATCTATTCCTCTTGTCAAAGGACCTTAAAAACACCTTAAAATATTTTTTCTCTACCTTTTAATACCTTAAAACTTTGGTATATAATTCCATCTAAGTTTTTTGGAAAGTGGAAACTTATGTGGACCACCTATTAACCTAAATTACTCACTTTAATGTTAAATTCACTTATAATATATGGCAAAGGGGTGGGAATAGTGTTTTTTTTTCCAATAATCCAAAGACTCAGAACTAGTTAGACAAGACATATAGGATTGGAGTATAATTTTGGATGTCATGAAGGACACTTATAATTTGATACCAATGATATACCCATTCTTGGAATAATAATAATTCCCTTATATATCCTCTTGTAATCTCAAAATCATTCACCCATAAATGTTCTCTACCCTAGATAGTCAAAGTAATTAAA
Organism: Torreya grandis; assembly: GCA_037957365.1. Classification (NCBI taxonomy): domain Eukaryota; kingdom Viridiplantae; phylum Streptophyta; class Pinopsida; order Cupressales; family Taxaceae; genus Torreya; species Torreya grandis. The sequence continues at coordinate 1,957,783 of JARHVA010001162.1, forward strand.
CTTGAAACAATTTCAAGTAACATGTAAAAACAAGCATTAAATACATATAAGCATTAAAATAATAATTTTATCTCAAAAAATTATGTGAATTATTTATAAATTTCAAACTTATTTTTTAACAACATAAAATAGGTGTTGTAATACAAAAAAACAATTTAAAGAGTAAATGTATAAATTAGGATTTACTCTTTGAGGGATCCTTGACACTATAAATATAAGGAGATAATTTATATAATTAACATTTTAGAATATTATTACCAATGTTATCATAGTGTAAATGATGAAATTAGTTATGGATAATATTTGAGTAAAATTATAAATGTGTTCTTGTATACACCAAGTTGATATTGAATAAATATGTCTAGAAAATTGAGGTGGATAAGATAGATGATGTGTATACTAATAGAGGGTAAGTGTGATCAAGAATCATATATATTTACATTATTTATGTATATAAAATTTAAATTTCAAAAGTTTCAAATAAAAAATTTAGGTGCATATAGTTTATTGGGAACCTAGTGTGTGGTAAGTGTATGCAACAAATAAAGATAGATATATGGATTATTTGACTTAATAAATCCAAGATTAGATAAGGTAATTAACTAAAATCCATTGAAATACTATTTATATCATATTCATGACCAAGTTGGATCCACTAAACTTAACTAATAGATATATTATCACATGAAACCAAAAGAGAGGGTTTAAAAACCTCTTTGCAAATGATATTATTCAATAAACCTAGCTAAGCCTAATCACATAAAATAAAACTAATCCAATGCTCACCAAATCTTGTGGAACAAAGGGGGATGATTAAACAAAACAAAACAAATAAGGGATCATGGTAGGTAAATAGGGGCCAAATTACATAAAATGGAGGATGGAAATCAAATAAAACATTATATATAATAAGTTTAATCATAGAGGTAATCTAAATAAGGAATTATACATTCAACACATATTAATTATATAAAATATATCTATAAAATAAAATAACAAGAGGTAGGAATACTTACCTTGGGTGAACCCATCGAGTCTAAATCTCTCCCTTAAAAAATGGTGATTTCAAGAGGTTTTTATGGATTTTTAAAGATTATGATATAGAAATAATATGTAGGTTAAAATATTCTTAATTTAAATCAAAAAATTCCCATAAGACAAGTTATATTCTCTTCAAGTAAAACCCTAAGCAATGGCTCCTTCAAATGTAGATTTAGTAGAATTATGCATTGTAATGATGTGAAATTGAATTTTTAATATATTAGATCTAACTAATCCTTTTATTCATAGTAATATATAGGTACTAACCCCTTTTATAATTTTATCTAATAATATCAGCCCACATGGCTTAGTTTTAATAAATATTATTTGGTATTAAATTAGGTCAGCCTGATTGACATAGTTGCATGATATAGCATAAGTTTATAAATTGGGATGACTAGGTTGAATCCAAAGGATTTTATTTACCTGGATCATATAATATAATGATGTGGTTAGATAGGATAAATTATTATAAAAATGGGTGAAAGAGTCAAACAAGTTGACTTAGTAGGAAAAGTGAGTTTTTGCTTAGTTAGGGACTATTGAGAAGGGAGTTTAAATAAGGGATAAAGATATGAAGTGTATTTAAATGATAAATATATATTTTAACATTTATACATGGACATATAGTTTATTTTACTTTAAGTTATATGTGTGTGTGTGTAGAATGTGTGTATAGTGTATGTGTACTTTTAGATTGTTTGAGAGTGGTTTCAGACCTCTAGGAGCTATAATGTAAAATTTAGATTTTGGAGGGTCCTATTAGATTTTAAACTTATCCATTTTAATTTTTTTTTAATATTTTAGTGAGGTATCATATGATTTAAATAGATAGACACTCTAAATAAACTATAATAATAGTATGAGTGATACAAAGCCACAATAATCTTATGAAGCACCAATGGTCTAACCACCCCTTCTCAGTGCATCCTTTAAGGTGTGCACTCAAAGATATTGAAACTTGATAGTTTATTAAAATATATAACATGTTATTAAATGATCATTTTAAAAAATATTATGTGTATACATATGCCCCACTTTAAGCTCTTTTTATGTCATAAAAGTATAACATGGGATGGTGTTTCAATAAAGAACCTATCAACACATGATAATGAGCTAAATAAAAATTAAATACTTAAATTAATCATGAAATGAAATGAAAGTAACTGAAATTAAC
>JARHVA010001162.1:2597500-2765000 GCA_037957365.1 Torreya grandis
AATAAAATTCATGTATTTAGGCATAATTCAAGTGATTTAAGATATGTCAAAAATTAACATTGGCAAGTACCTACGACCAGATTTGATTGTCTACACCTACATCGTAGTCATATATATTATAAAATTCATGTGTGTATGACATAAAATATACTATCTACTAAAATATGTGATAAATAACATACGTAAAGAAGTAAACTAGCAACTCATATCATGCTCAGTTCTTGATATTTTATTTTTGAGAATAATTTGAATGTGTTTATATTTTTTACATTTGGTTTTTTCATTTTATTTAAATATTTGAATGCTTTTATAATTTTAGAAATTTTGGTTTGATTTTTTATATATTTTATACATATTTTATTTTCATTGAAATTTTGACATATTTGAATGTTTTTGAACTTTTGACATATTTTGTTTTTTAAAATTTTAGTCATATCTAATGTGTGCAAAAGAAAACTAGCTAATGATCTCATAAATGGGAGGACCATAGTGCATGAATGTATCATAGAGTTGGAGGGTAACTTTATATGAACAAAAAGTGTTACATATGGATCAGTTTGAATATAAAAAATAATCAAGTATTGTAATGTAATTACCTTGAACATTTTTCTTAGAATATTTTACAAGATGTGTAACTCTAAAGGGTGTAGGAATTAGTGGGGTTCATTTTATAGTATAATATTGTCTCACTACTTAAGTATATTATGGAATACATTAAACTATCTAAGTTACTTCCTTAGGACACACTATAAAAGGTAATTATCTTTTATAACTTTAAATAACTCTTTGATGTAAATCTTATCTTCTAGGAGGGTGTACTACTCTCCTTTGAATTGGTTGTATAGAAACATATTGGATAGGTGTAATATTTATATCTACACTTTTTTCTTGAGTATGCACAATAACTAACTATGATGGTGGTGGAATATGAGGAGGATATTCCATTGACTATAAAGGGTATTCATATCAAATTCCTAAAACTTTGACCACTTGATTAGAATGTATATATCTAAAACATTGATGTATTATAGATATAATTATGCATAACTTCTATATCCAAGGACATCCTAATAACATATAAAATAGTCATATGTTTAGTAATACTAAGAAAGGAGTAGACATTTTTTATGTAAAAATCTAAAGAGATAGCACTATGTTACCAATAGTATTATGTTCTAGCTTCCTCTGTGGGTGTGCTTAACTCAATAGTATTCTCATCAATAAGATCTTGTATCTTATGCCTTAGCTTGTAACACTTATCTGTATAATGTCCAATACATACATGGTAGTCATAATATGTGTCAATTTAAAATCTATTATGTTTAAGTTTAATAATATCAACCTCTAATGGTAAAGGGAGAGATATGAAATACCATTAAATTAATTTATGCATCAAGACATGAGGAGGTTATGTTAACCATGTAAACTACCTCCTTGGTAGAGATATCAACTAAAGATTAATAATTGTTTTTGATACTACATTGACTCTTAATTTTTCTTCATTTTTTTTACATTTGACCTTGTATCTTGGATTTATTTGAAACTTAATATTTAATTTATTTGTAGTATTTGGTGTGTACTTATGTTTGTTCAAATCGAGGAGATTGACTTCTCAATATTTGACTGTATGGCATAACTCATCAAAATATTTGATTTTTTTGAACTTGATAGACTGATTGAGTGGTGATATAAAACTTTAAATGTCTTATAATTCATTATCTACCATATAATTAGTAATATTAGATAATGTTATTTTATATCAAAGAACATATTCACTAACTGGATCATTAGACCCTTGATTGAGTTTAGAAATTTACATATAAGATAGTTTTTGACCCATTTTAATAGATAAGTGTGCTAGAAATTGATTTACCAAAGGGTTGAATAATTTAAATAATTGGAGTGGAATACCATATAATTGTCACAAATCATAGTCTTTGAGGATTTGTGGAAAAAACTTAGTTAATAACTTGTCATTGTATGCATAATCCAAGCATGCTATATTAAATAATCAAATATTTTGTTTGGGATCACATTTCCATCATAAATTATAAGCTTAGGAGCTAAAATTCCTATTAGTAATGGGTAAAATGTTATATAAAGTTCCAAATGATTATGAACAAAATTATGGGAATCCATTGAATGGCTAGATATTGATACACCTTCCTCTAAATAGAACACCTTAGCATGTAGGGATATAATAATATGTTCAATAGAATGTGCATTAGAAGAGATTGGTGGTGGATGATGTGTAGCAATGAAAGGATTTACATATGATTCATTTGCATAAATAATCATATTAATATGTTTTAAAACTTGTGATACCACCATATCTAGGGATGTTATCACATATGTAATTAGAGGCATTGATTTAGGAATAGTAGAAATAGTAGAAACTAGAACACCTAAAGTGGAAGTATCAAATTTAGAGGAAGTTAATTATTTTCCCATTGTAGAATCTTGATCCAATTTTTTTCATATCTTGCAATGTATAATAGCGCATCCATTTTATTTGGATTTGCATTAAGATAATCCATGAATTATTTAACATTACTTTCATTTTATTACTTTATATTGGATTTATAAGTGTCAAAAGTCATGATATATCCATCAATAAGGTGTGTAATATGATTTATAGAATTATCAATTTACAATTTTAACTCTTGTTCCCAATTCATACTTGATTTTACAAAACTTTGACTTAACAGTGTGTGTATCCTAAAGGAATCATGACATGATATAATATTACAACAATATGAATTGAGGAAGGGTAGAGATTTTACATTATTCATTTTATACTTTCTATTATATTTTAGTTTGATGCATACCAATATATAGTGAATCCAAATAACACCTCATAAAGTAATATAGAATGTGATGATAATCCTCACTAGCTCTACCAAAATATATAACCAAAATTACATCATTATAGCCATTATTGGATTTGAATTTTGAATTTTCCAATAGTATTTGAGGTGTAACTAGACAAGGTGTGTTTGATTTTTAGGTACTCAGATATACTAATCCAAAGATTAAATAGTGAGTAAGGCCTAAATGTAACTAACTATGGAGGATCCCATCATCTCATGGATACATTATCCTATGTTTGAGGTATGTTGAAAGTAACTAATTGGACCTAACTATTTATCGATGTATTATAGAATCAAATGATTGAAAGCATTCATATGATAAAAATAAAAAACCTAGGCATTTTAATATACTATGAGTAACATCAAAACTAAAATTTGTATATATTTATATATAATGGATTGGGTATATGATTCAATACCCTTCACACCACAATGCATATAAAACTAAAAATTAGTTTACCCAAAATAATAGCTCGTTATGAGTTCTACAAATGTTGAAACACAATTATAAAAAATAAAGAACAAACGAGGGTAAATTTAAATTAAAAACCAAACAAGAGAAAATATTTGTGTTCAAAGAAAATTAGTAAAAAATCAAAAACTCTAGGAAAAAATTAGAAAGGTAATGTTAAAAAATGTACATGTTTACCAATTATTTTACCATGTTTTTGATAAAATAAATGAATGCTGTGAAAAAATTATAGAAATTGATATATCTAATCATATTTTAGTATATAACCTTTGGGAATTAATTTGAGTGTAAAGTAAAATTGACTATTATTGAGATTGAAATTGAAAGTGGCATATGCTAAAAATAGTAAGTTCAAATAATAATGTGATATTTATATTTTATAGTTTATGGTTTATAGTTACTTGTAATTTATGTCTAATATTAAAAATTAGAATAAGATATTATTGTTCCAAATCAAATCCAAAGGTAAGATCTATGGATATTTTTGGACAAATTTGTGCTCCTATTTTAAACCTAGATTTCACCCTAGCTAAGAAAAAGATTGTTCAAGTCCTCTCCTCAAATCTAGGCCAACATGGGAATGACCATAGGCTATGAGTTACCTAATATTGGGTCAAACCTTTAGGATTTTTAATGAGTCTAGATCCTTTGATGTATCACTTAGATCATTTCCATTAAAACCTACTAATTACTAGGGGAAAAGGGAGAGAAAGATAAATAAAAGGGAAATATAAGATAATGTTGGTGATGCACATAAATTGATTGCTCGTCCACTTTGTTTTCACCTATAAAAACACTAATAAGATAAGAAAATGATTAAATATACAACTCCAAATGTTAATTATGCATCAGTATTTCATGTAGAGGTTCACCAAGTGATCAAAAATTGAGGGTAGTGATGGAGAGGCCAAATTCAAGGCACCAACCAATCAATGTATCCACATGATAGCTTCAATTGAATGACATTAAACACTAAACATGACCTACATAAAAATATATATAGTAGCTAGGTGAGATCAAGACATCACAAGGGAGAGATTTCTATGACATATACAAATCAAACTGACATTAACACACTATACTAGAACAATGAAATATGAAATAGTCAACTATTTATCTCAAGAGATTACAAAGATCAATATTGGTAGAGTCTAGTCATGCTCAAGAGAGGGATAGATTTAAAGTCTTAGAATCCTATATTTATAGAATAAGGGAATGAGAGAGATGGGGAACATATGTGTATAAATTAATAAATAGGGTATAATTACTTTGATGGAGTGTCAACCACCTTTATTTAATTCTCCACCATATTTTGACCAAATCAAGACATAATCCATCATAAATAGACCAAATTTTTTCTATTTCAAAATTCCATGATATCTTTCATTTGTTGATAAATATGCTATATGATAAGAATGTTCTTAGGATGATAAGTCATACTCTTTCTAAGAAAGAAAAATCTTTTAGGTTCTGAGAATGCATTGAATACTCCAACTACAATTTTCAACCACCAAATCTCCATCTTGGGACTCTACACCATCCTCTTCTTGGCTTGATTATAAGGAAAATATTTTTATGTCCATTAACCTAATTAAACCATGAATATGTCTGATTTAGGTGGTTAAATGTTCCTACTAAATTTTGGATGATAAGATTGTCATATTTATGCCTTGGTGTGTTCTTTACTATAACCACTGAACACATATCTACTATAGATGAAAACCAATCTCATTCATTGGTTTTCATAAATTAATAATATATACCTAGGTACATTTACATTGCTTGAACATCTTCATAACCCACCTTTGGTCCTTAATAGACCTAAAAACCCTATTTTACCTCTGCAGAGCTTTAATGGTGATGTTTGATCTATCTACTCTGGTTCAACTTGGGTCATATTTTCACCTCCAGTCAAAGTCTCATAACTTTGACCTTTAATAGTGGTTGTTGATCTTAATATAAGACTTTAAGATTATAACAAATTTGACGTTCATCATTAACCATCGATCTATGATTTGTATTGGATGAGGATCATTTGATTTGATTTGTCATGTACCGTTAATCTTATTTATATGAATGAACATGAGCCATAGATATTCTACCAGTTTAACATGCTTAAGACACTTATCACCTATGTATTTATCTTTGAGATTAAATAACCTTTTGACCCATCACTCATTATTGATCTTGGGTACATGATCAAATGCACACCATTATATCTTTGAGACGCACTGACATCATTTATCACCCACTCACCATTGATATGCTTTGTATGAATGAATGTGTACTGTTATATCTTTGAGACCCACTAAATTTATCAATCACCACACACTATTAGATCTTGGGTGCATGATCAAATGTGTACCTCTGTATCTTTAGTTTGAATTCAAATGGATATTTTCCATAACTTAAACTTGACATCCCCACACATGTTTAACTCTCTAATTCTAACTTTAAAGGCTTGTATCTTGAGATAAAAAGATCATAAAGTCACCAAATTTGTAGAGGATGATCTTGGCACTAAATGAATCATTTACACATGATATTTTGGGCTTGAGAGGATTCTTAAGCATACTCATAAATACATAAGAAAACTAGTTTGTTCATTTCTTTATGATGTGAAATGATGGTTTGGTTCTTTTAGACTTGTGCTTGAACTATTGTTTGAATTTCCAAGGCTCGAATGAAATTCTAAGGCTTGTGAACACATTCTTCATGTTACTGAATGCTATGAACACCATGTAAACCTACTTTCTCAAATTTTGACAAACTACACTTTAAGTTTACTTAAAGTGTTTCAAAAGCTTTGCAAGTTGTATATGATGTTTGGACCACTCATTCCATCTAGAAATATTTTTAGCTCATCCATCCAGGAAGAAGCTTTGTATGTAGGCCAAAATGGCCAACAACTCCCTAGATAATAATGTAAGTCATTAATGTTCATTGATTTCAAACTTATTCACTTTTACTATGAAAATGTTATGGTTGTTATAACACCTACATGTGTTCTTGATGATAGGGATGAGATATTTTTATTATGTATGTGTCATGCACAAATCATTATTTTCCTTATCTTTACCGTGAAAACTCTAAGGTTAATTGTGATAACTAAAAGCCTCTAAAATGAGAAAGAAATTATACTAGGTTAAACTGACCCCAATCACCCATATTTGTGATTGAAAACTACCTACATATATAGATACTCTAAGGATGGAATCAATCCACACGTGTTTCTCTCAGCTAATGTGATTGTGAAATTTTGCTCCTTAGTTATATGTATATAACTAAAAATTTGGATTTGATACTTGATAATGTTATCTCTTGACTTGATTTGAAATTCATTAAAATTAATTTGTTACTACTACTAGTTATTGGCATTGAATTTGGGAAGAATGTGGTATATACTTTCAATGTGTAATAATGTAAAATATATATTCAAAATATAAAACAAACCCCTTTGAAATGATGTTTTGATTTGCTTGTATATTGAAACCTTTTAAAAAATTCCTTTATTTTACTTATGAAATATTTGAGATGAGCCAAATGAATATTTTTAAAATTGAAAATAGGTCATTAAATATCACATGGATGAGGTTTTAATAGGTGGAAAATTTCATGGTAGTGGTCTTGTCTACCTAGTAGAGACTTATCCAAAATAAGGATAATTGTTTTGAGGTTGTAAAGTCTAAGAGATGATATAAGATAGTTTGATCATTGAATTATAAATTTTGTGTAGTAGTGATAAAAAACTAAGGGGTCAAGCCTACATATATATAAATGGAAAGAAGAATGGAAATTAAAAGTCATTTATTTGGCATTAAGTCAAGTAGTTCAAGATGTGTTAAGAATTAACATGGAAAGTATTGTGATTATATTTAGATATATGCATGAGTCAACAAAATAAATTCCAATGGATCAATTACTATGAAATTTTAAAATGGAGACATATCAACAACTCAATTAGATTAAATATTTAATTTGAATAATGTGATATCCTCTTGATATATGATTTTTTGACTTTATCTATACTCACAACACACCCAACTTTTGAATATGAGTCTAGGTATAGTATTTTAAATATGAAATGAATTTTAAATTTGAAGACCTAATTTTACCATAAATAATATATTTTGGATACATTATATCCAAATTCTACATTAATGGCATTAAATTATCCCATCCACATGTACTTGAAAAGATTAAATCATCAGTAACACACTCACACTCACACACACACACACACACACACACACACACACACACACACACACACACACACACACACACACACACACACACACACACACACACACACACACACACACACATGTTATGATATAAAACACAATCAACTTCAAATAAAAAATAATGCTAAATATAAAAATTATCACTCATAAATTACATATTCCACTAAGGAACTAAAATATTTATATAGCATACAAATGTCATTATTAAATTAATACAATAATAATAATGTTTCCACTTTTACAAAAACTTTAAAAATGTAATCAATGTTCAACAATCATAAAAAAATAACATAATGGAGTTCTCAAACCTGGGGTTATGAAAAGAATGTGCCTATGGTTTTCTCATGAAATCTTGTTGAAATGTTTAAGGAATTCATACATAAGTTATTATAAGTGTATTTAAATAACTATATTATGTATGTATTGGTTAAGAATAATTACACTAGTTTACACCTAATGTTTGAAAGTTTTAGGAAACTTTAGATATCCTTGACTCTTAAGCAATGTGCATTTCTAGTGTCATTTGGTGCATTTTTGGGACATGTCATATATAATAAGGTAATGTTAGTTGATATCAAAATTTAGTGGTGAAACTAAAACTATAAGTAACATAAATAGATGGAAGTGCATTTATTTTTTGGACATTATAAATATCATAGGAATTGTATCTAAAACAATAAGCATTTATAGGGCTCGTGGAGGAATTGGCTAAGAAGGACGGCTTGTTTAAGTTGAGGGATATATATAAAGATCTATTTAATATATTGAATAATATATTATATAGTGCACCAATTTTATTTTTTCTATATTTGAATATTTTTTTCATGGACATGATGATGAATTCATAACTATGGTGAGAACAATAATTGTGTAGCTTGGTAGAGGGAAGATTGATCGTCCTATTGCATTTTCAAGAAGGAAGTTATCTAATGATGAGAAAAATGAATACACACAAAATTATGATATCTATCAATGCATAAATAATCCTAATAGAAAAGATGAGAATCCATTAGTCATAATTATTGTTCAGGATCCATTTGACAAATGAGTTATAGATTTTATGGTTAAAATAAACCTTTATACATTTTGACAACCTAATACTTAATAAGATAGGTTTAATTTGTCCTTAGATAATATTATATGGTAAAAACTATAACTATATTATGTTGGAAATATGATTGTCATTGATGTCAAAAGGGACATTATGAACATGTCATTAATGCTTAGGGATATATATGGTGATTAGAGGATATAAAAAGGATCCTATAAGAGGTCAATCATGATTATAATGCTTGTGTGTGCATGATTGGAATTAATTTTATTCTTCACATTGATCATCTAGACATTTTGGGTCTATGATAGAAAAGATGAGAAGGCATTTTATTGACATCACCATTGTCATATATGAATGAGTATAGGGGAGATGGTCATATGGTTATGACCACATTAGTCCCTAGATATTATGCACCAAATTTAAAGCCATGAGATGAAGTGAAATTGAAGTTATGGTGATGCAAAGTTGGATACTAAGATAAAATTCACTAAATTTCTATACTTAACCAAATTTGCAAAAGGTCTAAATAGAGCCAAGTAATCATATTGATAAAGTAAATGCTTACACTCTTGGAGGTGTTATGAAAAAATGATCACATGGATCTATTAATTTTTATGCCTAGTTGATATGAACTAAAACTCAAGTCATGTAACATAGCGTGATAAAATATATGCTTGAGAAAAGTAGGGATCCAAGGCATTTTGACAGTGTTTTCCAACACAATCAAATTTGTAGTTTGCAAGAAAAATCTCAAATGCATTTTTATGAAGACATATCTTAAAACTATAAAGTATTTAGGAGAAATTGGATATGTGGATGGAATAACCTATGTAAGAGGATCATATTCACTAATTTTCAATTCACTATCTAAGTGTGATAAGAGTTATGCAATGCAAAGTTATCCTTCTAGGCAAAACGAAATGGTCTCCATACTTAGACAAAATCTACACAAGGTCATGTAAAGTTGTCGTGTTTTTTAAAAGATCATCTATAGACATTTAAAAAATAAATAGATATTAGATCTATTATGGGTTTTTCATGATCATCTTGAATATATGGAACGCAGGTTTAATTGAGAAGGAATGAGCTCAAAATTGAATTATCTTTGCTCTTTGATTGGATAGGGTTTCTTAGTAAAACCCTAAGGGTTTATGTCATGGTGTCAATAGGTGATTTTTGTTTTGATGGTGACTAGCTATAGTCTAGACTTGATAGCTTACGTTATAATTTAAGCCTTTGTCATTATTGCAAAATCAATCCTTTGACCTATCAATTACCAATCTAAAAGACTTAATTTTTCCTAAGTCTTAGACTTTATATTATGTTTGATCTTAATCAATGGCATGTGCTTCATCATACATAGAGGATACAATGGAGCATGATGAATTCAAGTTATCAAACTGAGCTTTGAGTGAGTATACAAATGACAAGTGTCATATTCACAAAGCTTGCTAGATAGAGACCCAATGAGTGTAAGCTTGTTAGATTTAATGATCAAGCTTATCAAAATATATGATAGTACATAGGTGATCATATAAAGGAGATATAATGGAGTGAGTGGACTTAGATGGAATAAAGTGATCAATGTTTATAGACACAATGTAAAATTAAAGATTTAGTACTTTTGAAAATATCAATGCAGTGAAAGTGATCAAAAGATATAGGAAGCATCAAGATGAGGTCAAAGTGTCAAAGTTTAATGACCATGATAAAGCTAAATTTTAGAAGTGTACAAATATCTAATGGATATCATGAGCCTGTCAAAAGGTGATCAAATGGACACATTTTAAAGCTAAACTAATTTAATAAAGACCTTCAGATCATGGTGCCAAAGGCAAGATCAATAATCAATATTTAAATTCATGTCTAGACAAAGAGTTAGTTGGATGAACATGTAGGAACTTGCATATAATCTCTATATCTCAACAAAAACAACATATCTACATTAAAGAGCCTATGCATCAAAACATGAGTCTAATAGAATCTATAGATAGTAAAGATATATGTAATTATGGCATGATATATGAGATCAAGATGTGGAAACTAGAAATTTAAGTCTTATGAAACTAAAGTCTAGAATTGATATGATGTGTTTGTAGTCCAAGTGTAAACATAGAGAAGAAGCAAAACATAGATCATTTGTTTATATATATGATATCTAAGATAAAGAAAATATAGTTGGTACATTTGCATTTGATATTAAGCTAATTCAAATATAGGTAGAAGTAGGGAGCAAAAGCCAATGAAAGGTGTCAAATAGAAAATCATAAAGACACAGAACCAGAGGGGGTAGAGAAGAGTAGAGAGGAATAAATACACAAAGAGAATGTGTAGAGTATGATCAATTGTAAATTAGACCTATAAAAAAGAATAGAGATTTGGATTAATGTATGAATTTATTTTATAAATTGGAGTTGTATCTTTATAAAAAAGTCTGATAGGTTGGTGCCATTATATAAGTTGAGTTGGTACTCAATTAGGGAATTATTACTTCCTTAGAGTTGGTGCTCTTAAATGAGGGGATTGGTGTCTCCTTAGGATTGGTGTCCTTAAATGTACCTAATGAGGTTTTTCTAGTGAGGCTTTGACTATGAGGATGGATTAGAACATTAGAGTCTAGAAACTATTCTCATTATGTTTTTTCTTTTGGGTTTTCCATGTATACATCTGGTGTATTGTGTATTTGTGTGTATATGTGATCTCTACATTTATTCTCTAATCTACATATGCTTTTTAATTTTATTTAAAAGGATTAAAGGACTGGTTTTAGTTGATCTACTGATTCAACCCCTATTAGTAGATAATTATGTCTCAAAAATTGGTATCAAAGCCTATGGTTCCTTGAAAGAAGCTTAATCAACTTAGGTAGATCTTGGAATAGTGAACATAATGACTAGTCAAGAAGTATCTTCATCAAACAAAGTACCTCTCTTTGATGAATATAACTATGATTTTTGGAGCATAATAATGGAAGCATATATATCTTCATTAAGGTTTTATGTATGTGTGTTTGTGGTAAATGGATATATAGCCCTTGCTACAACTCCTATTGATCAAGCTACCAAGAAGGCATATGAGATTAATGCTAAGGAAAATAATACTATTATTTATGGACTACCAAACTTAGAGTTTATCAAAATGATGTATTGTAAAAAAATTAAATATATATAGAACAAATATAAGATCATCTATGAAGGAGATGATAAGGTAAACTAGGCCAAGCTACAAACATACAAAAGTAATTTTGAGAGTCTTAATATGATTGAAGAGGAAAAGATTATAGATTACCTCCTCAGGGTAGATGAAATACTCAATACAATCAGAGGCCTTGGAGAAGAAATGAAACATTCAATCATTTTCAAAAAGGTTTTAATATCATTTTCATGAAGATACAATTCTAAAATATCTGCAATAGAAAAAGTAAGAGATCTAGATAAACTCACTTTTGATGAGTTACATGGGACCTTCACAACCTATGAGATGAGAATGGGAGAGACAAACACCTTGAAGAGAGAAGCTACATTCAAAGTAGCCAAGAAAGTAAAGGATGAAACATCAACATGTAAATCTGAGGAGACTAAAGAATAAGAAGCTAACTCTGTTAAAAGACTAAAGAGAGGATCTAAAAATTATAAAGGTAATTTACCCTTCAAATGATTTACTTATGTTAAAGTAGGAAATTTTGATACTAAATTCCCTCATAATAAAAAGGATAACTCTGAGCAAGTAGAGAATAGCAAAAAGGTGAATCCATACTATCTTAAGAAGAAGAACTTCCTCAAGAATAAGAAAGGTCGATACACAAAAGAAGATAGTGACTTAATGGAAGATAGTGATAGTTTAAATGATGATCATGACTATGATTTTATGGCTAAGGGAAATGAATCTATGGTCATGATAATAGGATCAACTTCTACAAATCTAGATCAAGATTAAGTTGAAGACTCAAATGAATAAGAAAGAGAAGTGGATCTAGAATGTGAGCTCATATGTGCTCTAGATGAGATTAACAAGCTGAGAAAAGAGAACTCAAACCAAAATAAGCTTGGATAAAAGGAAATTGAGAAAATGTCTAAAAGACTTGAGAAATATGATCATATGGTAATTAGCCTAAAGACACAAGTTGAAGAGGCTACAAGAATAAGATATGTAGTCAATATAGAACTATAATCTAAATCTGATGAATGTGTGAAGCTTAAGGTAAAAATAGTGGATTTGAGAAAATAACTTGAAAAATCCAAAGGTCAACTAAATAAAATTCTAAAGTTGACAAGAGGATAAAACATTTTTGATGAACTAATCAACACTCAAAATCCCTCAAATGAGAGATCAGGTCTGGGTTATGAGAAGGGAAAAGGTTCCTCAACTAGTACATCTACTAACTTTTATAAAAACTTTAAAGCCAAAGGAAAATCAAAAGCAAAGAAAGAGAAATATTGTAGGAACACAAAGACACACTCAAACATAACTATTATTAAGAAAGTAGAACCTAAAATGAATCCTGAAGAAAATAAAAAGATAAAGGTAGCTGATGTTGATGGATACACCAAGGTGAGAAACATAAAGAAGCCATATCTTAGAAGAATTCCTCATGTTGCACCATGAAATACTATGACCAGGTATTCCTTGTCTTTTTATGGTTATTATTATAAATGTAATCATTTTGTTAATAAGGCTAGTAATTGTAGCATTGTAACTATAAGGAGAATCAATTTTGTAAGTAAACATTATTTTCAACCCTTGGTAGATACAAATGTAATGTGATATAATTGCAATAACGTTGGTCACATAGATAGACATTGTAAAACTAGTTTTGTAAGATCAAAAGTATATAATGTAAAGAAATACATGCCTCCCAGTGTGAGCAAAGATTTAAAAGTTTCTATAAATAAGATAAATAAGAAACCCAAGGATGTGTGGAGAGTGAAAAAATAATCCATGATTTCTTAGACTACACTCCCTACCAAGGAACATATTTTATGGGTGATAGAGGGTGGATGCTCAAAGCATATCACTGGTGACAAGAGAAAGTTCACTAAATTAAGAAATTGTAAGGAAGGATATGTCAGCTTGGGAGACAACACAATAGTAAAGATCAAAGGTAAAGGAACCTTGAACATTGATGGTAAACTACCTACACATGATTTCCTTTATATTGAAGGATTGAATCATAATTTTTTATGTGTTAGACAAATGTGTGACAATGAATATAAGGTCATATTTGATGTAGAAGGTTGGAATCTAAAGAGATATGGTAGAATAGTTTTAGAAGGAAGAAGGACTGAGAGAAATATCTACAATATTGTTGAAGTGAATGGTAATAGTTTCTTAATGGGAAAGATTTATGAGAGTTAGTTGTGTCATAAGAGAATGGGTCATGTCAAATTTGATAATCTAGTCAAAGTGAGCTCAAATAAGTGTGTAAGATACATACCCAAGATAACCAAAACTACAAATACTACTTGCAAGGAATGTCAACTAGGTAAATAGACAAGGGTCAGATTTCAAATAAATAAGTATGCAACTACAAAGACTCTACAATTAGTTTATATTGATCTTTACCAAGATAAGAAGATATAAAGGAGAGTAATACTTCATGTTATTTGTAGATGAATACTCAAGAATGACATGGGTAACCTTTTTGAAGGACAAATCTCAATCCTTTGAGAGATTCAAGATCATTGGAGCCATGGTTGAAAATGAGATTGGAAGAAAAATCAAATGCTTAAGATCTGATAAAGGTGGAGAATTTACCTCAAATGAGTTCATAGAGTATTATAAAAAGCATGGGATCAAAAATCATTACTTTGTAGTAAGGACTCCACAACAAAATGGAGTTATTGAGAGAAAGAATAGAACAATCAAGGAAATGGCCAAAATAATGCTAAAGGAGGCCAAGTTCCCTAATGGATATTAGAGATAAGTAGTCCAAACAAAATTATACATCTTGGATAGAGTTCAACTAAGAGTAAATAGTAACAAAACTCTCTATGAGCTATGGTATGAAAATCCTACCTATGTTAAGTACTTCAAAGTATTTGGAAGCAAATGTTACATTAAAAAAAAGGAGGAAAACTAGGAAGCTTTAAATCAAGATGTGATGAAGGAATATTTATTAGTTATTCCACTTAAATCAAAGCCTATTTATGTTACAATAAGATGCTACACAAGATGGTGGAGAGCGCAAATGTCAAGGTTAAATAAGTCATAAAACATGTTGAACCTAACATGGAAATAGGTAATGAAGGGGTAGATCTTGAAGAAGAAAATAGAGAAGATGTTGAGGAAAATAATTAAAAAACACCTCCAATATTTGTTTAAAAGGATCATCCTAAAGATCAAATAATTGGAAATAATAATTAAGGAGTTTAGACAAGAATAAGATCTATAATGAACTAGGAGCTAGTATATTTTACTCTAATATCTAAAATTGAGCCTAAGAGATATGTTGAATCAATCAAGGATGAGAACTGGCTAAAATCTAAGGAAAAAGAATTGAGCCAAATAGAGAATAACAAAACATGGAAATTAACTATAAGACCCTCAAACAAGAATGTGATAGGAACAAAATGGGTCTATAGAAATAAGCTCAATGAGGATGGAGTTGTTATAAGAAATAAAGAGATATTAGTGTGTAAGGCATATGCATAAGTAGAAGGCATCAACTTTGTGGAAACATTTTCTCCAATTAATAGATTGGAACCTATAAGAATATTTTTAGCATTCTCTATTTACAAGAAGTTTAAAGTCCATCAAAGGGATATAAAGTCTACTTTCTTGAATTGGAACCTAGAAGAGGAAGTCTTTATTAAATGACTAGAAGGTTTTTAGTTATTAGATGAAGAAGATTATGTATGCAGACTAAAGAAAGCATTGTATGATCTAAAATAGGAACCTAGAGCATGGTATTCAAGATTGGACCAATACCTACAACAATAATGTTTCAACAAAGAATGTGCAAATAATAATCTATACTTCAAATTAGAGGTTGAGAATAAGTTGATTATTATTGTTTGTATAGATGACATCATCTTTGGTGGTAGCAATAACAAAATGTGCTAAGAATTTTCTACATAAATGCAAAGTGAATTTGAGATGTTTATGATAGGAAATTTTTTTTCTTCCTTAGTTTATAAATAGAAAAATTTGTTGAAGGGATATTCATATCCCAAACCAAGTATGCAAAGGAGATGCTTAATAAATTTAGAATAGAAGATAGCAAACCAGTTAATACTCCCATCCTAAATGGATGAAAGTTAAACAAAAATGATGAGACTATTGATGCAAATCAGACTATGTATAAATCAATGATAGGTAGCTTACTATACCTAACTACATCAAGATTAGATATCATGAAATTAGTGTGAATAGTTACTATATTTTAGGCTTCTCCTAAAAAGTCACATGTCAATGAAATAAAAAGAATCTTTAGATACATCAAGAGCATAATTGACATGGCCTATGGTACCTTACAAGTGAATATTTCACTTTGATAACAAATATATATGATGATTTGGTAGGAAGTGTGGATGATAGAAGAACTAGTGGTGGTGAATTTTTTCTTGGAAATATACTTGTTTCATTACTGAGAAAAAAGAGTCAGTTACTCTTTCTATAATAGAAGCTGAGTATGTAGTAGTAGTGGCATGTTACACTCAAGTCATATGGATGAAGTAAACACTCAAGGACATCAAGGTTGAGTACAAGTCACCTATTTCTATTCTTTGTGATAATGTAAGTGTAATAAATATATCAAATAATCTAATGATACATTATATAACCAAGAACATATAAATCAAATTTCAATTCTTAAGAGATAGGGTTGCAGATCAATAGGTCACAATGGAATATGTGCCAACTAAGGACCAGATTGTAGACATATTTACCAAACCTCTTCCCAAGGAATAATTTGAATATTTAAGATATAATTTGGGAGTGGTGGCTCCTAAAACACATCACTAAATCACTAGTGATAATGCATGAGTCCATGGGGAGTCTCATGGAAGCTTTATTAATCCCTAGAAGAAGAGAGAAAAGTCAACTCAGGTATGTATACTTCTAAAAATTACTAATGAATTGAAAGTTATAGATTCTTGGACAAAATCCTTTATCTGATAAAGGGGGAGAAATATTTGGATAAATAGTTATCTAGAGTCCATTTTACATTGATTTCAAAGGGGAAGAAAAAGGTGCAAATTCTCTCTATAGGAGAAAGATAAAAATGTTCTATGCAAAAGTGCAAATGTCAAAGAAGAAGAAGAAGAAGAAGTGTCCAAGTTGAGTACTAGGAAAATGTAACATTGCCTAAGGGGGATAAATTTTGGTATGAATAGATTTAGTTCATACTTATTAGAAGCCAATACAAGCAATTCCATAGGAGTTAAATAGTAAAATATCAGAGCATTTAGTTTACCATCAATGACAAAGGGGGGTATTATTGCAAATATGATTGTCATTGATGTTAAAAGGAACATTATGAGCATGCCATTAATGATTAGGGATGTATATGGTGATTAGAGGATATACAAAGGATCCTATCATAGGTCAAGAATGATTGGAATGCTTGTGTACATGATTAGAATTCATTTAGTTATTCACATTGATCATCTAGATATTTTGGGTCTATGATAGAAAATATGAGAATGCATTTTGATGACATCACCATTACCATGTGTGAATGAGTATGGGAGAGACGGTCACATGTTTGTGATCACATTACTCCCTAGTTATTATGGACCATATTTAAATTCATGAGATGAGGCACAATTGAAGTTATGGGGATGCAAATTTGGATACTAAGATAATATACTCAGACAAAGTTACAAAAGGGTTAACAAAATTGAAGTAAGCATATTGATGAGGTTAGTGATTGCACACTT
Organism: Torreya grandis; assembly: GCA_037957365.1. NCBI lineage: Eukaryota > Viridiplantae > Streptophyta > Pinopsida > Cupressales > Taxaceae > Torreya > Torreya grandis. The sequence continues at coordinate 2,615,023 of JARHVA010001162.1, forward strand.
GGAGGTGTTAGGATAAAATGATCACATGGGTCTATTCATTTTCATGTCTAGTTTATATGTGCTAAAACTCATGTCACACAACATAGTGCAATAAAATATATGCTTGAGAAAATTAGGGCTACAAGGCATTTTGATAGTGTTTTCCAAAACTTAGTCAAATTTGTATTTTATAATGAAAATCTCAAAGGCATTGTTATAAAACAATATATTGCACCTATGAAGGCTTCAGGACAAATTAGATATATGTATATAATACTTGATGTAAGAGGATCATATGCACTAATTTGTAGGTTATCTGACTAATTAAAACAAGAATTATGCAAGTGAAAATTTAGCCTTCCAAGTGAAATGAAAAGGTCTACATACTTAGACAAAATCTACACAAGGTCATGAAAATTTGTCATACTTTTACAAATATCATCTATGGACATTTATAGAATAAATAGATAGTAGATATGTTATGGGTTTTTCATGGGCATCTTGAATATATGGACTATAGGTTAATTGAGAAGGAATGAACTCAAAATTAAATTATCTTTGCTCTCAGATTGGATAGGGTTTCTTAGTAAAACCCTAAGGGTTTATGTCATGGAATCAATAGGCACTTTCTATTTTGATGGTGAGTAGCTATAACCTAGACCTATTAGCTTAAGTTATAACTTAAACCTTTATCATCATTGTAAAGCCAACCCCTCAACCTAGAAATTATAGGTTTAAAGGACTTATTTCCTAAGTATTAGACTTTATATTATGTTTGAGCTTGATCAATGGCTTGTGCTTCATCATACATAGATGATCTAATGGATCATGATGAAGTCAAGTTATCAAAAGGATATTTTAATGAGTGTGCAAGTGCCAAGTTTCACATTCATAAAGCTTATTAGATAGAGAACCAATGAGAGTAAACTTGTCAAATTTAATGATCAAGCTTGTCAGAAGATCTGATGGTACATGGGTGATCATGCAAATGAGATCCAATAGAGTGAGTGGTATTAGATTAAAGAAAGTGATCAATGTTTATTGACATAATGGAAATTTAAATACTGAGTAGGTTTAAAAATATCGATGGAGTGAAAGTGATCTAAAAATATATGAAGTAACAAGATGAGGTTTAAATGTCAAATTTTAATGACCATGACAAAGCTAAAGTTTGAAAGCATACAAAGATTTAATGAATAGCATGAGCCTATTATAAGGTAATAAAATGGACATATTTTAAAGATGAGCCAATTTAATAGAGACCATCAAATCATGGTGCCAAAGGTAAATTTAGTGATCGATATTTAAAGTCATGTCTAGACAAATAACTAGTTAGAGGAACATGTAAGAACTTGCATATAATCTCTATATCTCAACATATATAATGATATTGATTGATATAATTGATCAAATCTACTTTAAAATCTTGTGTATCAAAACATGATATTAATAGTTTCTATAAATAGTAAAAAGATCTACAATTATGGCATGATGCATGGAATCGAGATGTAGGAACTAATAGTTCAAGTCTTAACGAACTAAATTCCAAAATTGAAATGATGTGTCTATATTCTGAGTGTGAACATAGAGAAGAAGCAAACCCTAGATCATTTGTTTATATATATGATATCTAGGATAAAGAAAATAGATTTGGTACAATTGCATTTTCTATTGAGCTACATTGAATATAAATAGAGGCAGGAAGCAAAAGCTAATAAAGGGTGTTAAATAGAAAATTATAAAGACACATAACTAGAAGGGGAAAAGAAGATTAGAGAGGAATAAATGCAAAAAGAGAATTTGTAGAGTATGATCTATTGTAGATTAGACCTATAATAAAGAACAAAGATCTAGATTCATGTATGAATCTAATTTATAAATTAGAGTTGTAACTCCATATAAAATTTTAATAGGTTGGTGCCATCAGATAAGCTAAGTTGGTTCTCAGTTAGGGAGTTGGTGATTCCTTAGATTTGGTGCTTTTAAACTAAGGGATTGGTGTCTCCTTAGGATTGGTGTCCTTAAATATAACCAGTGAGGTTTTTCCAATGAGGCTTTGACTGTGAGGCTAGATTATAATAGTAGATTATAGTATATTTTCTCACCATAGTTTTTCCCTTTGGGTTTTCCATGTATACATCTAGTGTCATGTGTATTTACGTGTGTATGTGATATATGAATTTATCTTTTAATCTATATATGCTTTTGAATTTTCTTTAAAAAGATTAAAGGACTGGTTTTAGTTGATCTACTGATTCACTCCTCGGGGCTCTTAGTAGATAGTTGTGTTCCAATAGATTGTTATATCAAAACATAATAACATGATATGGTTATCTTTTATGTTTAAAAATTGATATAGGGACTCATTATATTTTAAATATTGTGCATGTATTAGTATAGGAATCATGTTTACACACCAAAATACAACACCTTACCATCCACATAAAATTATATGATGTAGGCATTTAAAAAAGTATGGGGATCTATAACCACTGAAATTTATTATATTAAATTTAATGATTGAGATGATTGAGTGTCAGATTTATTTTAGACTTATATAAAAAATTCAAGTGGCTAAAAAATATGGGTTAAGGTTGTGCCTAAAAATTAGTATATAGAATTAACTATATCTAAATATAATAACATGATATGGGTATCCTCTATGTTTAACAAGTAATAAAGGGACTCATTTTATTATAGAGATTGCATGCATATTGTTAGAGGAAGTCATGGTTTTGTATATTACTTAAAACACCTTATAATCCACATAAAATTATATGATGGATGCCTTTTACAAAATTTTAGGATCTGTGCTCACTAAAATTTGTGATACTAGGTGTAAATATTGGGATGATTAATGTAGCAACCCCATTGGGGTCAACCAGAAATACCATTTTTTTAATTAAACACATATACCAAAAATATATTACACCAAGATAATCTATAGAGGCCATATGAAATACTCAAATAATGATAATAGAAACAACCATACTTCATCACATATCATTTATATTTAATATTATGAGAGCTCATCATAATGCAAATATAGAATGTAATTATATTAACTCAACCACAATTGATACAAGCCTACAATAACTATTGTCAATGTACAATAACAAGTAATTAAAACTTATAAGGTACATCAAACTTGATGGAAAATACAAGGTTGTGCACTAATATCACCTACCATTTTAAAACTATATGAGGCATCATATACTAGTAAGCATTCCATTTTATATTTTTCATTCTCTTGATCATTCTATGAAGGAGGTTCAGTTAGGTAGGAAAATGGAATTGTTGCATCATGGTGTGATTTTCTTGATTTATAAATCTTTTAATGAAAAATATCCTTCCCCATAATTTGAGATTTGGACAAATAAAAAAGGGAGGCCTAAGGTTTATATATAGGGGAATAAATATGTTCATGGCTCTGAGCATTCTATCCCCAATATGAATTTAAAAAGTAAGAGCAAACCTCATCCTAGTAAAGATTTAGGGATTGATGGGGATTCTAATGTTGATTATGCACATGGTGGAAATAATATAATTTATCATGAATTTTAAACAACTGAGGTGGTTAATATGTTAGGGTAGAATGTGGATGTTCAATTTGAACAAAATCTTAAGGCAAAAGGTGAAAACATGGTTGATATAGTTTAGGTAGTTAATCAGGTTCATGGTAATAATAGTCTCAATACTTCTAAGAGAGGAAAGTAGATTCAGAAGAATACAAAGGTAGAACTTCATAATACCTATATTAATAGAGATGATATGGTTCATATGGTGAGTCAAGATCTAGGCATACACAGGTATGAAAGGATTGCTAAGAAGAAAAAGACTATTCAAGAAACTACTGAAGACATGCTTCATAGAGCTTAGGTAAGGATGGATTTTGATTTCTTTAAGGATATTGAGACTCATAAATATAAACTTTAAATTTTATAGGATGAGGTCAACCTACATACGACATTTTTGAAATGGTTTATTAAATATCATTCTAGGCTTAAATAGGATGTGAACAATCTCTAAAAGTAGGATGTTCTATATTTTACCAAGGAATGAGAGATTGTGATGTCTTCTAACATTGATACTTTGAGGTAAAGAATGATTAAGATCTGAAATTAGAATAGAGAACTCAATAAAAATCTAAATCTATTGGTATGTTTTGACAAAGTGACTGTTCATGATGCAATGTAAAGTATGTAAGGTTTGGCAATATTGTTCAACAATGCTAGTACTCAAGGTAATGATAATTTACCCAAGAAGAAGATGAAGGGGGAATAAAGTATACTAAATCACATATCACTTATCTCTAATATCATGAGAGCTCATCATAATGAAAATATATAAAATAGTTATATTAACTCAACCACAACTGATACAAGCCTACATCAACCACTATCAATTTATAATAAAAATTAATTACAACTCATTATGATGATATTCAATAATAAATAAAATACAATATAATGTACATATAAGATACATAGCTCCCCTAAAGCATAGTTATTGAACTCAAGTATTTATTTAAATTTCAAGTGTCATCTCGATAAGTAGTACTACTATGGGGAGGGAGAGCATCATCCAAATGCTTTTCCACACCAACAATGAACCAACGATCCCCCACATTAATCCCATCAGGAAATGGCCCCCCCTTCATGATGAGTAGATAGTGATGGTACGAGAATCCATAAAGACAAGAAATTACCTATCTTATATGATTTATAAACTAAACATGCAATGTAAGATAGAAAACTATTCTATTGTAATATATCACACAAACATGTAAATCATACTCATTAAATGATAATGTGTCACTAAACATACTTTGGCCCAAAGTTTTATGAATAATAAATAATAATGGTCTATAGATCAATCAAATTAATACACACCACTTTTTTTGGAGAGTTTTCAATGATGTCATAAGGGTGTTCAAGTGAGTGGATGAAGTGCCTTGATAGTCTAAGTGACAATGATAAAGTGTACAATGTGTTTGTCCTAGTATGCTTGGTTGATCTTCAATTTTGGCATGGTTTAAGATGATTATGGATGATTTTAAAGTATTTATCATGTGAAATGGTTCTTATCAATGGTCAAGGATGATTGAAGATCCTATTTTCATGAGTGGAATTCACCTGATTCTTCATTATTTTCATCTAGACATTTTGGGTCCAGTGGTAGAAAATCTAAGTAGGTAATTTGTTGACATCACCATTGACATATGTGGATGAGTATAGGGGAGTTAGTCATATGTTTTTGATCAAATTTGTGCCTAATTTATATGTGTTAAATTTTAGGCCATGTGATAAAGTGCAACATAATATATGCAAGTGCAAATTTGGGCTCCCAAGTAGTTTGATAGTGTTTTCCCATACTTAGCCAAATCTACAATGTGGCAAGAAAAGTTGAGTATGCATTTTGATGGTGTTATAATTTACATTTATGAAGGTGTCAATAGAAAATTATTATATGGGTTTTTTTTAGTTGTTTTCTAGTTGATATGCACTAAATTTTAGGTCATGTGATGAAACAAATAAAAAGATATGCATGTGTAAAGTTGGCCTTCCAAACAGTTCTTGACATAGTTGTCATTATGGTATAAAACTTTGAGTTAGTAGATTAATGGAATATTATATCTCATGCATGATGGTTCCAATATAATATTTATATATGGTTGTATGCTCCTATATCAGGAGATCATATGGTCAAAATTTCAAATCATACATCTAAGTACAACAAAAGTTATTAAGGTCTAAAGTTAGCCTTCTAAGAAGATTGTAATGGTTTCCATACTTAGTCAATTTTGAAAGAGATAAATATTAAGGACCATATGAAGATCCAATGGTTTTTGAGTGATTGTATAGATTGATCTAATGGTGTGTATCTAGTCAAAGAGGTCAAAGTGATAGTTTCTTAATGATAGGTAGAGGTAAAGATAGAGCTACTTTTAAGATTTTATGGTGATTAGGTGTTATTAATAATCAGGATAAATGGATAGTATTGATTGAAATGAGTTAAAAGTGTCCAATTTTTACACATATAAATATCAATCTATGTATAGGAGATCGATGCAGTGTGTTTGTTCCAAGATGTCAAGAAGAAGTAAGATGATGCTAAGTGTTAAAAGTTTAACATTTGGGTAGTGGTGCACTATGAGTTAACGTTATAAAAATATATGTGGTGTATGATTAATATAAGATGAAAGGGCATGAGTTCTTTTTTAAGTGACCAAAGTTTAACTATGACCATTTGGATTTAAATATTCAAATTTGTGAAGGGAAAACCAATGCTCAGTTTTTATGATATATATTTCAATCTATGTAAAATTTGTTCATGGTGTAAAAATTGAATTTGTATGGGACTCCATGGTACATATATAAATATAAATTTGAATATATGAAAGTTTTTAAAATTAAATATATTAATTTTAAAAGTTAAATGTGTATTTGTGCATGTTCTAAAAGTAACATGAGAAGGCTATTCAAGTTGTGCTTGTTGGTATATCGATGTTTAAATGTGAATTAGATATTGGAGTATGTTGTAGAATCCATGAGGTATGTCTATGTGAATTATTAAGGTTTAAAAAGTCATATGCAATATGAACAATGGGTTAGAATTTGATTGTGTTAGGGATTATTTTAAGAGGCCCTATTAGAAAAGATATTGAAAATATTTAGAAAATCTAGAGAATTTTGATTTGTTGGTATGGAAAATCATCTATGGGTGATGGAAATTTTATATATAATTTTTTTTTAACATATAATACTTGAGATAAACAATGGATATGAATGATCAAACTGAATGATGGAGTTAAATGGTCAAGCCAAACAATATAGCCAAATAACGTAGCCAAACAAAAGAGTGAAATGACACAACCAAATAACATATTTGAATGACCAATATAAAATATAGATTTGAACCATGAATGATACATATAAACAACAAAAATGAATGACACAACCAAAAAACCTATCCAAATGACACAGCCAAATGACCTAGTCAAATGCTATAGATGAATGACACAACTAAATGACCTAGCTGAATAACCTAGCTAAATGACACAGATGAACAACACTATTGAATGGAACAAACAAAAAATAGAAATGAATGACATAGATGAATGACATTATTAAATGATAAAGTAGAATGACACAACTAAATGGCACAATTAAATGACACAGCTAGATAACACAACCAAATGACCTAGTCATTTAATGATGCGATCCTTATCTATCTTGTTATTTAGTGTTGTCATTTATTTTATTTATTCACTACTATTTTATGGTTCTATGCTCCTCCATTTTTAGTTTTTCTTTTTTCCTTAGTTGGTATCTCAGCCTTAGGGGATCTGTTACATATATCTAGAAAATTTAAGTGTAATCTTATATATTACTATAAAGGGTTGGTGAGTTGACCCCAAACAAAATATATCCCTAATTTTTTAGTTATTTGGTCCCATCTGTCAACCCTACAAAATTTCCAAAACCAAAATCCTAAAAATGGAATATTCATGAATTAATGAATATTTACCACTAAAATTATCCTTGGATTGTGATTTCATTCATAATGATTGTGTGTACAGATAAGTGTTTGAGCTAATTAAGGGTTAGAAAAGAGTGATATGATGGATTTTGGCACTTAAAAGGGACCTATAGATCATGTTTAATGGGTCTATAAGTTATATAGTGTTCTTTTGTTCCTATTTTTCTTGAAGAAGTATCAAAGAGGTGAGTGGGTCATCATAGGACCTAATAGATAACATAGGCTTATTTGAAAGAGAGTTGTGCTTACATGTGACCCATGTAAGATACCTTATAGGTGAAGGAATTTTTTGTGGCTGACAAGGAATATTGTGGACATGATAATTCATGAAGGCTCTATAAATATTAAATTCAAAGATGATGATTTTTAGACTTTGGTTTTATAATTTACATTAAGAGGATAGTGTTGTGGAGTGAAGGAAAGGGTGGGTGCTTAGTGGATGAGTTGAAAAGTAGAATAGATTAAAGACTATGTGTATGATATGTAGTTCATTATTCTATTGGTATAATAGTGCTCTTATAGGTTGAGTATGAGCTAAGAGGTTTAGGGTGGTGATCTAAAAGGATATTTTGGATGCTTTGAGTGTGCAGAGTTGAAGAAAGTTGGTATACTTTGTATCTATATTAGATTGGTAGGTAATTAGTGTTCAATAGATGTTGTGTTCATAGGTGTTGTTGTGGCTACTCAAATCTATGGGGTTATATCCTCTTTGGCAAATGAAACTTGCTAAGGGTCTAGTTGTTTTGGCATCTCAGCTAGATAGGTGTGGTAGCTCCTTGTTGGATTGTAGTCTCACTAAAATAAGGGATGGTAGTTCTTTGATCAATTGAATTTGGTATAAATTGGTTCTTATTATTATAGGAAATTATTATAATTACATTTTATAGTGGGTTTCTCCCCTAATAGGTTTTCCCACATATGTCATGTGTTATGTGCTTAATCTTATATTGTTTGTCTTGTTCATTACTATGAATGATGTGTATGCTTCATGAATGCTTGTGGTAATAGATTAAGAGTTTTTAAAGGTTTTAAATTGAAGTTTTATTATTTGGGCTCATTGATTCACCCCTTTTCTTAGTTATTGTACCTCTAAAAATTAGTGTTAGAGTAGGTCCTTTAGTAAAGGATTGACATCTTGAAGGTGATCCAAGGTAAAATATGGGTAGTCATCAATGAGGTTTCTCTACTAAGCAAGCACCAATTTTAAATGGATATATTATGGTTTTTGGAGTGAAAGGATGAGGACATACATTATGTCCCTAGGTTTTGATGTATGGTAATATGTTGTGGATGGTTATGTTGCTCTTACTACTCCTCCATCTAATGCTACATACAAAAAGCTATTTGAGAATAATTCTAAGGCAATGAATGTTGTTACTTTTGGTCTTACAAAGGCTGAGTTTACCAAGGTAATCCATGGTAAAATGTTAAATAAACATGAGACAAATTAAAGATCATTCATGAAGGAGATTCAAAGGTTAAGTTGACAAAGTTTCAAACTCACTGAAGATAATTTGGGAGTCTTAAAATAAATGAGGAAGATTATATGGCATTGTTTCTATAGAGAGTTGATGAGATTATGAATATCATTAGAGGTCTTAGAGAGAACCTTGAAGAGGCTAATTTAGTTCAATAGTTATTAAGGTCCTTATCTCTCAACTTTGATCCAAAAGTATTTTTTATATAAGAAAGTCATGATTTTACTTAGTTGAAGATGGATCAATTGCATAACACCCTTATTGTCTATGAGATGAGATTAAATGATGATATAACACCAAATAAAGAAGAAACATCCAATACATAAATTAAGCCAAAGAATTAGTTTGAAGGTAATAAACCCAAAGATGATGAGATATTTGACATTGATGAGGATGAACTAATTGATTTGATTACTAGGAAATTGAAAAAAGGCTTAGGTAAGTATAAGGGTAAACTACCCTTCAATGTTCTAACTATGGAGAGATAAGACATTTTTATCATAAGTTCCCTCATAATAATGAGAATAATGATGATCAAGATCATGGTGAAGGCCAAGATGAAGACAAGAAGACATATAGGAAGAAAAGAGTCATAAATTATAAAAACAAGAAGAAGTCCTTCAAGAACAAGAAGAGTCTTTACACCAAAGAAGATTGTAGTTCATCAAATGAGAGTGAATACAATGACTCATAGTATGATCATGAATATGATGGTATTATTGAAAATTAATACCTATTCATGGATGATGAAGGAAGTTTTTCATATCAAAAGGAGTCTACTTGGAGTGATTTAGATGTTGATAGAGATGAGGTGGACTGTGAGATTGAATTGATGAATGCCTTTAAAGAACTGAAGATTGAGAATAAAATTAACAAGAATATGAAGTCTTAAATCAAGGTCTATGAGGATAAATTTAGTGTGTATAAATAAATAATGAATAAAGACACCAAGGAGCATGAATATATGGTCAAACATCTCAGTTGTCAATTATAAATATTGTCTACAAGTCTAAAATCTAAAGAAGATAAATGTTCAAGGTTTATAATTGAAAATGAGTTATTGAAATCTAAGTTAGAGAAGATATATAGTAAGGTGAATTCATTTGTGAGATTTGAAAAGATCTCAAGTGATCTAGACAACATTATGAATGATCAAAAGCATTCAAGTGATATAATTGGTCTTTGATACAAAGAACCAAAGAATACAACTCAAGACAAGATGAAGACTAATGTGAACAAGAAAAATCTTACTTTGAAGATAAATCATTAGACAAGGAATGAAGGTGCTAGTAGAATGAAGATAAATCAGATCGAACAACCAAATGCCATGATGTATGTAAGTTTTAATGGTTACTATTACACATGTAATAATTTAGGGAATAAATCTAGAGAATACAAGACACCTATTAGATATGATTTTGCATAGAACTATGATGTGGCTCATCAATAAAAAAGGTGTGAAAAATTTTAAGTACCTCAACTATGTATATGTGAGATACTTTACAGACCATTATACACATAAGGTTAGACAATGTGATCCCTCTTAAAAAAGAGGAGGTTTTTTCATTTGTCATGACATAAGACACATTATAAGTTTTTATCCAAACAAGGTAAGACAAACTATGTTTCCATTAATGAGTATTATTTCCTACAACTATGAGAAAATTGTCCACATTGCTAGGATCTGCAATCAAAGGCCATTAAGTCAAACTAATTTCAATCAGGCTCTTAGAGTATAAGGAAGAAGACAAGTTAACTCATGGAAACCAAAGGTGGTAAGTGTGAGTCATGATGAGTCTATAGGTCCAAGTAATTTATTTTTTATGGTGGAGAATGCTTCAAAAGTTGAAGAGTGCCAAGGGATCTCATTATCTACTCATATTATGAATGAAGAGACCAAGTTCAAGAAGAAGACCAAGGTACTGGTTGAGGCTAGTTTTGAGATAAGTATGGATCCAAGTAAACATCTTGTTATTATTAAGAAATTTTCATTCAAATAACATCAATTTTCAATGCCTAGTGATGAGGTTCAAATCTACAAAGAAGATTCTACATATGAAAATATATGTCATGAATCTATGTTGTCTCCATGTATTTTCAATACAATCATATAAGAGAAGGAGAGTGTTGTAGTGAATGAACATGTTGCTTATATTAAGCTTAAGAAAAAGAAAAACTATAAGCATCAAATGACCAAGGAGGAGAAGGAATATGAGGAGTTATGGGTAACTCTTGGTTTCACACTATTTTAACACATTGTGAAGTAGGGTGTCTCTGTCTATGCTTTTTAAGAGATTCTTTAGTGGAGAAGCAAGTGTTGATGTGTATGTAGTATTTGTAGGGTTAGAATGGGTGCTTCTAGGTATCCTAATGAGATTGATGTAATTTCAATAATATTTTGATGCTTATAAAGATCTATACTCTTCTCTATGATGTGTTCTAGGTAGTTTTGTGTCTTGATGATCCTATTTATGACAATTGAAGATTTTTGAGTGATCTCAATTTTCTCAGTCTTAGCTTAAGGTAAAGAATGCCTAAAATGGGTTATATGAATTCAAGGTTACCAAATTTTTGGAAGCTCTAAACTTGGTATATAAGTGTGTGATGGTTGTCTCTAGGTGTGTAATAAGTTTTAGAGGTGGGCGTTGACCAGAAGGAGGTTTCTTGACTCTATTTGTTTTGAGCTATGATAGAAAATTGGTTTGCCTTATGATTTGAAGTATGATTATTCTTAATAGGATTAATGGGTCAAATGGGTTTTTAAATCAATATTCACATAGATCTTAAGGTTTATGGATTTCAATTTATTCAAGTTTTTATCAAAATGGAGGCCTAATTAGTTAGTAGGTTTATGAAAGAAGTATGTTATATAGGATGATATAGGTGATTAAATTTTTTGATATTGATGGATCATATGAGAGTGATCCATATATGAAGTTTTATATCTTGAAATTGTGTCTACAAAAAGTTGTGGGCTTTGCAAGTTCTTGGTAAGGCTACAAGGAGTCTAAACAGGCCTAGTGTGAAGAACAATGATTTTTGCTTAGTCTCTCCAAAATTTAAAGGTATGTATGTTTCAATTTGATTTCCCAAGTTTTTTTAGAACATTTTTCCTATTTTGTGAGTGGCTTGAAGTTATGTTGATAATCCTTGGGGTGGCTTAAGAGAGAAGGCTAGTAAGCCTATGTGGTGATTCTTCATGGTGTATGGAGGTCTGAAGATGATAAAGAGGTGAGATAGCTTATATTTCTTAGGGGGAGTATAATTAATATGTTTCTTGGTGATTTACATCATATTTTAGTATTTTTTGGGTTCTTTATTCATTGGTTGCAATGTTTGGTTGAAGAAAAATGTTGGCATGTAGCAAGAAGGATGTTATCAAGGAAATAAGAGGTAGGTTCAAGGTAAGGGTGATTTTTTACTATATTTATAATATTTTATTATCCTATTGGTAGTATTTTTATGTCCTCAATATCATTTGGTTCCCACTTTGTCATTGTGTCAAAGGGGGAGAAAGTTCCTATTTTTGAGAGTGCTTGAAGAAAGAGAAGGAAGGTGAGTTGTGTATTGTTTTATGATGGGTACTAAAATAAATGACAAAGGGGGATACTATATGAGAGTTTTAAATTATGTCATGGTGATGTTATGAATGTTTCTATGTGATTGGATGAAGTGCCTTTATAGTCTAAGTGACAATGACAAAGTGTGCACTATGCTTGTCCTAGTATGCTTGGTTGATCTTCAATTTTAGCATGGTTTGAGATTATTAGGGATAATTATAAATTATTTAGAATAAAAATTGTCTTATAAATGGTAAATTATTATTGGAGAGTATGTTTTCATGATTGTAATTCATGTGGATCTTCATTGTTTTCATCTAAACATTTTGGGTCTAGTGGTAGAAAATCTAAGTAGGCAGTTTGCTGACATTACCATTACCAAGTGTGGATAAGTTAGGGGGAGTTATTCATATGGTTGTGATAAAAATTTTTCCTAATTTTTATATTCATTAAATTTTAGGTCATGTAATAAATCAAAACATAATATATGTAAGTGCAAATTTGGGCTACCAAACAGTTTGATAGTGTTTTCCCATAGATAGATTTGCAATATGGAAAGAAAATCCAAGTAGGAATTTTGATGGTGTTATATTTTTCACATGTGAATGTGTTAGGATAAAATTATCATATTTGTTTGTTCAGATTTGTCCTAGTTTATATGTGCTAAACTTTAGGTCATATAATAAAGCACATAAAAAGATATGCATTTGCAAAGTTGGCCTTCTAGACAATTCTTGATAAAGTTGTATTTATGGAAGAAAAATATGAGTGATAAAATTAATGGAATTATATCTCACACACAAAAGGTATCTAGGATAAAATTAATATAAGGTTGTATTCTCCTATGTGAGGAGATCATATGATCCAAATTTTAGATCATGCATTTAAGCACATAAAAAGTTATTGAGGTTCAAAGTTGGCCTTCCAAGTAGATCGTAAGTATTCCCATACTTATTAAATTTTTAAAGAGATAAATATTAGGACCATATTAATATACAATGGTTCATGGGTGATCGTATATATTTATCTAACAGTTCATATTGAGTCAAAGAGGTCAAGGTGATATTTACTTAATGATAGGTAGAGGTAAAGACCGAGCTACTTCTAAGATATGATAGTGAGAAGGTATTCATATTAATCAATATCAATGGAGAATGTTGAGTTAAATGAGTTTAAAGTTTATAATGTTTAACATATATAAATATTGAGCTAGTATAAGAGATCGATGGAGCGTGTTTGTTTTAGGATGTTAGGAAGAAGTGAGATGATGCCAAGTGTTTGAAGTTTAACATTTGGGAAGTGGTGCACTATGAGTTAAAGTTAAAATAAGATCGATGGTACATTATTAATATAATATTTGAGGGTATGATATTCATTATAAGTGAACAAATTTTAACTGTGACTGTTTGGATTTAAATATTCAAATTTATGAAGGAAAAATTAGTGCTTAGTTTTTGTGATATATCTTTCAATCTATGCAAAATTTGCTCATGGTGTGAAAATAAAATTTGTAAATGAATTAAATTTTAATATATAAATATAGGTTATAATACCTTAAAGTGTGTAAAATCAAATATATTGAGGTTAAAATTTGACTATGTATTCATGCATGTTTTACAAGTAACCCGAGAAGGGTATTTGAGTTGTGCTTGTTGGTATCTTGATGTTTAAAGGATAAATAGTTATTTAAGTATGTTTAATAATCCATGAGGACAATTTTTGTGAATTATGAAGGTTTTAACAATCATATGTAGTATGAACAAAGGGTTAGAAGTCAACTGCTTTTTCGTTCATAATGGTTGTGTGTATAAAGAAGTGTTTGAGCTAATTAGGGTTAGTATAAGAGTGATATGATGGATGTTGACACTTAAATGGGACATATAAATCATATTTAATGGGTAAATATGTTGTAAAGTGTTCTTATTATGCTCAAAAAAGTGTCAAAGAGGTGAATGGGTCATCATAAGACCTAAAAGGTGACTTAGGCTTATTTGAAAGAGAGTTGTGCTTAACTGTGACCCATGTAAGATGCCTTCTAGGTGAAGGAATGTGTTGTGGCTGAAAATAAATATTTTGGGCATGATAATTCATGAAGGATATATAAATATTTAAATCAAATATGATGATTTCTATACTTTGGTTTTGGACTTTGCATTGAGAGAATAGTGTTGTGGAGTGAAGGAAAGGGTGGGTGTCTAGTGGATGAGTTGAAGAGAAGAATAGATTTAGGACTATGTGTATGACCAATAAGTCATAATTATAGTGGTATAATAGTGTTATTTTATGTTGAGGATGAGAAAAGAGGTCTAGGGTCATCCAAAAGGATGTTTTGGATGCTTTGAGTGTGCAGAGTTGAAGAGAGATGATATAATTTGTATCTCCATTAGATTAATAGGAAATCAATGTTAAAGATATGTTGTGTTCATAGGTGTTGTTATGGTTTCTCAACATCTAGGGGGTGGAAACCTCCTTGTAAGGTAAAACTTTCTAAAGGTCTAGTTGTTGTGGGAGATTAGCTAAATAGGTGTAGTAGCTCCTTGTAGAATTAGACTCTCACTAAAATAAGGGATGGTAGTTCTTTGATCAGTTTAATTTGATCTAAATTGGTTCTTGTTATTATATGAAAATATTAAAATTGTAGGTTCTATTAGGTCTTTTCCCCTAAGAGTGTTTCCCACATATGTCATCTTGTGCTTAATCTTGCATTGTCATTCTTGTCCATTGCTATGAGTGATGTTCATGCTTCATGAATGCTTGTGGTAATTGAATATGAGTTTTTAAAGGTTTGAAATTGAATTTGAATTATCTACACTCACTAAATCACCCCCTCTCTTAGTTATTGTACCTCTAACAACTTGATCAGACTACCTTCATCTGTCATTGAGATATTAGTAAGTCAGTGAAGTCTATCTCACTCCTTAATCCATATCAATAATAAAGATTGGTCGAATAAAATTAAAGTAAAAGATTCATTTAATTTACATATTACTATAAAACACATCATATAACATGATAGACATAAGATTAAAAAAAGTATACATTTATTCCATTAAACGTATGAATGAATATTACATTATTTTCTATTTCATACTAGAAATAATGACTACAATTTATACCACCATAGTAAATACAAATATAACTACAAATTTTCACTACCTTAATTATTTTCCAAATATACTACACCCTATGACAGCCCATATTACCATAGTTTAGTATTATAAGATATAACTACTAGTTTTCCACAATCAGTCTATAAAGTAGTCTTAAATACATAGAACATAAACTTCTATTCAAGTAACTAGATATAACTAAGCAAGTCATAGTTACCATGGAACATAATAATATACTATCATAGAATTTTATAAACTCTCAAAGGTTGTATGCATGTATACATAAAGTCACACTAATTGTCACAAAAATATTATTCATAGTAATAACCAACACACATACAATTAATTAGTCAAACATAGATGTAAGTCTAGACATAAAATTATAGTATGTACCATTTGGGTATAAAAAATTTATACTATATTACTCTATGATATCTCATACTATCATAGTTATTTATTTATTAACATGACTACATAACTACGAATAACTAGTCTTACAATTCTAAGAAACAATCAACACATAATCATAAATAATAATCCAACAAGTACATATTTATACCACCTAAGTATATCATAAATTTAAACTGCATTCTAACATTTAATGAAATATAACTTATAGGCATGTATCATGATGCATAATTATATGATAAATATAACTAAACATATATGCATATTAACACTCATAATATGTACCACACAGAAGTATTCAACACTAAATGCATATACCTAACATTAAATCAATCATTATAGAGACACAAAGAACTCATATACCCATTATAACATTCATTTAAACACCTCATTCTATTTTCCAGAAGATTATTTTAATATGGTTATATTTTTGGTCCCTTAGACACCTAAAGACTACATAAAATCATACTTTTAATTGTAAGCTTAGGTATATGACCCAACACAACCCTTCACATTATGTACTTATGTTTCATACTTAAATCCATGTGTAGATATATTTCCTATGCGTATACCCTTGTACATATTAACTACATTTGTATAATGTATCACATCATAAGCACCCACTAATATTTATACAAACTATAATGTCAACAACTATATAGCATTATAAATAATAAATTCATAGAATTTCCACATCTGTTAATGCCATAGCAATAGTTTACTTTAATACCTCATCATGAGGATCATTTTCATACACTAAAGTAATAGTGCAATGATGCTTTAACCTTGATTCCTTATTGAATAATATTACAATTTATGAAAATGATATAGTTCACGTATATAAATTAAATATATAGTACATGATATATTTATAAATATTTGATACATCAATATAATCATTTAGTAATACATTTATTAGTGTAACATGTTTGATGATCTAGTTGACTATATCTAACCTTATGCCTATCAAACAACCAATCTAGTCGAACAAACATTTGTATTATATTTTTTAACAAACTAAAGATATAACCTACACTTATAGCATTTCACTAATTTTACACAATGTAAACCATTGGTTTATACATTATTTATATAGACAAGATCATACCCTTAAGAAGTGATTACTTAGAATAATAATCTAATAAAGCACTCTTGTTTCGTCACATTTAAACATACCTATCTATTTAAACCTTATGTCTATATTATAGAGGACCATATATATGACCTAGAATCACTTAATACAAAACATGCATCTATATGCCATACTCATAGTTAAGTGATATATGTGTAAATAGTGAATCTATAAGCTAATAAAATAATATCATGGTAGCTATTATTTTTTACACAAGTGCCTATTTATCTAATGTATATTTATCCATAGACATAATGCATACATCACTTTAAGATGCCATTATCTTAATTTTTGGTTAAAAATCTGATCAATTTAATTTATCATATTATTCTTATATCCTCTTTGATTAATTTACCAAACTAGATAACTTTATTCCTAACTAGATCACTTTAATTATCCTTATATAATAGATCCAATGTTGGGATAATTATATGTTTACTCATATATTTATGCTGGGATATCTATATAATAATGCAACTTATATAATTGTTTAACTTAATTGTTAAAAGAACAAATTAATGTTCATAATGGATGATTTATATTTCACACAAATAGTGGATCAGATATTCATAAGCAATTTATGATTAAATCACATACAATATAACCTCTGTGTCTCTTCTCAAATCATTTCCAATTAAATACATATATAAATTTCCATTATTGAATCATTGCTCACTCACTTGGAAAATATGTAATAGATTGGATCTAATTTAGCTCTTGCATGGCACTGCATATAATATTCAAATCTCCTAGTTACAAGGTAATAATTATGATTTAATTTTGAATCATTATCGATATCCTAAAGGAGGTTAATAATTATTCTAATCTTTTATATTTTATCACACATAACCATAATATTTCATGGTTTATCAATGTATTTATACCTAATAAATTAGTATTTTCATATAGTTAATTCATGTAATTATGCACCACAAGGATAATATTAATCTAGAATGTTCCAAATAAAAAATCAAATTCACTTTATATCCAATAGTTTAACAACGTAACTAATACAATTTCCTTATTCTTTATTGTGCATTTATGGGTCACTAACTAATAATCTTTACTATAGATCACCACTAATGAGGTTGTTATTGTAAAATCATTATTTTTATATCCCTAGGCTTGGCACTAGTATGATGTTTATTCATACCAAAACATAAATCACTATATTTATATACTCATCTCACTATATGTACAATAATACAAATTTAATCCACTCATGATTTGGGCAAGTTACATACAATGACCAAGTAAATAATAACACACAACAACCCACATAGGTAATTACACACAATAATGTTAATTAAATATAATGTTATTTTACAAAAATAAGAAATAAATATACTAGAATCTAATACTCACACATAAATTTATATGCATATTTTTTTAGATTTCTAAAATGAAATATGTTGTACATACCTCTGTTCATCAAAACTAATATGTCAAACCTATAGGTCACATGCTGGAATTTTGGAAATGATATTTCTTCAAAGGTGTTGGCATCACATGAGTTTGGCCATCAATAGTGACTAGTCCTTTCCACTATCTAAAGAATTTTTCGATACTCTATTTATGTTCACCATTCTCTGTTGAATCCATCTATGTAGCATGAACTACTTAAATGGAAACATGCCTCTCTATTATTTTAAGAACTTTTCATTTTCTTATTTAAAGCTCCCTATATTTATTTAACTCTCTCCCCTTTCTATTTTGGAACTTTCTTTTTATTATATTATTTTTCCATTTTTTCCCTCAATGGTAATTTTTTTTTATGTTTTTGCTTTATTCACTTTAAAATATTTTTTTCACATTTTAATTTTATAATTATTTAATAATATATAACTACTTAGCATAATTAATTCATCATAATGATTTAATAATAATATTACAAATGTAAGCCACAAACATTTTAAACCAGTAATGAATTAAGCAATAAATCACACGAGATTTATTCTACATACAAGATTAATTCCATAGTAGACATAACTCATAACTAACACACAACTATTATGTAGAAATATGTATCCAAAAACACACTATGTTAACCATTACATGATGAATATAACATGAATTACTTATCTAGTGTGTGTAGGGTTCTCTCATGTTCTATGTCATCCTTTGACATCTCCATAGACGTCACCCTCTTCAATGATATTCTCCCTCTTACACACTCTAAGGGATGGGTTATATTATGCCAACCTCACAACAAAACAAGTATTTAGACCATAACAATCATGATATACATCTATCATAAAATATAGATGAAATGACAAATCAACATGTTCATAATATAAACACGTACACTACAACTAACTCGTAGGAGTGCAAACATGTACCTAAGCAATATCCTACAATCCCATAACAACATATATCTCAAATCTTAGTCCAAAAATAGGTAAATATAAATTTGTCAACTATAGATATCTATGGATAATCTAATAAGTTTGTTTGGTAAAGAATCAGGGTGTAACAACCTTTCCCCTAAAGCTATTCATCATCTCAAATGACTCTTATTCAAACATAAGTTTTGAATTAAAATCATTATTCAAAAAAAAAACATGTTATAATAGTATAAAATTAGGTAGTAAATGTAAAATATACCTATATAACTCCTCAAAGTTCTTTGAAGTAATATTATTCTCATAGTATTGGTCCCACAAGACCCTCCTCTATGACATTTCCCTATTATGAAAATAAGGTTTGCTAGTGTCTCTTACCTTGATTGGTCTATCATGACCACCTCAGGGTCTAGAACTATAAGACAAGCCCATAATATCTCAGTAAAAATTTCACTGACTTCCCCAAAACACATGAGATCATCATATAAGGTAAAACAAATGACTAGGTAGAGTTCCACAAAATATTCCATTCCCTCTACATATATCTCTAACCTAAGAGTGTTTTTTTTCCATTTTGGAGAAAAGTAATTAGATAACTTAGAAAGAATGATGTGCATAAGTTAATACTATCACTACCCTACATAGCTAATGATAAGTATAAAATGTCAATACTATCACTACTCCATGGATCTCCTAACAAGTATGAATATGAATAGGAACTAGAAATACTAAATTTCCAATGTATACCAAATTAATGAATAAACATTCCATCGTATACATGTGTATGGTCATAAAACTAAATTTGACACATCCATCTATCAATCATGGATTTGACAAGTCTATTTATTCGATCCAAAATCATTAACTACCAAGTTAATGTGAGAATAAGTAGGATCCACTCCTATCTCTTAGTACTCATGTTCCTACTTCACCACTCTTCCCTTTAATATTCATAACCTAATGATCTCCAAAACATGTAAAAGGTTCAATGAATTACAATTATATACTAACATATCATAATAAGTAATACTATATGACAAATAATTTCATATGCCCCAACATACATACAAGAGAAATCATACAATCAATTTGTAATTTTAGTAATTTACCACTAGCCAAATGTAACTAGTATCTTATTTCACAGTTTCACATATAGTGTCATATTCATGTTTGAGAAGAAATAATGTTAAAATTAAGATAACATACAAAGTCCAAGGATCACACCATATTTTCAACCTTAGACGGGAACAAGTGAGACTATATCTCCCTAATTGTTCAGTTAGAATGCAATAAATTAATATTTATCTCAACCCTTTTAGACTAACAAGATGTTCCACACATCCTATACCCTACTCACTTACAAAAAATGGTACATAAATATCTCATCAATATAATATTCTTCAAGCCAAAAATAAAAATATCACTCTAATAAAGGGTGAATAATAACATAATAATTATAATCAACTTATATTTCTTAATCTAAGATTTAATATATAATTCAAGGTTTGCCACTTAAAGTGGTCTAAAATCATAAGTTAGATAAATTAGTGACTCTAAAGAGTCACAAGTGAAAATTAGAGAGCTATATTCTCAAAAATAAAACTCCTACATACCCTCACAAGGTAAAAAAAAAGCACCACAAACAAGTTGCCAAATCACTTACTTACCAATCTTGTATGAGTAGTATTATAATCTGCTTCCACAACCAGAAGAAAAATTCTAAACACATGGATGCATAAATCTATTATATTTCTAAAACTTCTCTTTCAACAAGAATTATGAGACACTATTTTATAAACTCCAAGGAATATGGTCAAAACAACTCTTCAAAAATAAGTTCCCTTTTAAGAGAACACTAAGTCAACATCATGAAAACATGAATTATCTTGGTATCTTATGATGATGTCAAAGGATAATGAGATAATACAAACTCATCTCTAAGATAACTAAGAGATATGACACTTATTCTTAAACCACATAACTTAAGGGTGTAAATCCTTAAACAAAATCCTAACACATAGAAATTCCCAACCAAGATACCCGCACTCTACTACAAGAAAATTCCCACCGCACTAGGTGGTACCAACTTAAAAATTGTATTATAAGATTTTTCATTAAAATGAGTAGTGAATATAAGGCACAAAAACTAAGCACATATATTTAAGTGAGAATAATCCCATTCTTATAAAATAATCACAACACAAAACATAAATGATCAAGGTGACTTGATTGCCAAGAAGGATGTAATCATAGTCGAGGTGTTCAATCTAAGTGATCAAACTATGGTAAACATATCTTGTTCATAATTCATGAACTATGTTATGTACTCACCTACCCAAAACCCAAATACAACTATCACCATTAACACACTTGATAAACCAATCCCCTATACAACTCAAAAGGGTACAAGTGCTCCTAAAGGTGCACACTCAATGTTTCCCCACACATGATTCAAGAATGTCTCATACTAATAAAAGTCGCCAAGCCATACAAGAAGATATATCAAGTCTCAAAACTCCAATCATGGTGTAACATGGTTCCATACTAAGGCACCACAAATATAAAGTACCGGTGTAATACTTCATGTCACTAGGTTTACACCTATGAATAGAAAGATACAAAAATTCCAATGGACTCATTAGGTCCTAGAGTTCTAGCCACAACTCTGATACCACATGTAGCAACCCCACTAGGGTTAAATAGAAATATGATTTTTTTATTAAACACATATACCAAAAATAGACTACACCATGAGAATCTACAAAGACCATATGAAATACTCAAAGTGTTATAATATAAACAAGCATACTACATCGAATATCACTTATCTCTAATATCATGAGAGCTCAGCATAATGCAAATATATAAAATAATTATATTAACTTAACCACAACTAATACAAGCCTACATCAACCACTATCAATTTATGATAACAAGTAATTACAACTCTTAATGTAAATATTCAATAATAGGTACAATAAAATACAATGTACATATAAGATACACAACTCCCCTAGATCATATTTCATGAACTCAAGTATTTGTGGCAATCTCAAGTGTCATCTCAATAAGTAGTATTGATGTGGGGAGGGAGAGCATCATCCAAGCACTTTTTCATACCAACCAGTTACCAATTATCCCCCATAATAATCCCATCAATAGATGTCCCTCCCTTCATGGATGAGTAGATAGTAATGACATGGGAATCTAGAGAGATAATCAAGTACTTATGTGTTGTATAATTTCTAAACTAAACATGCAGTGTATCATATAAAACTATTTTATTGCAAGATATCATACAAAAAATAATACTCATGAAATGATAATGTCTCACTAAACATACTTTGGCCTAAATTTTTTATGGATAATAAATAATAATGATCTTTAAATCAATCAAAGTCAAAAACACCACTTGATCAAACTACCTTCATCTATCATTGAAATACTATTAAGCCAGTGAAGTCCATCTCACTCCTTACCTTGTATCAACAATGTATATTGGTCACATACAATTAAACCAAAAAAATTATTTTATTTGCATCATACTAGTATACACATCATATAATGTGGTAAATATAAGAGTAACTAAAGAATACATTTATTCCATCAAATGTATGAATTAATTTTACATTATTTTCTATCCCATACTAGAAATAATGACTAAAGTTTATATCACCTAAGTAAATATACATTTAATTAAAAATTTTCACTACCTCAATTAGTTTAAATATATATTATACCATATGATAAACCATATTACCATAGTCTAGTATTCTAAAATATAACTACTAGTTTTTCACAATCAATCATATAAAGTAGTCTTAAATACATAGAAGAGATAATTCTATTCAAGTAACTAGATATAACAAAGCAAGTCATGGTTACCATGGAACATAATAATATAATATCATAGGATTCAATAAAATCTCAAAGGTTGTATTCACACATATATAAAGTCACACTAACTATCACAAAAATACTATTTATAGTAATAACCAACACACATACATTAATCAATCAAACGTAGATGTAAGTCTAGACATAACAATTACAATATGTACCATATAGGTACAACATACATTTATATTTTATTGATCCATGATATCCCATACTATCATAGTTCTTTGTGTATGAACATGACTATACAACTATGAATAACTAGTCTTATAATTCCAAGAAATAGTTGACACATAATCATAAATAATAATCCAACAAGTATAGGTTTATACCACTCAAGTATACCCTAAATTTAAATTTCATTCTATCATTTAAGAAAATATAACTTATATGCATGCATCATGATGCACCATTATATTATAAATATAACCAAACATATACACATATTAACACTCTCATAATATATACTGCACACAAGTATTCAACACTAAATGCATATTAAAAACAATCAATAAATAATTTTAGAGACACAAAGAACTCATAAACCCATTATAACATTCATTTAAATATCTCATTTTATTTTCTATAAGATTTTTTTAATATGGTTATAGTTTCAGTCCCTCAAACACCTGAAGACTAGATAAAATCATACTTCTAATTACAAACTTAGGCATATGACCCAATGAAAGCATTCACATTATGTACTTATGTTTCATACTTAAATCCATGTGTAGATATATTTATTATATGTACACCCTTGTACATATTAACTCCATTTATATAATGTATCGCATTGCAAGCACCTAACAATATTTATACAAACTATAACATTGACAACCATATAACATTATTAATAATAATTTCATACGATTTCCAAATTTTTTAATGCTATAACAATAGTTTAGTTCAATACCTCATCATGAGTATCATTTTCATACACTAGAGTAACAGTGTAATGATGCTTTAACCTTGATTCCTCATAGAATAATATAACAGTTTGTGAAAAAGATATAGTTCACATATCTAGACTAAATATATAGTACATGATATATTTATAAATATTTTATACATCAATATAGTCATTTAGTAATACATTTAATAACATAAAATGTTTGATGAGCTAGTTGACTATATCTATTATTATGCCTATCACATAACCCATCTAGTTGAACAAACATTTTTATTATCATTTTTGACTAACTAAGGCTATAACATATACTTATAACATTTCACTAAGTTTGCATAATGTAAAACACTATTTTATACATTCTTTATATAGACAAGATCATATCTTGAAAAAGTGATTACTTAGAATAAGAATCTAATAAAGCATTCTCGATTTGTCACATATAAACATACTTATCTATTTAACCTTTAAGTTGAGCTTATATACATACCCATATATATGACCTATAATCACTTAATACACAACATTCTTCTATTCCATATTCATAGCTAAATGATATATACGTAAATAGTGAATCTATAAGCTAATAAAAGAGTATCATGGCTTCGACTAGTTTTTATAAAAGCCCCTATTTATCTAATGGATATTTAACCATAGTCATATCACATATATAACTTTAAGATGCCATTATCTTAATTTTTGGTTAAAAATATGATCAATTTAATTTATTGTATTAATCCCATATGTGTCTTTGATTGATTTACCAAACTAGATCCCTAGCTAGATCACTTTAATTATCCTTATATATCAGATCCAATGCTACTATAATTATATGTTTACTCATATATTTATGTTGGGATATCTATATAATAAGGTAGCTTATATAATTAATCAAATTAATCATTTAAATAATAAATTAATGTTCATACTAGATTATTTATATTGCACGTAAATAGTGGATCATACATTATAACCTATGTGGCTCTTCTCAAATCATTGCTAATTAAATACATACATAAATTTCCATTAATAAATGATTTCTCACTCATTGGGTAAATATGTTGACTGGATTTGATTCTTCTCTTGCATGGCATTGCATATTTTATTCAAGTTGTCCAGTTACTCGATAACAATTATGATTTAATTGTGAATTATTCTCAGGATCAAGAAGGATGTTAACAATTATTCTATTCTCTTATATCTTATCATATGAATCCATAATATTTCATAGTTTGTCAATGTATTTATACCTAATAAAACATTATTTTCATATATTTAATTCATGTAATTGAGTACCACTTGGATCATACTAGTCCATAGCATTCCAAATAAAAAATCTAATCACTGTATATCTAGTAGTTTAACAAGGTCACTAATACAATTTCCTCATTGTTTATTGTGTATTTATGGGTATTTTACTAATAATATTTACTATAGATCACCACTACTAAGGTTTTTATTATAAAATCATTATTTTTATATTCCTAGGCTTGACTCTAGTATGATGTTTATTCATACCAAAACATAAATTACTATATGTATATACTCTTTTCACTCTATGAATAATAATACAAATTGAAACCACTAATTATTTGGGAAATTCACATACAAAAACCAAGTAAGTAATAACACACAACAACCCATATAGGCAATTACACACAATAATGTTAATTTTAAATAGTGTTATTATCTAAAAATAAGCAATAAATATACTAGAATCTAATACTCACACATAAATTTATATGCACATTTTTTTTATTTTCCTAAAATGAAAGACATACATACCTTTGTTCATCAAAATCAATATGTCAAACCTGTAAATCACATGTGGGAAGTTTAGAAATGAGCTTTCTTCAATGGTGTTGGCATCACACAAGTTTGACCATCACTAGTGACTGATCCTTTCCATTGTCCAAAAGATTTCTTGATAATCCATTTATGTTTTCCACTCTCTATTGAGTCCATCTATGCATCATGAATTGCTTAAATGGAAACATGCCTCTCTTTTATTTTAAGAACTTTCCATTATCTTCTTTTAAATCTCCCTAGATTTATTTAAATCTCCCCCTTTTCAATTCTAGAACTTTATTTTTATTTTATTTTGTTATTTTTCCATTTTTTCCTCAATGGTAAATTTCTTTATTTTTTTTGCTTTATTCACTTTAAAAGATTTTTTTTCACATTTTAATTTTATAATTGTTTAATAATAAATAATTATTTAACATAATTGATTCATCATAATTATTTAATAATAAACCTATAAATGTAAGCCACAAACATTTTAAACTAGTAATGAATTAAGCAATAAATCACATGATATTTATTCTACATATAATACCAATTCCATACTATACATAAATCATAATTGACACACAACTATTGTGCAAAAAAAATTATCTAAAAACACCCTATGTTAACCATTCCATGATACATCTAGCATGAATTACTTATGTGGTGTGTGTAGGGTTCTTTCCCATTCTCTATCATCCTCTGATGTCTCTATCTATGTCACCCTCTACAATGATACTCTCTCTTTGTCACACTCTGAGGGATGGGTTCTCCTATGTCAACCTCATAACAAAACAAGTAGTTAGACTATAACATTCATGATATACATCCATCATAAAATATAGCTAAAATGATAAATCAACATGTTCGTAATGTAAACACATACACTACAAATAACTCACAACAGTGCAAACATGTACCTAATCAATATCGTACTATTCCATAACATCATATATCTCAAAAAATGGTCTAAAAATAGCCAAATATAAAATTTTCAACTATAGATATAAATAGATATTCTAATAGGTTTGTTTGGCAAGGAATCAAGATGTAACAATTAAGTTCCAGGTGTGTTTTAGGCATATATAAAAACATTAAAATGGTTGAACAAATATAAAAATTTCATGATGGTCTATGGTAGATATATTGTGTTATTGGTATATTTTTTGGTTCCTTTATTGAATAATTTATGCATAAAAGGATTATAAAAATATGTGTCATTGGAAAAGAGACTAGATATCATGCCATTTTTTCTTACAAAATAATAGACACAACACAAAAATAATCCCAAAAAACACCCATAAACATGAATAGAAACTAAATATATTTTAAACAAAAAAAATTACAAGGAGAATCCTACTATTGAAAATATACCTAATCATAACATGCCATAAATATGAAGTCTCAATTCTTGATTTGTTTGACCAACACTCATAATTCTCCTTGAACTCACACCCAACAATAGTTGTGCATAAGGCATTTAGACAATCATTAATTTAAATATAGTTCAAATCTAACATATCCATCATCCACATGGTAGCTTTAGTGACTTCAAGGCCATTTTATATTGTCTTCATGCTCTTAGGGGCCTTTCTTTCCATGCAACATCCTATTGCTTACCTAGTGGTCTAATAAGTTTTTGTGTTTAACCTATAACACTCAGATTGTAGACCATTAAGATGATGCCATATGGAAACATCCCACTAAACTTCTATCCCAGAGGCTTTACCATCACTAAAAACTTTAATGGGATTATGGACTTATGGGATGATTTCACATGGCAACATTATGCTATCCCATTATCCCAAAGGCAAGCTCCTTATACAGTCAACTTCAGGATCATGGGACCTCAAGATGATGCCATGTGGAAACATCTCTCTTACCTATTATCCTAGAGGTAGGATTATTATATGGTTCATCTCTAGGATCATGGGTCACTGATATGATATCATGTGATAACATCCCACTTGCTCTCTAGACCAGAGGCTTCACATCTTATACAATTTTCTTTAGGATCATAGGTCAACAGGATGATGTCATATGGAAACATCTCACTCACTTGCTAGCCTAGAACCAAATTCACATTAGACCATACTAATTTCACTTCAAATTTAGTTCAATGGAAACATGTGGATTCTTTTAGACCACTTCACAAAATTCTAAAAATCAACTTAGGAAAAAATGAAATAAAAATCTAAGGAGATAAATCGACTAAGCAAAAAAGTCAAAAAAACCCAAGTTAAAAGCTTAAATAAAACTCGATAAAAAGACTTAGATCAATCTTATGTCTTTCATAAAATTTTATTTTTTTAATATTACTTTATTAGACACTATGAAGAAAAAAGGTCTTTCATAGTAATTGTTTCAAAAAAAATTCCCAAAAACCCAGGCCTTCAAAACTTGGATTCACAACATTTATTTTGACAATGTCACAACACTTTTTCCAAATATCAAGAGACTTAAATGATTTTTTTAGTCTTTTTAACTTTTTTTTACGTAAACATTTTGAATATTCCACTCACACAAAACTTACAATAATAATTTTTTGAAATTCATGAAGTCTAACTTCCTCCAAAAATACATTAAGTCTTTTATAAAGGATTATCCCTTTTCTAATATTAGAAAAACATAAATCTTCAAATAATTTACATATTTTTAAAGGTAAAATTCAAATCATATAAGGCATAGAAGCCTCTAACTAAACTAAGGTTGTAGCTTAGATAAGATTAACACAGAAGGTATGAGCTTAGCAAAACTTCATCAGTTTTATTAAATGACCTTATTATTGGGAAGGCATAAAATAGGTAGAAAAATCAACTATATGAGCCTAGGGTATTATTTCAAAAGACACCATTTTGTCCACAAAAACACCAAAGATTAAATGAATTATCTATAATTTTATTCCAAATAAAAATCCATAGCTACATAAATGTATTAAACTCATCCTTTCCCAAGCTTAATTTAATGAATAACCCATAACCAATTAAAATAGGAGAGACATATGCATTATCAAAAAAATGTTCTCCAAAGATATTAAATAAAATAACTCATAGTCTTGTATTAGAAAATCCATAAGGAAAAAGAGTTTTCTTTACATAATGAATCCTTCCCAGGGATCTAATTACAAATTTGATTCAATACAAAGACCACACTAGGATATTAAGGTATAGAAACACTAGTCAAACATAAGGTTAAAGCCTTGTTATAATTATTATAAAAGGACTAAGTTTTATAAAAACTCTTATTCATTTATTAGATGGTCTTGTTATATAGAATGTTTATGGTAGGTAGTTTACGCAACTACTAAGACCAAAGGGAATTTTTCACAAGGCATCCTTTTTACCCCAAATAACATTACCATTGGCTTAAACAGTCTAGTTGTATTATTATTCACTATAACCAAATCACAACTATATTTTGGGTTCCAATCATATTTTCACAAGCTCAATCCATTGAAATAGAAAACCTTATGATTATAAAGGGAGATGTAATTCTTATAAACAATCCACTCAAGATAAATATTTAATCAAGGAAAATAATCTATCAATTTAATTAAAATATCCCAAAAGGCTAAAGAATCCTTAATACATATTAGATCTTTCCCAAGGTCCTATAATCCAAGTATTCACAATAGATACAACTCACTTTAACACTAAATTTTCAATAAATAGATTATATATATTTTAATCCATAGTTGGAATGTTATCCAAACTCTTTCTCTTATAATTTTATTACAAGAAGGTTGGCTACTAAAGCATTGATAATGTATCAAATTTTAAAGAGGTACATCTCTAGGCTTGATTAAATAATGGAGGACTAGTCAGTCTTCAATAGTGTTGCTCATCCACTCCCAAGCATATGTTAGCCATAAGAAGGAAGACTCACTGCCCAAAATTTTCTCATTATCAAGTTACTAATCTCAAATACCCTTGATCTTAAGACTCACAGCTTTGATCATGCTTATGGCACTAGGTAAAGGCAAGTGTGGATATTTAAGAACGAGTATCTTAACATAAGGGAATGACCATGAAATACCTATAGTCTTGTTATTGGTTCTTATCAAAAGAGACTCTCAGTCCCAATACAACGTAAACAAGCATTCAAATGATCATTCAAGTGAAACTAAGCAATTAAAAGATAAAACTAGTAGGCAAGCTTTGACAACATAACCAAGGCCCATCATTTGTTGGATTAGAAAAAATATAACTCACTTTATTCCTTCCATACAATAGTCAAGGGAGGGTTAAGAAATCTACTATCATGTCTCATCATGATATGGATTAACAAATTATACCATGACATTCATAGGAGGGTTAAGCATTCTACCACCATGCCTACCATATGAGGGTTTGACATTATTCTACTATGAATATGCTTCTCATAGATAGCCAATGAAATATGTCATAATAGCATTAATAAACTTTGTAAGAAGCTAAAACATCCAAGTCAAGTGAGGAGGAACACAACCTCTCTAAGGCCCTTAATTGGGCAAAGAATTGCATGGTAGCCAATGCACAACCATGGTAATAAAATAAGTTAGGAAGAATAAACCAAGTGGTATTATTCTCCTTTAAGTAAGAGATTCAAATAAATAACCATAATCATTCAATACCCTCAAATAGGAAAACACTACATGGAAACAAATGCACAACCATGGGCAAACAATAAAATAGGAAGAATAAACCAAGTGGTCTTATTCCCCTAAAATAATGAAGATAAAATAGAGAATATAATAATTTCATTATAAATGAATATCAAAAAACATAAGTTATTTAGAAGCCCACCTATCAACCTTTAGATCACTTGGGCACTATCCTTTCATTGTCTAGACTCAACTCTCCTATCTAGTTATTCCTATCTATTTTTCATCTTTATCTTATGTTAAGTCTAACCTTTTTTCCAAATTGGTAAAAGTTTCTAAACTAAGGGAGTTTAAATCCTACATATATACATCTAAGAATTATTCAATCATGAGTCACTTGTCATCCCATGCCTCATCAAGGGACATTTTTTTCAATGTTCAATTAAGGTTCATGGTGGATTTTTAGGATTATTTGATTTCTTCCAAGACTTACCTCTTTTCACACTTGATCTTATTACTAAGGTAATCCATGGAAGATCTTCCAATTATACATAGACATCCTAGACATTGGCTACAAGATCCTCAAGTCAGGCAATAATAAGTTTCAACAACTAGGTTTAAATGTTAGCTGCCTAATCAAATGTTACAACTACTAGGTGGTAGACTAGGAAACTAAATACTTAGCATGGTTTTAAGGAGGTATAAATCTAATTAGTTATATAACCATTCTTGGCATAGTTTATTTCCTTCATTGGCAATTTCCATGTTCCTACACACTTGATGAACACAAGAAATTCCTCTAGCCTAATAGTCGAAGCTACAAAATTTAATCAAACAAGGTAATTTCAATCATAATCATAGCCAATCATTCATGTAATATCAACATACACAGATAATTTTCTATGATTAAATACATAAGTAGTTTTCATTTCATAATCTTAGAAGCAATAATTTGAAATTATTTAAGTTAATATATCTCATAGACATAATTGAATTTCATATATAGACATTGCATAAGGAAATGTAAGAATCATTATTTCATAAGTAATAAATCAAAACATGATTGATAATAGGTATTTATCATGGTTCCCAACACATGAGAGACTTCATGAAATCCTTTCATGCCTCATCTAGATGTGACTTAACCACATAATTCAATAATCATAACATATGAGTCATAGTTTCATAATTATCTTTCCAAATATGAGAATTATGTGAAATGGGGCCTTACATCCCCCTTCCCTTATGTTACCTTATAATTAGAAGTCACTAAAAGAGGTGAGGATACCAAAACCTCATAGGTGTAACATATTCCCAAGTAGTTGATGATTCACAATATTTTTCCTATTTAACCTTGACATGATCCAGGTCTCTACCTCATAGTGCCAATGCCCTACCCACTAAAATTATGATGGGCTCTAAAATCATATCCCCATCATCCTCAACCTGCAAGGCCATCTAATACAACACATGAGAAATGTCAACAACATGATGATGAAATATAAAGACATTAAATACATTTTGAACATGAGATAGGTTGGGTGGTAAGGCCAATCTTTAAGTTATTGGGCCAACAGTCTCCAAGACCTCAAATGGTCCAATAAAATGAGGTGCCAACTTTGACCTTTCCATAACAAATGGTGATATTTTTGGATCTCACCCTCAATAAAAATTTATCAACCATATTAAAATATCTGTCAATTCTTTTCACATTAGCATACTTCTTTTGTTGATTCTTTGCAGTCTCCATGTGCTACCATATATTAACACTTTTCATCTCTATGCCTTCTAACATGGTAGAGAAAATCATGATCTATCCTCAATTTGGTCCCAAATCAATGGGGTTTTATAGGATATACCATAAAAAGCCTATAAATGTGCCATATTAAATGAACTATGATAACTATTATTATAAGTAAATTCAATAAGATACAAATAGTCTTCCCAATGGAATTGTTTATCCATAACATACATGAAAAAAATGTCTTCCAAGATATGATTGAATCTCTCAGTATATCCATTAGTCTTGAGATGGTAGGAAGTACTAAA
Organism: Torreya grandis; assembly: GCA_037957365.1. Lineage (NCBI taxonomy): Eukaryota > Viridiplantae > Streptophyta > Pinopsida > Cupressales > Taxaceae > Torreya > Torreya grandis. The sequence goes on from JARHVA010001162.1 coordinate 2,647,797, forward strand.
TTTGAGTTGAGTACCCAATTCCTTCTACAAAAAAGTCCAGAAATGAGAAGTATATATCGGATCTTGATCTGAAATAATCTTATAAGGAATCCCATGCAATCTAACAATGTCATAAAATAAATACCTTTGCCATTAAATTGGCTTTGTAAGTTGTATTTATGGGATAAAATTGATCTACTTTGGTTAACTTATCCACTATGACCACGATCTCATCATGATGATACTTAGAGGTAGACATTCCTATAAAATACATGGAAATAGTGTCTAATTTCCATTCCAAAATATCATGATGATATAATAATCCTACTAGATGTTGATGCTTAGCCTCTACCCTATAACACTCTAGACAATGAGATTAAAAAAATAGTAATATCATGCGTCAAACCATCCTAATGATAAAATTTCCTTAACTTGGTTTTAATTTTATTAACTCTAGGGTGCACTTGGTAAGGATCTCTATAAGACTCATATAGAATTAACTCACACAATCCATCTTCTAAGGGAACATAGATATGTCATTTATGATTCAACAAACCATCCAACTCAATATAACAGACTTTAAATTTACCTTTCATATTCATGAAAAAATCTAATAGATGTCCTAATTATTTATAGAGGTCGTCATCTAGAATTTGCTTTAAAATCTGACTTCTCAATTTAGTTTGCAAACTCATTGCAACTAAATCATGATGCCTCCTAATTAAGGTATCAACAACTATGTTTTCCTTTTCTTGGATATACAAAACTTCATAGTCATATTTTCAAAACAATTATATCTAATGCTTTTGATGTGCATTAAGGTTAGGATCAATAAATATATGTTACAAACTCAAATGATTTGTCTTTAAAACAAAATGATAACCAAGAAATAATTGGTGTTCCCATATTAAGAAACTATGAAATATGGATAAAAATTCCATATCATTTGTGGGATATCTCATCCCATAATCCTTGAGTTTCCAAGATTCATATGCAATGACTTTGCCTTCTTACATAAGTATATCTCCCAATCCTTCCTTTAATGCATCAGTACAAATAGGGAATTCTCTCATAGGATATATTAAATTGGTGCACTAGTGAGATTATAATTTAGTAGATGAGAAACTTCCTCACACTTATTATCTAAATAAACTTCTTCCCATTTTTCTAAAGTGAAGTGATGGGATTTACAATGTGAGAGAAATTATCAATTAAGTGTCTATAATATCTTGTTAATCCCATGAAACTATGAACTTATACAATGTTAAAGGTTGATAGACATTTCATAATGGCATGAATCTTGGTAGGATTCATAAATATTCCTTCTCCTAACATGATGTGCCCAAGATATTGCACCTCAAACTATGCAAATGTGCACTTTTCCAAGTAGCTATATAATCATTTTTCTCTTAAAACATATATGACCTACTTCAAATGGTCCTCATGCTTCTCTTCATTATGTGAATAGACTATAATGTCATATATAAAAACCAACATGAATGATATAAAAAGGAGAAAAACACTCCATTCATCAAACTCATCAATACTACTAGAGCATTAGTCAACTCAAATAGTACAATTGTAAATTCATAAGTCCCATACCACATTCAAAATAGTCTTATGAATTTTAGGCTCTATGATACACAACTAATGGTATCAAGATTTTAAAGAAATCTTGGAGAACACTATGGATCCCTACATTTGATACAATAAATCATCAATTATAGGTAATGGATAACTATTATTAGTTTTTACCTTATTCAATTATCTATAATCAATGCATAACCGAAGGGATTCATACTTATTATTCACAAAGATGATTAGTGTTCCCCATGGGGACACACTAGGATGAATCAATTCTTTCTCCAAGAATGGATCAAGTTACAACTCAAGTTCACATAAATATAGGGTGGTAATTATATATGGTTCTTTTGATATGGGCTCAACTTTAGATATTAATTCAATCTAAAAATTAATCTCCCATAGAGGAGGCATACCTAGTAATCTATTTGGAAACATATTAGTAAATTCCCATAAAATAGGATGTTCATCCAAAGAATATTTCTTTGACTCATCTAACCTATCTCTTACCATGATATAAAATATTTTAAAACCTTTTGTATCACTCTTATTAAGTTTCATCATAGTGATAATGCAAAGGGAAACATGTGTCTTAACTCTATATTTTACCATAGGCTTACCAAGGTCATCTTTACCTTTTATAACCTTATCATGACAATTTAAAATTGGATTTATGATATGTAATACAATATATACCAAATAAAAAAATTTAGGTTCCTAAGGGAATAATTTTCAAATCCATCATAGTGGAGAAGACACGAAGGTCTAATTCATAAATATTCACTAGGGAGTTAACAGACATCTTGGCCCTAGAGGCCAACTCAATTTCCCAAATTTCCAACTTCCTAACAACCACTATCCTATAATGATTTAGGAAAAAAGGAGAAATAAAAGATTCTAATGCTAATAAATCAATCAAATTTTAAAATGAAATTCATTCTATATTACCTATGGTTTTTATGACCATTACCTGGTGTTCAGCTTGGTGATCATCTGCTATTCCATAAATTCTATGTCCTCGAGACACATCACCCACTACCTACTCTAACACTAAGGCCTTATAATTGTTATAAATTAATATCCTAAGAGGATAATATCATGAATAAATATCACAAGATCCACATGTGAAACATATACCTTTCTATTGGTTTTACCTAAAGGGAGCTCTAGCTATTTTAAGTCAAAAGGAAGAAGTTGAATCTAATGGTCTTACCTACTCAAACTATTGAGTTTATGTAGTCATACTCTAATAAGGATCATGTAAACTATAATTACCTCACCTCTAGGGGTATTTATCTAATAGGTTCTTACTCTAACTAAGGCCAAAATGGTTACCCTCAAATTGTTATTATTGAGGGGGCCTAAATTTGGATTGAGTTGCTTTCCAACCTCCCCTAAGTGTAGGTTGTGCACATTGAAACCTCAAATGACATTGAGATTGTAATTTTCCATGAAATTTTTCTCAAGCATCTTGAGACTTAACATAAGACTCCTTGGTTAATTAGGCCTTTAAAAAACTACTATTAAGGTTGAGAGAGATAGAATATATATTGTATTATCTAACTATAAATTCTTCCCTCTAATGAACCTATTCACTTGGATTGTCTGATCCATGTAACCTTACATATATTTGATTAAGTCTAAAAAATGACACTCATATTAAGTATAGTTTCAATCCCTTATTGAAGGTCATGAATTTCATCAACCTTCTCCTAAACATAATGAGGGGATAGGTAGTGTGCTCTAAAATATTCTTCAAATAATTCCTAAGTGAGGGAAGTTGGTGTCAAGTGGAGCTTCTGCTCCTCTCCTTCCCATCACATATTTACTACATCCCTTAAAATATGGGTGCCCAAATAGGCCTTCCCATTGGACTCATAATCATATAAGGTAAAACCTCCTCACATGCTTTCTAACTAAGTTTCTATGGTAAATCCTTAATGTGTACCATCAAAAATAAGAGGGTGTATCCTGATGAAATATTTCATTAAATGATGGTCCATGTCTCATATGTCCCATCTCTCACCATGGATATGAAATTCAACTCTATCACCCTTATAATGGTGATGGCAAGGACTCTTAAACCTCTCTCTTTAAACTAATATTTTTTCATCCTAAAAATGTTGTGGAGAGTTCCTATTCACCTCTAGTGGTGATGTTGGTACTCTCCCCTATAAAACATCCTACATCTATTACATATGTAAAAGGATTTGGGGTCTAATTTCATGTAATCTCAATTAAATGGGAGGCTCATTCTCATCACAATAATTATCAACATGATATTATTGAAATCCTCCTCTCATTATGTATGCCAACAAAAAAGACATTAAAATAATTGTAGAAACTAAAAATCCAAACACAATTAAAATTATCATATATCCTAATGTTGTAAAATAGGCTCTGATACCAAAATGTCATACCCATTTTTTTCTTAAAAAATAAGAGACATGACACAATAATAAACCCACAAAACACCTATGAACATGAATAAAAATTGAGTCTATTCCAAACACAAAACATTATAAGGAGAATCCTACTACTACCAATAGACCTAATTAGAGCATGTAATAAATATGAAGGCCCTAGTCCTAATTTATTTATCTAGTACTCAAAATTATCCATGAGATTATTCCCAATGATAGATATGTAGAAGACATTTATATGGCCATCAATGTAAGCTTAGTTTAATGTTGATACAGATGGCATCCATGTGGTAGCTTCAAGAACTCCAAATCCATTATATCTTGTCTTCACACTCTCAATGACCTTTCTTTCCATTTTATGTCCTATCACTTACCCATTAGTCTAACAATATTTCAAGTTACAACTACAACCTTGAGACTACAGACTGTTAGGATGATTCCATGTGACAACATCCTTCTAGCTTGATATCCTAGAGGCATTGCCCTTAACATTAACTTCAACAACAAGATAGACCGTCAATATTATGTCATGCGATAACATCCCACTATCCCACCATCCTAGAGTTAAGCTCCTTGTACGATCAACTTCAAGATCATGGGTCACTGGGATGATACCATGTGGAAACATCCTATTTATTTGTTAGTCTAGAGGTAAGCTTATTATATGATCATCTCTAGGATTTTGGGTCACCAATATGATACCATGTGGTAACATCCCACTATCCCATAGGATTCACACTTTATATGATATTTTTTGGGATTGTGAGTCATTGAGATGATGTCACATGGAAACATCTCACTCACCTATTAGCTCAGCATCGACCGTATGTTAGACCACACTAACATCACTCCTAGGTTATTAGGATGGTGGCATGTGGCTTAATTCAATCCACCCATCAAAAGTCATGAAATTTAATAAGGTAAAAATAAATCAAAAGATCAAGGAGAGAAATGAGACAAGGAAAAAAATTAATAAACCCAATTCAAAATATTAAGGAAAACTTAGGAATGAGACTCAAACACAAGCCTACATCTTTCATGAATATTAATTTTTTAGACCCTAAAAAGATAAAAAGGATTTTATAAAAATTATTCTAAATATTTTTCATGAATTCCCAAGCCTTTAGAACTTGTGTTCACATCATTTGTTTTGACAAGGTCACAACACTTTTGTCGAAGATCAAGGGACTTGACAAATTTTGAAGCCTTCAAAACTTTTATTTTTAAAAAAAGTCCTGACTATTACACTCACATAAAAATTATGATAACTAATTTTTTAAAAAGTGTTAAGTTAAACTTCCTCTAAAAATAAGCTAAGTGTTTTGCAAAGACTTAGCCCTTTTTCCTAAATCTAAAAAGCATGAAGCTTCAAACAATTTATACAGGCTAAAAGATTAGCTTCAAATTAGATAAGGCATATAATCCTTCAACTAAAATAAGGTTACTATTATCACCAAATATTAAACTCTAGAATATGGTGTTCAATCCTCTTCCATATTTGGGAAACATGGGAATACTTCTAGGTATGTTGGTTTACCTATAGGCAGAAGTAGACCTCTAAGTTTAAGGGCTAACAACCTGAATATATCACCTAAATAACTAGTTTAATATAGGGAAAAGAGTTATAAATTTCATGAATTTAAACTAATATAATGGGATTATACACCAATATTATTTCCACATGACCATCATACTTATTTCACTAAGAAATAAGGCATACAATCTAGCTTTTAAGTCTTAGAAGATTCTAACATCAATGTTTCAATATAGAGGTGATATGCATGAATAAATACAAGGTAAATGAACCAGAGGGAATATTTCACACTCCAATAATAGTTTTTCACTTTAAATTTTCCTAACAAACTTGACTACACTCTATATGACCTGTTAAAATAGGGACTCTGGTATAAACATGAAAGGATAAGGAAAGCAAGGATAGAATGTTATCATTAACTTCACCATACATCACTTTGCACATTTAAAAAAATGTAAATTAAATCAAATACATAATTTAATTAATGTTCAAAGGAAAAATAAATTGTCATTCTATTAGGGATTCACCATACATGGTGTGGTATTAGTCTGCAAGAGCCAAAATGGCTACTATTTATAGAATTGGAGAGAAAAGTGAGAAGAGAAAAGCTCCAGAGTAATAATAACACTTTTCAAAATGAGAGGAGTTAAAAATTCATGATAATGAATTAGGAAACATAATATTAAATGTATCATAGTAAAAATGTCCCTCAAAGTCATGAAACTCCTAAAATGTGGCATAGGACTCCTTTTGCTTGATCAAAAAATTGCCTTCATGAATTTCCCCTTTTAGAACATCCCACAAATAAATAAGGATATATGTGATGATTTAAATCGGTGAAATGGGTTGTGAAAATTATCCATAATGCATTGGTTGAATCCCTAATCTTCAAGATTCTACTAGAGATGAGTTATCACTACATGTAGTCCAAATAACTCCTCTTTCACTCACCCTTCACACTTGTCACCAAAGTTAGATTTATTTTTCCAATATGATACATTAAATGGAGTTAATGACACATTTAAACTCCCTTCATAACATTATATTCCTTAGGTTTACCTTAAAAATCTATCCACTTGAATTTCTCTCTCTCGTTAGCTTGCTCACTATGCCATCTTAGACTAGCTAAAATGAGAGTTTGGAGATAATTTTATACAATAAATTTACATGAGGGGTTATCCCAAGTCCCAATACTTATCCCAATGTTACTTTCATCTTTTGACTCTCTATAGAACCTGCAAAACACCAAAAATTGTCAACAAAATCCATTTTCATGTTTATTTGTACAAGTAGGGCAACACTCAAGTTAATGGGGAGGATCCATATAGAGTTATCTAAAACATCTAATCCATTTCATGGAAATTAAATTAAATATTTATGCATCTTCTACTCCATTTGATCCATTTAGTTATGAACTAGGGTTTTAGAGGGTTTTTGGCCATTTTACCCGTTAAGGATTGTTTATAAAGATGTGACATTGAATAGATGAAAAAATATCGCAAAATTATTTATTAGGACCTTATTCATATTTTCCAATATATTTTATCTCCCATGAAAGGTATCCAAGTAGGTGCAAGCATTTAAAGTTACCTATTCAAGATCTTTTATTCATTCCCTATAGGCCTAATGAGGTTTGACCCAAGAAATGGCTTTCTTATGATCTCCTTTACATATAAATAGCTTTGACACACCTTATACCTCCCTAAAAAAAATTTAAAACTAAATTAAAGGTTCATCTAACAATAAATATAGAATTGACCCTCTAGTTGGGATTTAGTCCTAGTTGAAACCTAATAGGTATATTTATTCCCATGTGTTTTTAGACCACCATGTTGGATTTCAACCATATACGGATGGTTTTCCATGTTTTACCTTGTCTTATTCAACTTTTTACACCATCTTTCAAGGTATTATCCACCCTAAACTCAGATTTTCATCTACTTTATGTTGAATATGTAGAGTTTGCACCCTTAGGAAGTGCCCTATGTCTAAGAAAAAATAGAGTGAACTTTCCCTATTTTACCAAAAAAGGAAGAAATGTGGAGGGATTATACAAGTCATATAGACAATATATTAATAGTTTCAGCTCTTTAATATACAATTATATCATTCAAACACTATCAAACCCACAAGATATACTGTCAAATGATTGACTATGTGCAGGGTATCAAATATGACTATGTACTACATTGTTAGAGTCCTTATTTGCATTGTTTGCATGTTATGGGGGTCTCTTGATATATTTTTCATAATTATTAAGTTTTTAAAAATTATCACAACACCTTATCCAACCTTAAATTATTCCTTCTCACCTTTACTAATCAAATTTACTAGTTGATTGACTATGTTTCTTGCTTGAAAAAAACACCTATGGGTGCATATTACATGGTTGATCCTTGTAAACAATGCCTAATTAATTTATTGGGGCTCCCGAGGTCTTTTATTACCAATTTGGATCCATTTACCTCAAAGTTAAGTTATGATAACCTCCATAACACCATACTCTTGCTCACCATTATCTACAGTCAATTACAATTGACTATGTGGGGGTATTGTAGGTGTTGATTAGCCTTGAAATCATTATAATTTTTTTTTGGATCCCTTTGGAAGTATTTAATCAAATTATCATGATAAATTGTTTATGTTTTCAATCCTAGTGTCTTCCAAGGTTTACCTTAAGAGTTGATGAGTCATTTTTATGCAGGCTATAGGTGAATAATCTGATTGTAAGGCACTTGTAGATGATGATGGTGTTAAAATACCTACAATTTCAACCTTGGTTGATGAAATTTGTATTAATTGATATGCCATATCACTAAATAATATCTTTTAAACATAAACATATACTTTATATACAACTTTGGGATGTGAATGTCACTTCAAGGCTCAGACCCTGTAGACAACATGGAATGAACACAGTAAACAATTTCACGATTTGGGATCCTTCAAACACTATGCCAATTTAATCACACACCCTTATTATTTTGAAAATTAATACCCTTATGTGAAGTATTCAACATGTGTTCAATTAGACTCATCTAGGAATTATCAAACATTGATATATGATATCATCAAAATGGGTTAGGCCTCTATTTTAGTGTTTTAGGGAAACTATCCCTAAACATAGTCATTCAAACTTTGAAGATGATTCTTGAACTTTCCTTCATATTCAATGTTCTAATCATGACTCTTATGAATCATCTCAACTACACCAACCTCATAAAGGTTCCAAATCATGCCAAACTACCTTTGTAAAACACTTTTATGTCTTTGAATAAGCCACATATATGGTATATGTGCTTATAACTAGTCTTATACCTTATTTAGATGCCTAATGGATCCTCTCAACTTTTGAGGACTTGAAACAAGTTTAAATACCTCTATTCCAACATGACATTCTTTTGAGTGTGTACACCAATGGTGAATGACTATGCATATGATAGAATTGACTATCACAGTCCATTACATGGCATTTAAGAGGTCTAGTTTTTTTCCATGTTCTAATGAGCTATTAAACAACATAATAATCTTCATAACATCCTCGTAACCATGCTCAGAGATCAAAACATTAAGATTATATATGGATGTTTGCATGGAGTTGATTATGTGTTATGATTTTTGACTACCACCTCCATGATGTTATCTTTAGAGACTGAAATTATAAGTATAATTAGATTGTTATGACATGAAAACATGAATCAAAACATATATCACCAACATGAAATGTTTATAAAGAACCAAACCTTTTTCAAGTAGTGAAACCTGACTATAACTTCACATGGTGACACTTTCCTACAATTTGAGATGTTTGATTCATGAAATCATATCTAAACATGAAACCAAACATTGGAAACATGATAATAGACATTCAAAATCATATATAAATAAAATAAATAATGGAGTTGTACATACTTGCTCAAACAAGAGCAAAACTTGTAGTGTGTAGGAAATAATAGGCAAAAAAACATAGTCAACTTGTTAAAGATGGTTCATAAAGTATAAGCCACCATTCCTTGAAATATAAACATTTGAATATTACCAAGTGTAATATGACCCCCCCAGAGGCATTTTACTTGTAAGTCCTACTAACCATACAAACCAAAAACATGTTGACTAGTTTCATGTGCATAATGGAGTGATGAAAGAGTAAAATAGTTTTAGCCCATCTTTGACACTTACAAAGTATTTCAAGCATGGAAATGAGTCTGAGGAAGTTGAATATCCATCCCAAAATCTTCTCCCACATGACACTCTCTTCATAGTCTGTATAACCTTTAAAATTCCTTCTTTTCCACTTACTTTCTTGGTTTTCAATTAAAAACTGACATGTCTGATAGGGACTACCATATTATATGTTGAGGAGGAGTTTAAAACACTTTTATTTCTTGGAAAACCATATCACTTGCATTTAATTCTCTAAAATGACCCCTAGATGACATAAAATGACACAAATACTAATTAGACCATGACCAAGGCTAAAATGACATTAAACTACATAAAATAGACTATGACACACCCTAAAACATTGTAATAGGCCCTTATATAAAATTTTTGACTATATGGGGTTGACCCATTTTGACTTGTGGTCAAAATGGTCAACATTTTTGGTGATTTACAAAGGGTGGTATGTTTTCTATTCCATGACTAGTTGCCTAATCTTGTCCATTAGGCCATGGAGTCACCTATACATAAGTTTGACACATACTTTGCCTTTGAAAACACATAAAAAATAAGTAAAGACACACAAAACATGACACACACACATGTGTTCAACTAAAACACTTATGGAATATAACAAAACTAAAAGAAAACACACACACCTAATATACTTATTTACAAAACCTCACTCTTTGAGGTGAAACATATAATCATAGCTCAACCAAGGTCAAAATAGTTCCCCTTGAATCTTGGTCACTCTATGAATGTATCCTAGTATGAAGAGTATGCTCATCATAAATATACACTTACATATGGGTCTAATAAAGAAGTCTATCACCTTTATGACTTCTTGGGATTAAAATCAGACTATTTAGGGCCCTCATGAGTCTTCTTTTCTACTCTTTAAATAATTTTATTGGAGTTAAAAATTTATTGATCTTTGTCATATCTATTAGATGCTATTCAGAGTGCAGATTGGAAGATATGATAGGTGCCTCAACTTCTCCACCTTCTTGGATAGAATGTACTTGATGTTTGATAGTATCAAGATCTTTTCCTTTATATCCCAATGCATTTGAATGTAGCTCAACATTATATGGAACTATTGAATTTATTTGAAGCACAATAACTTATGATTTAACCTCATTCTCCATGTTCACAACTCTTTGGGCACTATCTTCATCAAGTTCATTCATGGTTGTAGCCTCTCGATCAAAAAAATTGTATTCATCTTTGTACTTTATGTGACACTAAAAAATATGCTTGTTAGTCTCATTATAAAACAAATTAGATATATATATTTTTTGGAGAAGTAAAATTACTCAAATAATCAAACTCTTGATAAATGGCATTGAAACATTGTCATAAATCATCCTCTTCTTCCCCATGAATATCATCATCAAGGGCAACTTCATAAAAAATGGGTAGAAAAACATAATTCTTCCCTCCATGGTGATCAATCAGATTCTTCAATCCATCCTCATCATATACATGAATCAAATAGTTACTCTCAACAACTTGTGAAAAGGAATGTTTGAAACTTACCTTAGCTCCTTCAAATGGCTCTTCATGGATGATATAAGTACTAAGGTAAATTTTCTCAAAGTATGCACAATGATCATGTTAATAAGCATATACACCATATTCATCAAGGAAAAAGTTAGATATGCCCTCAAGTTTAGAATCACCTTCATCCACATTATATTTATCCTTCTCATGGATAACACAAATCAAGTTATAACTTATTTCAATATAGGGATTGATGTGAAACCTTATAAGAGGTTGAGTTATAATGATCACCTTGGTTACATAACTTATCCTAAATTCCAATAATGAAAAATTGGCTGAGATATATCCACCTATCTTGGCTATAAAGTCTCTTTAATGGGAGATTGTAAAGTAAGTTGGGAGGTCAACAAAAACTATGTGTTGAAGGATAGGAAAATTAGGACAATCATACAAAAAAACCTTCAAGTTTTTTTATTAGTCCTATTATCTTAGTAGGTGTATCATCTAGTTTTATAACTCATTTTCTATGAGTTTCATACTTTATACCCAACTTATTAGCTACAACCTTGGGCATGACTGAAGTAGAGGCTCCACTATCAACTATGTAATTATGTACCAATTGTCACCCACTATGAGAGTAAGGTATAATGGTGGAGGATTATTAGCCCTAGTAGATGGTTTAATAATGGTATTAGGTACATTTTCAATAAAAACATGACTATGACTTTGACTTTAAGGTGAAGGACTAGTAGAAATAGTGGATAACTGCTTTTGTAATAGCTCTTTTTGGCCAGGCATGTAGAGGACATCCCATAAAGATATTGATGCTTTAGCACTTTTCAAAGAATTAACTATGTTTATTTAATTATTAATCAACTTGTATTGAGTCCTTGGATACAAGTTATTTCTTGTATATTGAGTAATTGACACACCTTGTGCATATATTACCATAGTTTGACTTGGAGGAACTATAGCTGTGTCTAGAGCTATCATGTTTTACTACCTTACAGGAAGATTGGATGAGATTTTAGGAATGTTGTTGTCACCTCCTATATAATTCCTTTTTTAATTTCTATTATAAATAATAGAGGATCATTATTGAGTACAAAAGTGTATTCCACCAAGAATATGGTGAAGCTCTCTCTGTGAGGTTGCCAATTCTCATTTGCTTGCATCATAACCTCATCTTTAGCTAATAGGAGAGGAGTGAACCCTCCATTATAAAATTAAGTTTTCACTCCATTATCATTTTTATACATAATTGTCCTTATTTCCAATATTATCCTTTCACCAAGTTTATATGTATCATTACCATCTCTCTTGCATTAGTAGTGGAGTTAGGATTGTAGACATTGACAAGCCTACTAAACTTAGGCTGCCCTTGACCTATTCCTATCCCATATTGTTGACCATATTATTTTTAATATAGGTAAGGATTTTTATAGGAACATTTTTTCATTCTCTCTTGCCTAAGCTCAAATTCTAAGTCTTGAATTCTTTCATATGTATCAAGTTCATCTACCTTCTTAGGAGCAGCTTTAGGCTTAATGTTAGCATTGGGAACTTGGGCCACACTGGGATTATTAGCAAAATTATTGGGTAAAAAAGGCATAAAAACCTTAGGAGGTAACTTTTCTAATTGAATTATCCCATTTTCATCTTTGATAAAAAGTTCATATGTTTTGATAAGAGTGAAAACGCCCATGGATCTAAGTATGATAGTGATTTTAGTACCAATGGCTCTCATGTAGAGAACACAAATCTAACATGTGGTCTCATGGGAGGAGGCAATATATACCAATTATTTTGATATATCTCATTTAAGTCATTCATTTTTTCTTTATGGCCTATTTTTATCACTTTGAGTATATGTATAAGTGAGGTATGGTCACTTTCATCTTTACATCTTGAGGTCAACAACACTCCAAAGTCATATCATGATGTGATGTATCCACTAGACAAAGTCCTATACCAATCAATATATTTTACTCTAAGGGAAATTTTAAGGAGTATAATGTAAATTTTCTCTTGAGTGACAATATGGAAACTACAAAAAATTGAGATATCCCTAATGTGTTCACTAGGTGTAACATGACTCTCACCATTGAATATAGGTACACTCTTTTTAGCATTAGGGGGAATGGAATCATATGATTGAAGGTGAATTGGATTTTTAGTATTAAAAGTAATAAAGGCATGAGGCTTATCCATGTTTTATATAATATCTTTATTTTTTTCCAAATCTTCACTTCCTTGGCTAGCAAAATCTTCTTGGTCTTCAAAAGGCAGATTAGGATGAGGGTGTTGAACTTCAAGAAGAAGTTCAAGCTGACTAGGTGGATTGATAGGATTGAAAACTCTACTAGATGATGACTTAGTAAGTAACATAAATCATAAGAGAAATTATATGAAAAAAAATGACCTTGAACCATATTTTACCTTAGATGGAGTTGATAACAACTAAGTATCACGGTAATTTGTAGTTGATGTTGTCAAGACTAGCATTTACCTTAATAAGTTATATTCAAGCTAATGGGTCCCATCAGGTGTGCCACAACTATTGTAACCAAATATTTCACCCTAGAAGAGTTTTTTCAATCCTATTATTTTTTTTAACATAGGAATACTTATAGGTATGTGGGTTTACCTATAGGTAGAAGTAGACCTCCAGGTTTAAGGGTTAGCTCCCTGAATATATATTGAAATGCTTATCACCTAAATAACTAGATGATTATGGGGAAAATAGTTATATATTGAATGATTTTAAAATAATATAATGTGGTGATACACAAATATTATTTCCACATGACCATAATACTTAATTCACTAACAAATAAGGCATATAAACTAGCTTCTAAGTCTTAGAAGATTCTAACATTAATGTTTCAATATAGAGGTGATATGCATGAAGCAACATAAGGTAAATGAACCACAGGGAATATTTCACATTCTAATAATATTTTTAAACTTTAAATGAGCCTAACTCACTTGAATACACTCTATATGACCTGTTAGAATAGGGACTCTTGCATAAACATGAAAGGATAAGGAAATCAAGGATAAAAATTTATCACTAACTTCACCATACATAACTTTGCACACTTAGAAAAATGTTCATGAACTCAAAACAAGACTTTAATTAATGTTCAAAGGAAAAATACAATGTCATTATAGCAGGGATTCACCATACATGGTGTGGTATTAGTCTACAAGAGCCAAAATGGCTACTACTTATATAATTAGAGAGAGAAGTGAGAAGAGAGAAGCCCAAGAGTCATAAGAACATTTGTAAAACTAATAGGAGGAATTACACATGTAGGATAATTAAGTGGGAAAAATAACATGCAAGGTATCATAGGAAAAATGTCCCTCAAAGTCATGAAACTATTGAAATGTGAAGTAAGACTCTTTTTGCTTGCTAAAAAAACTGCCTTCATGATTTTCCCCTTTTGGAACATCCCAAAGCTGAATATGGATAGATTTTATGATTGAAATAATTTGTATTTTTTTTTAAAAATGATCCAAAATGAATTTTTTTCATCCCTAATCATTAGGATTCTATTGGAGATTAGGTATCACTGCTTGCAATCCAAATAAATCCTCTTTCACTCACCCTTCACACTTGTCACCAAAGTTGGCTTCAATTTTCTAATCTGATCCATAAAAGAGAGTTATTGACACTTTTAAAGACCCCTCCTAACCTTATATTCCTCAATTAGACCTTAAAATTCCATCAACTTGAAGTTCTCACTCTCTCATTATGCCATCTTGGACTAGCTAAAATGAGAGTACTTATAGAAGCACTTAAGATGTTTTTTGCTATAAGATATGGACATGAGGGGTTATACCAAGTCCTAATCCATCTCATAATGTGACTTACATATTTTTAATCTCTATAGAACCTATAAAACACTAAAAATTGTCAAATAAAGTCATTTTACTATATGTCCATATAAGTAGGGTACAACTCAAGTTAATGGGGAAGAGCCCTAAAGAGTTATCTACAACCATAAATCCCTTTCATGGTCATTCCTTTCCATTTGGATGCATCTCCTAATCCATTTTCTCCATCAAGTCATGAACTAGGGTTTTAGAGGGTTTAGGCCATTTTACCCTCTATGGATTATTCATGAAGATGTGACATTAAAAAAATACACCAATCTCACAAAATGCTTGCTTAATACCCTCTTCAACTTTTCCAATCTCTTATATCTCCCATGAAAGGTATCCAAGTAGGAGAAAGCATTCAAAGTTAACTATTTGAGCTCTTTTCTTCATTTCATGTAGACCTAATGAGGTTTTAGCCAAGAAATGGCTTTCTTGTGATCTCCTTTACATAGAAAAAAATTAGACACACGTTATACCTCCCTAAAAATATGTTAAAACTCATTATAATGTTCATCTAACAATAGAGATGGAATTGACCCTCTAGTTGGGTTTTAGACCTAGTTGGGACCTAATAGTTCTATCAGCTCCTATGTGGTTTTGGACCACCATGATAGATTTCAATAATTTGAGGATGGTTTTCCATTTTTTCCCCTATCTTATTCAAATTTTTAAACCCTCTTTCAAGGTCTTATACACCTTAATCTCACCTTATCATCTCTTTTATGTTGAATCTGTAGGGTTTACACCCTTGGGAAGTTTCCTCTATTTGAGACAAAATAGAGGGAACTTACCCTATTTTCCAAATAAGGTGGATATGTGGAGGATTATCCAAGTCATATAGACACTCTTTTTCATATCTTTACTATACCATTATATCATTCAAACAATATCAAACCCACAAGGCAGACTGTCAAATGATCACTATGTGTAGGGTATCAAATATGACTATGTATTGCATTGTAAGAGTCATATTTTACATTGTTTTCATGATATGGAGGTTTATTGAGATTTTTTTCATCATGATTAAGGTTTTAATAATTATAATAACCCATTATACAACCTTCCATTATTTCTTCTCACCTTGACTAATCAAATCTACATGTTGACTGACTATGTTTCCTGCTTGAAAGAGGCACCTATGATGCATATTACATGGTTGATCCTTGTAAAAAATGAATAATGACTTTATTATGGACCATAGTGTCATTTTTTACCCAATTTTATTTATTTACCTCAAATTAAAGTTATGATAACCTCCATAACACCATACTCTTTGTCACTATTATCTACAATCAACTATAGTTGACTATATAAGGGCCCTGTAGGTGTTGATTAGGCTTGAAATCATTTTACATGATATTTGGATCCATTTGGAAGTCTTTAATAAAATTATAATTTAAAAATATTTATTTTTTCAAGACTAGTGTCTTAAAAGTTTTACCTTAGGAGTTGGTGAGTCATATGTATGTAGGCTATAGGTGGATATTCTGATGGTAAGGCACTTTTAGATGATGATTGGGTGAAAAAACCTAAAATTCCAACATTGGTTTATGACATTTGTGTTAATTTATATGAATTATCACTAAAAAAATACCATTAAAACATGAACATATACCTCATATGCAACTTTGGGATGTGAAATTCACTTTGAGGCTCAGATCCTGTAGACAACACTAAATGAACATAGTGAATAATTTCATGATTTGGGAGCCTTAAAAAACTATGATACTCTAATAACACACCCTATTTAGTTTTAAAAGTAATACCCATATTTAAATTCTAAAATATGGGTGCATTTAGACTCATCTATTAATTATGCAAGCATTGCTATATGACATCATCAAAATGGGGTAGGCCTCTATTTTGGTGTTTAAGGGAAATTATCCCTAAACACAATCATTCAAGCTTTGAATATGATTATTGCATTGTAATTCCTATTAAATATTCCAATAATGAATCTCATGAATCATATCAACTACACCAACCTCATAAATTTTCCAAATCATGTCAAACTACCTTCGTATAACACCTTTAATTCTCTACATAAGCCACCTGTAGGTGGACATTTCAAGTTACAAGGTAGTGAGTGTGGGTACAAGTAAAGATCATGAAATATGAGCCTATAACAGAAATTATTATATCTAAAAAATTTAAAATGAGTTTTCATAATCATTTAAGATTTTGAAACAAGTTGTTATACTCCTTTTTGATGTTTTAACCTTCCTATAGATGTTAACACAATTGTCGACTAGGTAGTGATGGTTGAGATAACTAGTTTATATGGTATATGAGCTTGAATCTAGTATTATACTTATGTATATTCTAAAATATGTATCATTTAAAAATTGTTATGACTTGAAATTTTTGTAAATACTTCCATTCCAATGTGCCATTCTTTTGAGAGTGCATACAAATGGTGTATGATTATGCATATGAGAGAATTGATTGTCATAGTCCATTGCATGGCATTTGAGATGTCTAGTTTGTTTGTAAATGTAAAAATAAGGTGTTAAAAAACATAATAATATTTATAAACATTCTTATATCCATGTTTATATCTCTAAACATCAAGACTATATATGGATGTTTACAATGGAGTTGACTGTGTGTTATGCTTTTTGACTACCACCTCCATGATGATAGATTTGGAGAGTTAAATTGGAAGGAGAAGGATATTATTGTGAAATTAAAACATTAATAACAAAATATATCACCCACATGAAACCTTTTTAGAGAACCAAACCTTATGCAAGTAGTGAAACTTAACTGTAACTTCACATGGTTACACCTTCCTAAAATTTGAGTTGTTTGATCCATGAAATAATTTATAAACATGAAAATAAGAATTTTTAAAATGAGATGAGAGATTAAAAATAATATATAATTAAAATAAATTATTTATTTTTATGGACTTTCTTAAACAAGAGCAAAACCTATAGGATGTGGGAAATAACAGGAATAAAACCACAATCAACTTGATAAAGATGGTTCATAAAGTATAAGATACAATTAATTGAAATAAAAACATTAAATTGAATCAAAAAAGGTTTAAATCACCACCCAAATTCATTTTACCTATAAATCCTCCTACAAGCTATACTAACCAAATCCCTGTGACTAGTTTCATGTGCATAGTGGAGCGATGGAAGAGCATAATAGTTGTAGCCCATTTTTGGCACTTACAAAGTATTTAAAGAATATAAGTGAGTATAAGGAAGTTTAATATCCATTCTGAAATCTTATCCCACATTCCACTCCCTCCATAGGTCATATAACCTTTAAAACTCCTTTTGCACTTACTTTTTTGGTTTTTAGTTATCACCAACAAGCTTTTAGTTAAAAACTAACATGTATTATAGGTACTAACATATTGGATGTTGAAAATGATTTTATAACACTTGTCTTAATTTTAAAATTTTACCACTTGCATTTAATGCTCTAAAATGACCCTTATATGACATCAAATGACATAAAGACTAATTGGACCATGACCAAGGCTAAAATGACATTAAATTACATCAAATAGACTATGAAACACCCTATGACATTGTAATAGGCTCTTATATAAAGTTTTTTTCTAAAGAGGGTTGACCTATTTTGATTTTTGGTCAAAATGGTCAAAACTTACATCTTGGATAAGGTTAACATAAAAGAATTGATCTTAGCAAAACTTCAACAATTTTTTTAAACAAACTAGTTGTTGAGAAGGCATAAAACATGTAATAAACTAAACTGTATGAGCCTAGAGGATTCTTTCATAAGACACCCTTTTATCCACAACAACACCAAATATCTAATGAATTAACTCTATTATTATTAAAAATGACAATCCATAGTACATAAATGTATTAAAATCATCCTTACCCAAGCTAAATTTAATGAATAACCCATAATTGATTAAAAAGAGAGAGACATGCATTATTAATAAATTGTTCTCCATAGATATATAATGAAATAACTCACAGTCTTTTATTAAAAACCCATATGACCAAAGAGCTTTCTTTACATAATGACTCCTTCCCAAAGATATAATTACAAATGTGATTTAACAAAAAGATGACACTAGGCTATTATGGTGTGGAAACACCAATCAAACCTAAGGTTGAAGCCTTGTTATAATTATTATAGAATGACTAAGTTATAGTAAACATTTTATTCAGTTAATTAGATGGTCTCATTATAGGTAATGTTTATAGTAGGTAGTTTACTTGACTGCTATGACCAAAGGTAGATTTTCAGAAAGTATCCTCTTTACCTCAAATAACATCACCATTGGGTTAAATAGTCTAGTTGTATTGTTATTCCCAATAACCAACTCAAAACTATTTATTTGAGTTCCACTCATATTTGCACAAACTTAATCCATTCAATCACAATACCTTCTAATTACAAAGGGAGACATAATGCTTATAAACAAGCCACTTAATTTTCAATTTAATTATAAGAGCTCAAAAGGCTAAATAATATTGTATACATATTGAATCCTTCCCAAGGTCCTATTCCAAGTATTCACAATAGATACAACTTAGTTTAACACTAAAGTTTTAGTAAATATAAAATAGATAATTTAATCCATAGTTGGAATATTATCCAAACTCTTTCATTTTTAATTTATTACAATAATGATATATGATAAATCATTGATAATACATCATAAATTATCTAATTATTTACATATCAAGAGGCACATTTCTAGGCCTAATTAAATAATGGAGGATCGATTAGTCTTCAATGATGTTCCACATCCACTCCAAAACATATATTATATATAATAAGGAAGGTTCACCACCCAACCTTTTCTCATCATCAAGATATTGCTCTAGACACCCCCAAGTTTGAGACTCACATATGTTTGCATGCTTATATCACTAGGTAAAGGAAAGTGTGGATATCTAAAAAAGGGTATCTTAACACAAGGGAATTATCATGAACCACCTACAATATTATTCTTTTTTCCTAGCCAAATAGACTCTCATTCCCAATAAAAATCAAACAAGCATTCAAATGATCTTTTAAGTGAAGCTAATCAATTAAAATATAAAACTAGTAGGCAAGCTTTCAAAAGATAACCAAGTTTTGTTATTTGTTGGAGTAATAAGATGATAACTCACTCTATTGATTCCATTTAATAGTCATGGGAGTTTTAAGAAATATAATATCATGTCTCATCATGATATGGCTTAACAACTTCCACTATGACATTCACAGGAGTTTCAAGCATTATACCACCATGCCCAATAAAGGAGGGCTTGACCTTCTTCTACCAAGAAGATGTTACTCATAAACAACCAATAAACTATGTCACAACAACATTAATACACTTCAAATAATAATATGAAACATCCAATTCAAGTGAGGAGGAACACAACCTCTCCAAGGCCCTCAACTGGGCAAAGAACTTCATGATAGGCAATGCACAACCATGTAAAGACAATAAGTTAAGTAGAATAAAACAAATGGTCTTATTATCATTTATGTAAGAGATTAAAAAATATATCAAGAATAATTTCATTCAAAATAAGGAGGAACAATATCTTTAAGTCCCTCAAATGGGCAAGAACTACATGGTAGCTAATGCACAACCATGGGAAAATAATAAAATAGGTAGAATAAATCAAGTGGTCTTATTCCCCTGAAAGTATTAAGATTAAATAGAAAATATATTCAATTCATTCTAGTTAAATATTAGAAAATAAATTCTATTATTAATCCCACCTATCAACCTTCAGACCACTTGGGTTCTATCCTCTAGTTGTCTATACTCGGCTCTCCTATCTACCTATTCTTATATGTTGCTTCTCTTTCTCCTATGCTAAGTCCAACCTTTTTTTCTAAACTAGAAAAAGTCTTAAAATAAATGATTTCATACTCCTACATAAAGACATCTAATATTTATCTAACCACCAGTCACTTTCTAAGACATACCTCATTAAGGGACATTCTTTTCCATGTTCAATTAAGGTGCATGGTGTCTTCACATGATTCTATAGTTACTTTGAGGATTTACTTACCTCTTTTCCTACTTGAATTTAGTAATAAGGAAATCCATGTAATATTTTCCAATTCTCCACTAGATATTCTAGATTTTGGCTTCAAGATCTTTAGGTCAGGTGATAACAAGTTTCACCAAATAGGTTTAAAGGTTGGCCACCTAGTCAAATATTGCATCTACTAGGTGGTAGACTAGGTAACTAAATAATTAGCATGGTTTTAATGAGGTTTTTAAATGATTAGTGATATAACCATTCTTGGTGTAGTCTCTTTACTTAATTGGACCTTTTCTTGTTCATGCACACTCGATGCACACATCAAATTCTTCTAACCTAATATCTAAAGCTATAAAATTTAATCAAATAAGGTAATTTTAATCAATTAATCTAATCCAATCATTCATGGAATATAAACATACAAATATATAATTTCATATGATTCAATACATAAGTAGTTGTCATTTCATAATCTCATAAGAAATGATTCAACATGATTTAAGTCAATATATCTCACAGACATAATCAAATTTCATAAATAGACATTACATAAAGAAATGTAAGAATAATTATTTCATAAGTAAGTAATCAAAACATGATTGATAATAGGTCTTTATCATGTTTCCAAATACATGAGAGCCTTCATAAAATCCTTGCACACCTCACTCAGATGTGACTTAACCACATAATTCAATAATTAGAACATATGAGTCATATTTTCATAGTCATCTTGCCAAAGATGAGCACTATGCAAAATGGGGCCTTACACTATAATAATTTATGAAGCTAGATGATACAATTTTACTTGAAATATGGATCCAAGGGATGAAAAATATTAATTGGAATGTTTTTCACAACAATCATATCAAAAGTAAGAAATTGTGTCAGTACCAAGATATTTTCACAAGATCATAAATATGTAATGTATTTTAGGAAGATACACATCTAATGGATGGTCCATATATCATTTACCACATTATATAAATTCATGTGTGTAAGATATTAAAGTTATATGATGAACTATACATGTAAATCTAATAGACATAGGTTGAATATCTACTTTTTATGACTACACTGAATGAAAATGTAAAGTCTACTAGCCTTGAGAAAAAGTACCATAGAAATATTTGATCCTTTTATTACTATTTTTTCATTAAATTATTTTTATAGTGTGTATTTTATATTTTCCTATAAATATAATCAAGTAAATCAATCAAAGGGTATTTTAATATGTTTGTGCCAAACATCTATGTATCTCTAGGAGGGATAGTATTGTGAAATGGATTTTTATAGATAAGTGGGAACATGGATATAAAAAAATAAAAAATAAGGAAAGAATTTAAGGTAATCAATGGATAAGAAGCTTTGTAAGAGTACATAATGCATGTTAGTTGTAAGGAGATTGGATGGTTGGATTACTTGAACAAGATTTTTTTTAATAATTTTTCACTAAGGCATATAAATTTATACATGAATCAATGTGTAAAATAAGTGAAACATATATGGTGTACACAAGGAAAAATGAAAATTTAAAATGTGCACAAGGATTATGGTCATATAGGAATAAAAATATTCTAAAGAGGGAGGTCATGTGAATAAAGATGCGAAATGGTTGTATTTTTCTAAATTTTATTGTTAGAGAACATCTAAGCAATTGGTTCATATGTAAGTGGTGGAATTAATTCACTAAAGGATATTTAAGGATGAATATATCCTCTAATAAATATTTTTTCAAATTAATTTAAATAAAACAATCTATAGCATTCTTGTGTAGAAAAGAAACTAGGTCATCCATGCAATTTAAGTTTTATAGAGATCAAGGTATCACGAGAGAGATATAAGTCCATTGAGGGAGTACATAAGGAATGATCCAATTCAAGACTGAGGAGTTGTAGAACTAGTTTATAAGGGGATTTATTGAGGTAAAAAAAAATTTTTAAGGGAAGTTTTGAAATATTAGGGTTACTTATCCATGGGGAAAATTTTCATTTTAGTGGTAACACCCATGGTATAAGAAGAGGAAGAATTTTTGGTGTTATTTTAAATGATAAATCAAATTATAAGGAAGAAATGGAGGTCAAATTATATAATACCATAACCATAGGGTCTAAAAATATCTTAGTGAGAATGGGGCAAAGGAGATAAAAGTATTCAATCTAACTCTCATGTAGACCAGAGAGGGAGTACGTGTTTTAAAGGATTTGAACTCAAATATTCTATATTTGTTATTGAGGATTTAAATAATATAAAATCAAACATTTTGAAGGAGTTTAATTTATATGTGTGAAGGAGGAAATTTTGTTAAATGAATATAAGAAAACACATTGAAGCAAATAGGATAGTTGAGCTATGGTTTTTATTCTATCTTTGGAAACCTAATAAATTAAAAAATGGTTGTTGTACTAAACTCATAAATGGATACTATATTTCTCAAGGATAATTATTAATATCTTACCTAGGTGCATCATTTGGATAACATGTTACAAAAATAAAGGATAAGATATATGCAAAACATGCTAAAATGCCACCAAGATTGATGAGGTAGTAATGGAGTTTAAATTACACCAAGGTAATTACACTAGGAAAATAAATTACATTTAAACATTTATAACATAGTTAGTTACATTTATAATCAATGTAAACTTGGATTTATTGAATAAATGGGGGGATGTGTCTAAGATAGTAGTGTATGTGGCTTACTAGATTATGAAGAATGAGATAAAATTCATTCTTAAAAAGTTTATAGTGGAGTAAATCAACAAGGTAGTTAATGAGGCACACTATATAAGATGAACCTTTATATTGGTAAAGTGTATGATTTCAATAATTTTAGAAGTGTTTAATTATAATTTGGATTACTATGTGAACTAACCCTAATTAAGATAAACTAAGAATAAATTAGAGTGGTATAAATTGACTTGTGATAATCATAAATGAAAGAAAACATTGAATCAATCAAAATAATACTAACTATAAAATGAAATGACAAACCTTAGCTATTTATATCTCAAATTTTAATATGTTGACTAGTAGATGGCTAAATTAGGAAAACAATAGAAAACTCTTTGAGTGCCAAAAAATCATGACTGAAGGTGATGAAGTTCAAGATCATCCTATTTGGATTCGGATCGATTAGAACTTCTATCATAAACTAGTTGGTCTTGAATTTTACATAAAAATAATAACTTATGGAATGATCAATTTCAAAAACTTGAATTATATTTGAATGAAGATATTTTACCTTAAAAGTTGTGCAAAATACCTGCAAATAACTTTTCCAAGGTTGAAACCCTAATAGGGCATGCAATGATTTAAAACATGAAAATATAAAAAATGTGGAGTTTAATTATATTGATTTGAACCTAATCACCCCATGATGTTTGAATGTTTCCTTCATATTTAATACTTTGAAGATGGAATTCAATCCCACATAGTTCTCCCACTTACATTATTTTTTGAAATTATGCTTCTTCGACTATATGAATGCATCTCGGGATAGATTGAATACTTGATCATTATTTGACTTATTTATAATAATAAATGATTTTGAATTGGTTGAGGAATAATACAAATAATTATAATTATAATTTGGAAGAATAAGAAAGCTTTTCTCAATGTGTAATAATGTAAGTATGCCTCTATATTGAAATTGCCAAGTGATAAAATAATTGACTAAAGTGTGATTTTATAGAAATACAAAAATGGAAACCACACAATAGGAATCCTAAAAACATGAATGAAAAAGTAAGGGAGGGTTTAATTTTAAAATTTTGTCATTATAGGACCAAGGATAGAAATGTAACATAGGGGACATAAAACTTTTCCACTACTACCCCCTACATGAAGTTTTTGTCCTTTAGGGAAACATGAAAATTATGGGTCTACATCTATCCAAACATATGATTAGGGGTGTTTTATCTATTAGAGAATTTATATAGGTGTTAGATATAAATTTATGAGATAAATATACCTATTCAAGTGCTTAGGATGGGATGAAGTGTAAAATAGGTTTGGATTAAGTGCACAATTTAATTAAATTGAAATAGGGCCAAAACTAGCATGATCAAGTATTTTTCACTAGATTTAGGTTATCACATTCTTCCCTCACCCCCACCCCACCAAAAAAATATATAAATTAAATTGAAATATTAAATTAAATATTATATCTTAGTGTGTATGCATACTTTGCCTTTGGGAGAAGCTCCAAATCATGTAAGGTGTTCCATGGAAAATCTTGCAATGATGTAAAAATTAGGAAATGCTCATATATGAAACTAAAAAAATAAAATGTAACTTAAATTAAAAAATATTTAAAATAACAAGGAAGTATGAGACTTTTATGTGTTAACCAATAGTTATCTTTTAACCTTGCTTGCAGATGATGTTTCTTTGAAACATTGGAGAGGTTAGTTCCTTAGATGAACTAATAAATATTTAGAGGGTGATCAATCCCAAAATTGAATGTGAGCTTGTATACAATAAATAAAACTCATTTATGGACATAAATAAATTAATTTAATTCAAGTGGTCTTTATAACCCCAAGATGTGAAACTAGTCAAAATCCATAATGTATTTTTAGACATAATTCTAGAGGGCCTTGAACCTCTAAGTTATGCATTATGAATTTAACTAAATCAATCAATACATATGGATTGTATATTCAATTTCCACTTTGTTCCTAAATTCATGATAAAAATAGAATGGAAAATATCCATTTTCATACTATGTCCATAGATAGAAAATAATTTTTAATTTTTTAAAAATAACATAGTGTGCATGAATTTATATCAAGGCCCCATTGATAAATGTAGAATTTGAAAATTATGTAGATGCAAATTAATTTTTTTTGAAAATTGTGCATGAAATTATATCATGCACTTATAACTATATGAAATTGTGATTTTATCTTGTAATGTGAGTGCATATGCCTTCATAATATGTGATAATGACTAAATTTTAAATAATTTTGAAACTTTTGAGCTGTATTATGTACCAAAACTAATTTTTCCTCTTTAATTGGCTTATCTCATGTATGAAAATCCCAATTGTTAGTAATCCAAATATCACCCAATTGAAATTAGACTACTCATATCTTATTCATATCTAGACTAACATTGGAATGGTCTTAGGCTATGGGAGACTTGTATCTAGACTAGACCTCTAGTTATGAGGCTACATCCTCTTAATATGTAAAATTAGGATAAATTAGTAAACCTATTTAATGTTGGGATGAAAATAATAAGGAATAAACTAAAATGGAAATCTATGCTATGATGGTGATGAACCCAAATAGTGATTGATCCTTTGTGAACTTTTAAACCTAGGCACACGTATGAATCAAAATAGAAAAATTTATCAATAGTACTTTCTTAGATCAGTCCTAAACATTAGTGTTTCAAATGAAATTTTTAAATAAGGTTTGTAGATTTAAGGTCTATGAATGAAGGTCTCTAAATACACTGCATACTAGTCATCTTCAACATAATTTATGTTCTTAACTCTTCAGGTGACCTGTAAAGGATTAAATCATAGTAGTAGGTGAGGAAAGGACTGAAAAAAGAGATATATATAAAAATTATATTCAAATCAACAATAAAAATTACACACTACAACCATGGATTAATCTACAACTTTCTTTATTGACTTCTAGTGCAAGTTATAATTTCTCTATACCAGCCTGAGGGATCCTAAAAATGGCTTAAAGGCCTGAATATATAGAAAATTTAAGAATATATAGAATATTTGGTGTATATTATAGAAGGATAATTCAACTATAATTAACTCAAATTCAATTTCATTTAAAATTTAAAAACAATAGTCTTTCTAGACGTCTCCTTGTGTTTAGTTCCTTACATGATAATTACATGAATTTTACATGATACTTGGAATTGGAAATAAGGTGGTGGGATCATTTTGTATTATAAAATATCCTCTCCTAAAATTATATTCCATTATCTATTTATAAAACTGATGTGGAAGTGAGCTGGCTCATGAGTTAGAACTCAAGATGAGTTGTGCATGCAATTAGACCAATTAAAGACTAGTTAACTCATCCCAAAGACTATTTGAACATGTATATGAAAAAAATAATTATATTTTCATGATGTGTAAAAAATAAATAGGAATATAAACTCTACCTTATCTCCTATCACCAAACTTATATGCCACTCTTCTCCACTTGATTGAATAAATAGGCTTACTAGGCCAAAATAGACCTAGTAGCCTAACTTTTATGATTGGTCAACATTAGAACTTGAAAAAAACATTGAAAATTTGAAAAAATTATGAATTAAAGAAATTAAATAATTTTAATATAATTAAATGGGTCATTCTTATCTTGAATCATCTACAAATTAGTCAAACAGGTTGACTAGCCTAGTTTTTTCTCCATTTCCTACAAAGTGGTTATTTTAGATGAGATCCCAAGGAAACTTTCAGGCATATTTATGATCATATAATGATTTTAGGATGAATAAAAAGTCTCATTATTAACTCTCCATGGATTATAATTCATGTAAACTTCTTTTTACCTCATATTTGGTGTTTTTTCTCTCCAGAACCTATTTTCTAAAAAATACATACAACATCCATACATAAAATGGATATGGACATGAAAATTTGATATTATAATTCATTATAAAAGTTATATTCAATATTTTTTTATGATTTTTAATTCATAATTCTTCAAATCCCTATAAACAAGTTTGCTAGTGGGGTTTAACAAGCGTTTAAGAGTGCTTTGGGATCTTAACAATTATACATAAAGCCTGGGCCCTAAAAATATGAACCTATGACAAAAAATTTTAGTATATTAGTACCTTTAATTCCCCAAAATTCCTTATATTCAAATGAAAAAGGTGTGTACTGGGGTGAGCATGTGAAATCTCATCTCAGAGTGGAAAATAGGCTCTTTAAGTAGTGTATGGTACTCCTTGGCCAAGATGATCAATTATATTTCTTCTATATGGATAAAAATTTACATAAATGTCTCTTATAACCTGATGATGATGTTCATGATGTTTTTAATTTCCTTCATGACCTTGCTTTAGCTCCTTCTACCCCAATATGATGGCTTTATTTGGTGTTGTAAAGAACAAGCATAGGTGTCTACATTTTTTTTTCAATATATATAATTAATGATGAGTTTATAGGCTCATATTTACTATTTTAAACATTAATTACCTGTATATGATGATTTTGAATCATGATATAGGATTAAACAAGCCATTCCTCTTCACCCTACATAGAAATAACTATTTGTCTTGGGCTACTGACCTATCTACTCATGTAAGTGAACCAAATGACCCCTATTTATGACTTTAAAAGTTTTATTAAGATATTTTAAAATCCAAAATTACTTATCAAATCATTTTAATGTATAATTACCCTTTCTTTCCTTGGTTTTAGACTCAAAATAGCCTATTTTGGCCTAGTCCATATAACTAATGTACTGTACATGCCAATAAATTGTTCATAGATGTGCTTAGGTGATTTTATAAGACCTTGAAGTTCATTTTATATCTCAAACTTATCAAATGGATGAAAAATCTATCTCATTTTCTTTATCAGGTGATTATGAGGGTTTTGCAAGGCTTTTAGAGGTCCAAATATTATTAAGGATTATTCATAACGTATAGACATTCAATTGGAAAATAATTTACATGAAATTTTTTTATATTTACCCCCTCATAATTATTTAAAATTATGATCCCCCATGCAAAATTCTCTTAAATATCTCTACATGGTGAAGTTGGACTTCAAGAGGCTGTCAAGACTGTGTATGAAAGGAAAGAGTCTGAGAAAATGTGTCAAAACAAGTTTTATATAAATTATTAAATATAAAATATTTTAAAATTTTAAAATGGTCCTATACCATGTCTAAATTTACATCTCATGAAGAAAAATTTCATGAAAGTGTCAAATATGAGAACTATATGTCTTGAGGGTTTGGTGCATGTCTACTTGCTTTAGCCCTCAAGGGCATGGTTTTCATATATTTTTTAGTTTTAATACCCAATAAAGGTTTTTTTAATATGTAAAAACATCCTCCCATTATTAAACAACACTTTAATGACACTTTAAACCCTTTTTTGTACCTTTAAATACCTCAAGAGGCCTGCCTACTTGCATTTTGATTGTGTTTACACAAGCTGATGTTATGTAAAAATAGTCAGAATCTCTCCTTATAAAATGACATAAAAAAATATTTTTTATAGGTTTATAAATTCAAAGTTACAAAATCCATCAAATTTAATTATTAAAGGATGAATATTTTGGTTAGTAGGCTCCTTTTACCAAAAGTTAATTTGAGCTCCCTGCTTGTCTGGTCTCACTAGGCCTATGACTATGTTTTTCCTCTTTTATACCTTGTATTTATCCATAAAATTATTATAATTCATTTTATGTATCATCAATATATTCCTTAAATTTATCTCACCCTTAATTTTTCAACTTGTAGACCTATGCAACCTTACTTAGACCCTATCTCCTCAAGAAGCCTACCTTCTTGTACCAACAATACTGATTTAACCTCTTTGGGAATATTGGTGTATTATTCCTAATTTATTTAAAAGTTTATAAGTATTAAAATTATTCAATAAATATTAAATAATTAAGCTACTAATTTATATAATTTTATTGTAATTTAAACTTTTCTAAAAATAACAATAAGGGGAAGAAAACAAGACTTAGCTATAAACTGACTAATACGACTAAGATAGAGGCTAGAATTCACTGTGAAAGACTGAGACACTATCATTAATTAGGATCTAGAATTTATTTTATTATTGTATAGGAGCACCAAAAATATCACACCCTAGGCTCTGACACTATAGTCCATTTTTTCCACTATTATCTAGGAGACCTCAGCTTTCTGGGTTTTGTTCGATGTGTTTGTGATACCTTGCCTATGAAATTTTGACTATTAGATGTCTACATAAATCCTTGTAAAGATAATTTTGTCTTAAATTCCTATAATACATTATTATTTGACCAATTTTGAGAAAGAGGGGGGGTTAGTGTGTGTAATATTCATTTAACGTGTATCTACACCTCTTATGTGAGCACATTGCCTATATACCAATACTTCGAATAGGGATCAATCCATATGTAGTTCTCCCACTTGATGTGCTTTATGAAATATTAGATATGAAGATTAAAAAAATTCCAAAATAATTGTGTTTGAGGTGACTAGGGATTGGTATAAGGATTTTAGTAAGCTATAAAAGGTATTGGATGGTTATATGTAGAGAATAGGGAAATATGCTTGAGTATTCTTGCTTGTAGTCTTGCTTGCTTTTTGATATTTTCCAACCACTTCTAAATTAACTTTGAAGAAGATTTTATAGGGATATATTGTTCATGGGTTGGATGTGCTCACATTAGGCTGATGAGAAGAGGGACAATAATCAAAAGGAAATGGTTGTTTGGGATCAAAATGTGATTGGACATGAGAACCAAAAATGGTACACCCTAGGGTCAAGTGCTCTATTCTAATTTGGGTGTGATAGTCTTGAGCTAATGAGACCTAGGGGATGGATCTATCATGAAAATAGGGGTCTAACTTAGCTAAGATCAAATCTAGAAGGCTATGGATGATTTGGAATCAATGAAAAGATGCTTATGAGGGTCAGGAAAGCAAGAAAGAGGGACCTATGGTATGTATGTAACAATTCACACTTAAATTACCATTTTTTGAATTTTATATGACTACATTCCCCCTCCCCCTTTATTATATTTATGTGGAAAAGTGAAATACTAGGATAAAGGAAAAATAGAAAGCATACTTGAACTTACCTACAAGGGTGAAGCTCAGGAAGCTATTGTGATGTTGTGTGTGCATAAAGAGAGAATGATATGAAGTGTGAATCTATAAGAGAAAAAAAAGAGTATATCAGTTCTTACTAGATATGATATATCTAAAATAAGAATGTATAAATCTATGTAAGAGAGATAGGAAGAGAAAGGAACAAATATAACTCACCGGGTACATGAATCAATACAAAACTTGTTGTGGTGTTGAGTGATGCTGGATAATGTTGAGTAATGCTGGCCAATATTATACCAAGAGTAATATCATGAATAGAGATGAGTGCTCAAATAATTGAGAATGGCTCAATAATTCAAAGGTTATCCCTTTGGCTCCATCATTTCCCACTAAGTGAAGCTAGGTGGTCATGCATGTGTTGATTGATATTTGGACTATGTTTTTAATTCCTTTGAATAGGTGGCTCAAAAATACAAAGGCTAGTTAGTCCTTTAGCTCCATCATTTCCCTATGAAGTGAGGCTATAAATTGATACTAGTATGAAAATTGTGTCACACGAGATGGATCCTAAAGCCCATGAATTTTTTATAGTCTGATAATGTTGGTGTGGATATCTAAATGTATGATGGAAACTAGGCCCCTCTTGGCCACTCTAAAAGATGGAGATTAGGCTTATATGAAAGCCTCTCTGAAAATAGGCAATAGGCTTATATGAAATCCATTCTAAAATGTGGAGGTTAGACTTATATTAAAGCCACTCTGAAGTGATGCCAACCACCTAAAAATGGAGTAAGGCATGCAATTTCTAAGAATACCTAGGTAATATACTAAACTCAAAAAGAAAAGAAAAGAAATGTGTCACACACATTACCCCTAGTCACTAGTGTCTATAACATGTATTATTATCTAGAAGTTATATGAACTATCATATCTAAATCTAGAATTTAAATCCATCATGTCATGCATGATGCCCCCTATATCTAGATTTTTTGAGAAAAAGTGTATTGAAAACTACTAATTTTGAACTAGACTAAAAGTGCAAAATTGTAGTTGAACCTACTTTTATACCTACTTCTATAAAATCTATTTTTCTATTATTTGGATAAGAACACTAAAAATAGGACACGCTAGTATCTATAACTATTTTCCATGTCCGGTGCTATTGTATTTTGCTAAAACTAAAAATTATTCTAGAATCATCACTATTTTCTAGTCTATTATACTTGGTTTGACCTCTGATTATTGTTCTGAGTGTTTTAAAACTAATTTTTGATTAGTAAGATCTCTAATATCTATTATAAAACACCTATTTGTTTAAACCTCTTCTAAGGGTAGTAATAAAGACCCTAAAATGACTTCCCTTAGAAGAAAAAGCCCTACAAGTGTGTTATGTTGTGAAATACATGATATGGCAATGATAATCAACAAGATATCTCAAGATATAACATAGTTTATAAAGGAGATTATTATATTAATAAGGTTATGCCTAGATAGATATAACAATGTAATAGTATGTGTAATGTATTAAATTGAAACTATAACTTGAAGTCTAATTAGTTTTTAGTTCTTAGTTGTTAGTTGTTAATTGTTAGTTGCTAGTTGTTAGTTGGCAAGTAGGGATGGAACATGATGTCCATCATGGCATCTAAGATATCAAGATAATACATTATGTGGATCATGGAATTACAAACAATTTAAAAGCAAAAAATAAATAATCACACAAGGTAAGAAGCAATAAGCATAAAAGAGTGGCCAAGGGGCCAAACAAACAAGGGACATGGGCACATGTCACTCAAACTAGAAAGAAAGCATGAAAGGCATGTTCAAATACCACATATACATCAATTTTAAAATAAGCAAGGTTGGCATGAAATCCCTAATCACATAGAATATTATAGGCCAAGTACATTGGCAAATTTCTTAAGGCACACACACGAATAGAAGAAAAGGACATTGCCAAATGTCTTAAAGCACATATAGGAGACAAAACATGAATTTAGGAAAGCAATCAATCTATCTACACAAAGTAAGAAAGGAAAGCATGTAAAAAATGGAAATACAATTTCATCTAACTAATCAAATTAGTAATGTGAAAGTATGCAAGACATGGTAATACAAGACTAGGTATATGCTAAGAAATACACAAGTGTTATATAATAGAAAAATGTTGATAGAGTAATCTATGTAAGCTCATAAATAATGTACATCAACATGATAACTAGAGTGTGTGGTATAGTTTAATGACATAACCTGGATGGTTTAGTCATGTATAATGAATTATGCCCCTAGAATCTAGGTAAATATATCGATGTATGTCTAGTATGGTAGTATGGAAATGTAAAGCATGGATAATACATACAATCAAAAGGTTGTTTTTGGTGTTTTGACATATTTGAATGTTTTTGGAATTTTGATATATTTGAATGTTTTTGTGTTTTTGATATGTTATATTATTTTATGTTTCATTGTAGGTAATGTGTTTTGAAATGTTATGAATCTATGTACAATCAATCACATGAAGATTATGTACAAGAATTTGAAAAG
This sequence comes from Torreya grandis, assembly GCA_037957365.1. NCBI lineage: Eukaryota > Viridiplantae > Streptophyta > Pinopsida > Cupressales > Taxaceae > Torreya > Torreya grandis. Next base: position 2,681,167 of record JARHVA010001162.1, read on the forward strand.
AATCTATATAAAATTAATCATAAGAAGATTATGTACAAGGCAAGCTGAGAAATTATGTATAAGTAAATAGAAGAAAGCTATGTATAAACATTGGAAAAAAGGCTATATAAAAGCATATGAATAAATAAATATGTACATGGTGACATAAAAGACTAGGCTAGGAGGGGGTAAAGGGTCCAAAGATGGAGCTCACTAGGGATGGAGATGGAGGAAGTGATCATGACCATCATCATAATGCCCTCAAGAATTTAATATTACATATTTTAAATAGAAACCACATCAACTAGAACTCTCTTAACTATGCTAGTTTTAACTTGAGCTTGTATGAATAGTGGTAAATTTTGATCAATAACTATCTGTGATGGCATGTCATCATGATCAAAATTAATATAATCTTCTATATTTTTTAACATGCTAACAACTAATGTAAACTAAGAAGGCTATAAATCAATGGGTATAGAAGTATGAGTGAGTAACTAATAGATAATGTCCTTGAACACATTGACTTTCTAAAGTAGTTCTAACATGGGAATATTAGCTACTATGTTTCTCAATTGATCAATAATATCACATGCCTTCTACAGATCTGCCTATATAGGTGGGTTGGGTTTGGGATGGGAAGCAATGGGAGGGTGGCAAGGCTCCTGACTAGGTAGAGGAGGCATGGTGGTACATTGAGTAATAGCTCTAATTGCATTATATAATATCTATATAGGACTAGTAGTAGATACGAAAGGAGAGTGAAGATAATCTATAGGTTGAGGTGATGGAGGGACAAAGGGTGTCAACTAGGCTCTCTGGTGATGGGTAGTGACCTAGGGAAGAGCAAAATGGACCATGCAACATGACTCGACATGGGATAGAGGCTCCAAGGGAGGTAAAGCAAAAGGTATCTTAACATGTTTAATAATAATGTTCTTGACATCATCCCATATTATGAAAATTAATCATGAAATGCAAAGAATGAAGCTTTATACTAGCATATGGTAAACTTCATCATTCATATACATAATAAGACCAATTATGGTCTCCTTATTATTTGCAAGAAATGTATGAAAAAATAATAAACAAGTGAGATCTATTTTTGAAATCTTATTTTAGAATGTAAGGTGATATCTCAAAAGCAATAAGACCTAATACATGCAACTATGGTTTTGAATGAAATTATTTTGAAAATTACTATGAAATTTTGAAATTAAAAGTAAATGTCTGATTTTAATATGTAAGTAAACAATTTAAAAAATTATTGGAAAATTCTTGATTGGGAAGGACATAATGAATTCAAATAGAGTTTTGAAAAATAATTATTTTTAAAATTACTATTGAATTTTTAAATTTAAAGTGAATTTTTGAGTTAGATATGCAAGTAAAAAATTATAAATTTATTGGAAAATTACTAGGAAAATACTAAGACCTAGTATGGACAACTAAGGTTTGAAAGAAAATTATTTTAAAATTACTACAATTTTTTTAAAATTTAATGCTAATTTCTAATTTTATTATGCATGTACAAAATCAAAAAAAAAGGAAAAATCAGTAAGAAATTTACCCTAGGGTTTCTAGGGTTTTTATGCGTAAACAAAGTCAAGTTCACCAAATGATTTAACCTTTTTTTGGTAATATTGGTATATTATTCCTAATTTAGTTAAAGGATATGAGTTATAAAATTAGTAAATAAATATGAAACAATTAAGATATTTATTTTTATAATTTGATTGCAATTGAAATTTTCAAAAAATAGTAATAGGGGAAAGAAAATAAGACCTAGTTATAAACTGACTAATACGATTGAGACAGAGGCTAGAATTCACTATGCAAGACTGAGATGCTATCATAAATTAGGATCTATATTTTGTTTTATGATTAGATAGGAGTACAAAAAATAGTACACCCTAGGCTCTGATGCTATAGTCCACTTTTACCAATGTTGTCCAAGAGATTTGAGCTTTTTGGGTTTTGTTTGTTGTGTCTATGAGATCCTGCCTATGAAATTTCAGCTATTGGATGTCTATAGAACTCCCTATAGATCTAATTTTATCTTCAAACCATATAATCCATTATTATTTTACTAATTTTGAGAAGGATGGGGGGTTAGTGTGTGTAATATTAACTAAGCATGTATCCATATACCTTGTGTGGGCATGCTACCTACATACCAATACTATGAAGAGGGATAAAGCCATATGTAGTTCTCCCAATTGATGTGCTTTATGCAATAGTATGTATAAATATGCAAAATTATAAATTTAGTGTGCTTGAGGTGACCAAGGACTGGTGTAAGGATTTGAGTAAGCTAGAAATGGTATCGGATGGTTATATGTAGAGAATAGGGAAATATGCTTGAGTGGTCTTGCTTGTATTCTTGCTTGATTTGTGATATTTTCCAACCCCTTCTAAATTAACTTTGAATGAGTTTTATAGGGATATATTGGTCATGGGTTGGATGTGTTCACATTATGATTACAATAAGAGGGATAGGAATCGAAAGGAAATGGTCATTTGGGCTCAAAATGTGATTGGACAAAAGTGCCAAAAATATGACACACTAGGGTTGGGCACTATACTCCAAGTTGGGCACTATAGTACTCAGCAAATGGGACCTAGGGGGTTGGAATTGTCATGAAGAGAGGGGCCTGACTCAACTAGAATCAAGTCTAGAAGGATATGGATGACTAGGAATCAATGAAAAGATGCCTATGAGGATTATGAAAGCAAGCAGGAGGGACCTATGGGATGGATGTCATAGGTCACACTCAAGTTACCAATTTTCACATTTTATATGACTACAAGTACTATAGGCATTTATTTTTTGAGGTGGATAAGTGTTTAGGGATAATTTCATCATGAATTGATTTTTTAAATATTGAAAAAAACTTAAAACCCACCTCTATATTCTCTTTCTATCATATTGACCCTCAAATTATGTATTTAGACCTCTAAAAAGTTAAAATACATACAAATTTTGTACCTTCACATTAAAATTAATGTTTGGTAGTGTCTTAGTGGCTTGATCAAGGTTTTGAATATGTCATTTACAATTTGAATTGTTCAAGATCTCATCATGGGTCACTTGTCCTGAATGATCTTAGGTTTGAACTTTGATGGCATATGGTTTTACTAGAAGAATTTAAATGTATGGTTGTAGGTGCCTATTCTCTCATGTTTTACCTTAACTATGATTGTTTGGAATCTCTCTTCAACATGCCTTGACCTCATTTAAGTTCATCTCTCACTATAGATCTTGCATACCATCATGAAACTCATTATGACCTATTGTGCCTTCATCTTATTTGAACTTATGGATATGCTTACATTCTTATGGATATAAGTGGGTGTTTAAAGAGGTATTGGTTAGGTCCTTGGGTGATTTGAGTGTCATTAAACTTGATCCTTTGATTATTTCAAACCTCTTTTTCCTATGAACCATTGACAATCATGAAACTCCACAAAATGACAAACTTTTCCCTCATGCTCTATTAGCTTAAAGACAAGCCTATGTTCTCATGTGACTATAGATGGTCTTTTGAGGTGAAATGACTGATTCAATGTCATATGAAGTTCATCATATCCTATTTAATTAATTTGAGATTATATAATTTTTACTCTCATTAATTGTCTCTTGAATACAAAAATTCATTATTAAACCATGAAAAACATTCTCCACTTGTTATTAAACTAGCTTGAAAGGAAGCCTACAGATGATGGCTATAAGTGGTTTTCATGAAAAGGAATATTAAACTATGTTTCATTCTCCTTGAGGTATCTTCATGGTCCACAAACTCATATGTATTCTTTTGTAAACTTATACCTTATTTCACATCGTACCACCATCATTATAAAAACAAACCTTCTTTTCTTATGTTTTATTGTTCCTTTGTTGCATGTAGGTCCTTGTACAGACTATGACCATGCCTGAGGGTGTTTGGAGTTTGAAAAAGGTGAAAAGAGGTATAAATATATCCTTAACTTTTAAAATGATATCAATATAATCTCAATACCCTCCTCTTGAATGTTTTAAATCTTGAAAACCTATTCCATAGTATTATCTCTCTTCCTTGACTATAGATCATTCTTGATTGTTGTTGTAGGTCAATATTTTACCTTTTGATCTATTTTATAACCTCACATGAGTCCTTCTTGAGATATGTTTGAATTTTAACATTCCCCATGATTAAATATGAATTTTATGGTCAATTTAGTCTCCATAATCCTAGAAGAGTCCTAAAACTACCAAGTAGGCTTGACTTGAATTAACATAGGCCTGTAGGGTGTCTTTAAGGAACCTTAATTGTAATCATATGAGTGTCTCTTCCTATGATACAAAATGAATGGATGTCTCATTTATATTAATATTTCTACATTAATTTCTCATATTCACCTCACATTAATGTCATGAATAAACCTTAACACTAGGATCATGCCCTTTCTCAACTATAGGATGACTATATTGTGCTCTATTGTATGGACTCAAACTATGTTTAACCTTAAAAATGTCACCAATTATGGGCAAGATCATTGTCCTTGTCATGTCTTGTATCTTGATGAAATAGATTTAGCATATACCTTGAGAAGACATCTTCTCTATCTATCATTAGCTTATGTACTTCATGAAAAAGCTTATGACTGTAGGTTCCATGATTGTAGGTCTCTTTTTCTTGGCTATAGCTTACTTCATTGGTGTGCATATCTTCATCTCAAATTACCATGACAACCTTCACTTATTCATGCCTCCTATTTTTGATGTATGATGGGATGGAGATGAATGGAAGGGGGAATGATGGATGAGAGATGGAAAACCATGAATGAAGTGTCAATAGAGCATGAACACAATGAAAATGGTTATGTATGATAGTATATATGGATATGAATAAAGATAAAGTGAAAATAGTATGAAGCAGGGAATCTAAAAGATACCATGAATATAATTTACAAACATGATCCTATCCTCAACCTCATATATCAATTTGGATTACATTAGAGGAGGATAATAGGTTGAATTTGAAACCTAGGAATATGCTAAGTACCTTAAATTATGATAAGAAACCTTAACATTTTCTAAATAGGGATTTTTAGATGTTTGAGAGAATAATAATGGGATTATCTTATGAAATTTTTAAATAATATCTTGAGAAAATTTCATGAGGGACATATAAATATGATGGATGTGCCTGCCAAGAATAAAACAAGAAATCTTGAAACCCTTTCTTTCTCATGAATTGTACAATTCTCCTTTAGAAGCATGTTCAAATACATATTTGCACTCTATTATATTATTGAGCTCAATTTTCCCCTCATATGTGTGGAAAAGGATTTATGCATACCATTTAAGGGTGATTCATGTCCCTAAGAATCCCTAAAAACTTTAATTTTCTTGATATGATGCTCTGATGAGGAAAAATTGTAAAAAATTGACTGCCTTCCTTGATGCAAGATTGTTGATGTATGCCTTAAATTAAAATGGATGATTCATGAGGGAGACATGACTAATTTTATAACCACTTACTTCAATAATAATCTTTATGAGTCTATTTTCTTTGGCTAAAATTATAGACCTAGAATCTCTCTCTCCTAACCATACCATCTACAAACTTGCAGAGCTCTTCTTGTGTGAAAACTAGCAAGGTGAAGGCAAGAGACTAGTTTTGATATTGTATCAAATTATTTTTCCATGAAATTATTATGGAATTTTTTTTATTCCCTTCTACTCTTTTTCATGATCTCCACCATATAGATGGTCATATAATTTTGTACTTTTCCTTGTAAATATGCATGAAAATGGCTCTTTTTGCCTTTTATTTCTAACTTAAGACCTCTAAAACCGAAAATAGAACATGAGGGAAGATATATGAGTCAACCATGATGTTATAAAAAATATTAAGTCTTTTTACACCTTTAAATGGCCAAAAATGGCATGTGGGAGCCTTAAAAAGACCTTTTTCACACTTGAACTTTTATAAAGTGATTTTTTCCAAATAAGAAACTTTATGAATAATATAAAGTCATCTATAATAATATTTTAAAAGTTATTTTAACCAATTTAATGGCCTTTTAATACCATATTCTACATTTTAATACCAAATTTTGTCCTTTTAGCCAAAAATAAACATAGTTTTTCAAATGACAACTGACATTAAATGTCATATAAGAATATCATAGCCCTCTAGAAATATTCAAATGAAATTTTTATTCATTATGATAATATTTTAAAGTTTTTATATCATTTAATATATTTTTTATACCAAATTGTGCTAAAAAACTTCATGATAAGTCATGAACTATTCTCTTTTTGTCATCTTCCTAAGAGCACTTTTAGATCACAGAACCACTTAAAACTCTATTAAAACTAAAAAATGACACCTGACACTTTGAAACTAAAACTCACTTGAAAAAAAAGACACTATGGTGAATGTGAATTTTTTTTAACTATAGGGGTTGGAATTTAGCCTTGACAGTCAAATTGTTAACATTTTTGGCAACTCACAAGGGTTGACCAACCTGCTAGTTAAGAAAATTTAGAATCTTTGTGCTATATCATACCTTGGAATATAGTTTAAAACTAAAAAACATGCAAAATTTACACAAAAAAAAGGACATGAACAAAAAATAATAATTTACTACTAAAACAAAATAATAACAAATAAAGCATGTGTAACATATGCACTTAGAGGAATGAAACTATGACTATGTATAAATGAGTGACTCACCTAATAGTAATACTTGAGTAACATACCATTAATAGGAATAGGGAGTTTATCTCCACTCAATTTGGATAATTATAAATAATTACTTTCCTTGTAGTCAATAATAACATATGGGCCACTCCAAAAACTATCAAATTTAGAGTGTTTACCTGGTTTAGCATTATCTTCATCCCATTTGATTACTAATCATTTTGCTCATAGGGAAATTTACTATAGATTTTTATCTACAAGGAGAAATTTTTTTTGTAAATTGAAATTCATTTTCTCCTTTATTAGATACAAATGTAATGTGTTATAATTATAATAATTTTGGTCACATAGCTAAACATTGTAAAACTAGCTTTGTGAGATCAAAAGTACATAATGCATAGAAAGACATTCCTTCCAGTGTGAACAAAGGTTCATAAGTTTCTAAAATAAGCTAAATAAGAAACCCAAGGATGTGTGGAAAGTGAAAAATCAATCCATGATTGTTCAAACTGTACTCCATGTGAAGAAGCAAAATGTGTGGGTGATAGATAGTGGTTGCTCAAAGCTTATGACTAGTGACAAGAGCAAGTTCACCAAATTGAGAAAATTTAAGGAAGGATTTGTCAACTTGGGAGACAAAATAGTAGTTAATATCAAAGGTAAAGGAAACTTGAATATAGATGGTAAATTTCCTACACATGATGTCCTTTATGTTGAAGGATTGAAGCATAATCTGCTAAGTGTCATCCAAATATGTGAAAATGGATATAAGGTTACATTTTATGCAAAAATTTGTAAGATAAAGAGATATAAAATAATATTTTTATAAGGTAAAATGACTAAGAGCAATATCTACAATCTTTTTGAAGTGAATGGTAATATTTGCTTGATAGGAAAGATTGGTGAGAGTTGGTTATCACGTAGAAGAATGGGTCATGTCAACTTTTATAATCTAGCCAAAGTGAGATCAAATAAGTGTGTAAGACACATTACCAAGATAACCAAACCTAAAAATACTACTTTCAAGGAATGTCCACTAGGCAAGTAGATAAGATTTAGATTTCAAAAAAAGGAGTATGCAACTACAAAGCCTTTATAATTAGTTCATACTGATCTTTATGGTCCTACCAAGATAAGAGGATCTAAATGAGAGTGGTAATTTAGGTTATTTATAGATGACTACTCAAGAATGACATGGATAACCTTTTTGAAAAACAAATCTCAAGCCTTTGATAGATTAAATATTTTTAGAGCCATGGTTAAAAATGAGATTGAAAGAAAAATCAAATTCTTAAGATTTGATAAAGGTGGAGAATTCACCTCAAATGAATTCATAAAGTATTTTGAGAATCAAAGGATCAAAAGACACTATTCTATAGTAAGGACTCAATAGTAAAATGAAGTTGTTGAGAGAAAGAACAAAATAGTCAAAGAAATGGCTATAATAATGTTAAAGGAGGCCAAGTTACCTAATAGATATTAGAAAGAATCAATCCAAACAATAGTACATCTTAGATAGAGTTCAAATGAGGGTAAATAGTTACAAAACTCCATATGAGCTATGGTATGGAAATCTTACCTCTATTAAATACTTCATAGTGTTTGGAAGTAAATGCTACATTAGAAGAAAGGAGGATAAACTAGGAATATTTGAATCAAAATGTGATGAAGGAATATTTATGGGTTATTCCACTCAAATAAAATCCTATGTATGTTACATTAAGAGGCTACATAGGATGGTGGAGAGCATAAATGTCAAGGTTGAAGAAGACATAAAACATGTTGAACTTGATAAGGAAACTGGTAATGAAGAGGCAAACCTTGAATAATAAGAAGATAGTGAAGATGTTGAGGAAAATAATGAAAAAGCATCTGCAAGATTTGTTCAAAAGGATCATCCTAAAGAGCAGATAATTGGCAATAATAATGAATGAGTTCAGATAAGAAAAAGAGATGTAATGAAGAAGGAGCAAGTAAATTTTTCTCTAATGTCTGAAATTGAGCCTACGAGATATGTTGAAGCTAGAAAGGATGAAAATTGGCTAAAATACATGGAATAAGAAATGAGCCAAATATAAAATAATAAAACTTGGCAATTAGTTCCAAGACACTCAAACAAGAATGCAATAGGAACAAAATGGGTCTATAGAAACAAGCCCAATGAGCATGGAACTATTATAAGAAATAAAGAGAGATTGGTATGCAAGAGATATACACAAATAGAAGGCATAGAGTTTGAGGAAAAATTTACTCTAGTTGCTAGATTGGAAGCTATAAGAATGTTTCTAGCATTCTCAGTTTAAAAGAAGTTTACAGTCTATTAAATGGATGTAAAGTTTGCTTTCTTGAATGGGAACCTAGAAAAAGAAGTCTCTATTGAACAACTAGAAGGTTTTCACTTGTTAGATGAAGAATATTATGTGTGTAGACTAAAAAAACACTATATGATCTAAAATAGGCACCTAAAGCATGGTATTAAAGATTGGACCAATACCTACAACAAAAAGGTTTCAAAAAAGGATGTGTAGATAGTAGTTTGTACATCAAATTATAAGGTGAGCATATGTTGATTATGGTTATTTATGTATATGACATCATTTTTGGTGGTAGTAATAACAAAATGTGCAAATAATTTGCTACATAAATGCAAAGTGAATTCTAGATGTCTATGCCAGGAGAAATTTCTTTCTTTCTTGTTCTACAAATAACACAATGTGATGAAGACATTTTCATATCCCAAACCAAGTATGCATAGGATATTCTCAATAAATTTGGAATGGAAGATAGCAAACCAGTTAGTACTCCCATGATAATTAGATGCAAGTTGAGCAAAGAGGATGAGTCTCTTGATGAAAATTAGACTACATATAGATCAATGATAGGTATCTTGCTATATCTAACTACATCAAGACTAGATATCATGCAAGTAGTTTGCATGGTTGATATATTTTATGTTAATCCTAAAGAGTCACATGTCAATGCAGTGAAAATAATATTTAGATACATCAAGAACACAATTGAACATGGCCTATGGTACCCTATAAGTGAATATTTCACTTTGATAAGATATACAAATGTTGATTTAGGAAGGACATGTGGATGATAGAAGAATCACTAATGGTGGTTCATTTTTCCTTGTAAATAGACTTGTTTCATGGTTGAGTAAAAAGCAAGAGTTAGTTACTCTTTCTATTATAGAAACATAGTATGTAGTAGTAGTGGCATGTTTCACTCAAGTCTTTTGGATGAAGCAAACACTCGAGGACATCAAGGTTGAGTATAAATCACCTATTTATATTCTTTGTGATAATTCAAGTGATATAAATATATCAAATAATATAGTGATGCATTCTATAAGTAAGCACATATCAATCAAGTATCACTTATTAAGATAGAGGGTTGTAGATCAAGAGGTCACAATGGAATATGTTCCAACTAAGGACTAGATTGTAGACATATTCACCAAACCTATTCCTAAGTAATAATTTGAATATCTAGGATAGAATTTGGGAGTAGTGGCTCCTACACCACATCACTAAATCACTAGTGATAAGGCATGAGTCTAGGGGGAGTCTCATGGAAGCCTTATTAATCCCTAGAAGAAGAGAAAAAGCCAACTTAGGTATGTATACTTTTAAAAATTACTAATGAGTTAAAAGTTTTAGATTCTTAGAAAAAATCCTCTATCTAATATAGGGGGAGAAATATTTAGATAAATAGTCAACTAGAGTCCCTTATCCATTGATGTCAAATGGGGAGAAAAGGGTGCAAATGCTCTTCATAGGAGAAAGAGAGAGAAAAAATTCTACAAAAGTGCAAATGTCAAGAAATAAGAGAAAGTGTCCAAGCTGAGTATTAGGAAAATGTGCCATTACCTAAGGGGGAAAAATTTTGGTGTGAACAACTTTAGTTCATACATATTTGAAGCCAATGCAATAAATGATAGATAAGGAGTTGAATAGGAGAAGATTAGAACATTTAGTTTACCATCAATGACAAAGGGGGAGATTGTTAGAAATATGATTGTCATTTATGTTAAAAGGGACATTATGATCATATAATTAATACTTAGGGATGTATATGGTGATTACAGGATATGAAAAGGATATTATTAGAGGTTAAGGATGATTGGAATGCTTATATGCATGAATGGAATTCATCTGGTTCTTCACATTGATCATCTAGACATTTTGGGTCTATGACAAAAAATATGAGAAGGCATTTTACTGACATCACCATTTACACATGTGAATGAGTATGGGGGAGTTGGTTATGTGGTTCTGATCACATTAGTCCCTAGTAGTTATGCACCATATTTGAAGAAATGAGATGAAGTACATTTGAAGATATAGGGATGCAAAGTTGGCTACTTGGACATAATTCACTAAGTTCCAACACTTAGCCATAAGAATATTAATGAGGTCAATGTTTACACACATGAAGGTGTTAGAAAAATGATCACATAGGTCTATTAATTTTTGTGCCTAGTTTATATAAACTAAATCTCAGGTCACACAACATAGTGAGATAAAATATATATGCTTGATAAAAGTAGGGATCGAAGGCATTTTGACAGCATTTTCCAACACTTAAGTCAAATTTTTAGGTTGTAAGAAAAAGCTAAGTAGGAATTTTTATGATGTGATATCTTGCACATATGAAGGCTTCAAGAGAAATAGGATATATAGATGGAATCCCCTATGTAAGAGGATCATATGCATTAATTTTTAGGTCATGAAACTAAGTGTGACAATATTTATGTAAGTGCTACGTTAGCCTTCCAAGTGAAATGAAATGGTCTCCATACTTAGACAAAATCTACACAAGGTCATGCAAAATTGTCATGCTTTTACAAAGCTCATCTATGGACATTTGTAAAAGAAATAAATGGTAGATATATTATGGGTTTTTCATGAGCATCATGAATATATAGACTATAGATTCAATTGAGATAGAATGAGCTCAAAATTGAATTATCTTTATTCTCAAACTAGATAGGGTTTCTCAGTAAAACCATAGGGGTTTATGTAATGGTATCAATAAGTACTTTCTATTTTAATGGTGACTAGATATAGCCTAGAACTAGTAGCTTAAGCTATAAACTAAGCCTTTATTGTCATTGTGAAACTGACCCCTTGACCTAGCAATTACTATTTCAAAGGACTTAGTATTTCTTAAGTCTTAGACTTTATATTATGTCCAAGCTTGATCAGTAGTTGAAGCTTTATCATACGTAGATGATCCAATGGAACACAATGAAGTCAAATTATCAAAAGGAGCTATGAGTGAGTACACAAGTGATAAGTGTCACATTCATGGAGCTTGTCAAATATAGACCCAATGAGCATAAGCTTGGTAGAGTTAATGATCGAGCTTGTTAGAAGATTTGATGGTGCATAGTTGATCATGCAAAGGAGATCCAATTGAGTGAGTGGAATTAGATGGAAAAAAGTGATCGATGTTTATCAACATAGTATCAAGTTAAAGACCAAATAGGTTTGAGAATATATATGGAGTGAAATTGATCCAAAGTTATAGGAAGTAGTGAGATGGGATAAAAATCTTGACATTTAAAATCTTGATAGAGCTAAAGTTTATAAATGTAAAAAGATATAATGGATAACTTGAGCCTATCATAAGGTGATCTAATAGATGAATTTTAAATTAGAACCAATTTAATAAATACCAATAGATCATGGTGTCATAGGCAAGATCAATGATAGACATTTAAAGTCATGTCCAGACAAATGGTTAGTTATAGGAACATGTAGGAACTTACATATAAGCTCTATATCTTGACATAAAAAATGATATTGATAGATCTGACCAATCAAATCAACATTAAAGAGCATGTGCATTAAAACATGAGTCTAATAGATTCTATAGATAGTAAAGAGATCTACAATTATGGCATGATGCATGAAATTGAGACATGGGAACTAATAATTTAAGTCTTAATGAACTAAAGTCTAGAATTTATGTGATGTGTTTGTATGCTGAGTGTGAACACAAAGAAGAAGAAAAACCTAGTTTATTTATTTATATATATGATATGTAGGAAAAATAAAAATGCTACTGAAAAATTTCATTTGCTATTGAGGTAAATTGAATGTAGAGGAGAGTCATTCATGAAGACAATGAAGTGTGTCAAATAAAGAAATATCCAAAAATAGGACCAGTGGAATAGAAAAGAGAAGAGAGGAAGAAAGGCATAAATAGAATGTGCATAGTATGATTAGTTTTAGATTAGACTTGTAATAAATAACATAGATATGGATTCATGTATGTATGTAATTTGTAAATTGGAGTTGTAGCTACAAAAAAAAGTCTAATAGGTTGGTGCCATCAGATAAGCTGAATGGGTACTCAGATTAGGGAGTGGGTGCTTCTTTAGAGTTGGTGCTATTAAAGAATGGGATTGGTGTCTCTTTAGGATTGGTATCCTTAAAAATTATAACTAGTTAGGTTTTTTATTGAGTCTTTAAACTCTGAGGATATATTAGAATAGTAGTTTATATCAGCGATTCTCACCATGGTTTTTCCCTTTGGTTTTTCCACATATAAATCTTATGTCATGTGTATTTATGCTTGTATGTGATCTCTAAATTTATCTTTTAATCAGCATATGTTTTTGAATTTTATTTTAAAGGTTAAAAGACTAGTTTTAATTCATATACTGATTCACCCCCTCTTAGTACCTAGTTGTGTTCTAACAATTCCTTCTCTATTATAGTGTATTTAAGTTCATCCCCTTGAATATTATTACTAATAAAATGGATTTCATAAATAAAAGATTCATATTGTTGGCCAAGGACATATCTTAAAGTGGTGTTGGATGCATATGTGTGGATGTGAAAAGGCTTCTTCCAATCAGGCCCTCTCAAAACAGGAATTGTTATTAAAAGGTATTTAAGTTGCTAAAAGGTAGTTTGACAATCATTATTATAAGTATATTCAGTATCCTTAGTAAGCAATCCAAATAATGGGGTGATAATTTTACTAAAGTCTTTGATTATTAATCTATAATAACCATCATGTCTTAAAAAGCTTCTAACATCTTTCTACTTATTTGGTGTGGGTAGATCCTTAATGATACTTATCTTTGTTGGGTCAACCTGAATTATAACAAGGGATATGTGATGCCCCAACACAATCCCTTTAGTCATAAGCATTTAAAACATTTTTTATTTCTCAAATACAATTGGTGGGCTTGGCAGTGTTGAATAACTTTCTCTAGGTTGGTAAGCATTTCTTCAAATATTTTCCCATGGATAGTGAAATCATCCATATAGATTTGAACATAATCATGGGAGAGATATAAAATATGCTCAAAATAGCCCTTTTAAAAGTAGTTAGGGCATTGCAAAGATCAAATGGTAAGATGGCATAGGCATAGGTTCCTCAAGGGAAAGTAAAAGTGGTTTTATCTTGGTCTTATGGAGGAATTTGTATCTAATTATAACCATTATAGCCATCTAGGAAGGAAAAATACTTTTTCCCTATTAATGTATCCAACACTTGATCAATAAATGGAAGGGAAAAGTGATCATGGTAGCAGCATTCATCTCTTAGTAGTCAACACAAATATGGCATTTGACCCCTTTCTTAGGGACAATAACCAAGGGAGAGACCCACTAGCTATCTAAAATCAGATAAACAAATCTTATATCCAAAAGTTTTTGAAACTTAATTTTGATAATGTCTTTAACTACAAGATTCATTCATCATTGGGGTTGGTGAATAGGTTTGCATTATTCCTTAATATAAATATGATGCATGCATAAATATAGGAGTATTCCTCTCATTTCATGGTAGACCTAGGCAAATGTTGTTGTGTGCTTTATCATCATTTTAATTAAATAGCTTTCTTGTTGAGGTATTAAGGAGGTGTTGATGTTGAGAGGTTTATTTGGTAGAATGTCTACTTTCTTTGTTAAAGAGAGCATGGTTTCTATGTTGGTGATTAAAGGATCATAGCTACATTTATGGGGAAGTAATTGATGAAATGTCCAAATGTCCCTTGCAATTTTAGTAAGATCATTCTCAAGAAAAGTATTCTGAAGGGGACATGGTGTACATTCCAACATGTTTGTGGCTATAGGATCCTATCAATAGGTGTTTAGTAGGATACTAGTAAGGATAGTGTCTTCTTATTGTACCTATAAATGTAGAATCTGATAAATTATGTAAAGAGTTTGCAAGGAAAAAACTTCCTCAAAGTCATTAATCCAAGGTGTTGGGCCATCATTATAGAAAGGATGGGCTGGTGGATAAAGAACCATTTTTTTGGTGTCATTTATTTTTGAAATTAACATTTTTCTTGACCTAAAACCAATAAAATCATCAGTGGTGGCCAACCATGGGTGTCCAAGGATGAGAGGATAACCTCTTGAGTTACTTTTTGGTTATAGGATAATAAATTCTATTGGATATTGCTAGGAGTTCATAGTGATAACTAGGTCTTCAATAATCCCCTTAGGATTAAAATTGACCTATTGGCCATCTAGAGGATGGTGAGTGTTGGATGGAGAGTTCTAAATTTTAGTTGCTACATGGTCTCTATGGTCATCATGTTGATGGTTGTACCCAAGTCAATTAAATTATTAGAGATGGGTTGGCCATCAATGCTAACATTAACTACAATACTTTTAGGATTACAATATTTTGGGGGAACTATATTTTCCAACATAATATCCACTAATTAGCCAATAAATTGGATTTTTTTATGATCCTTCTTCTTTCTTTCTGGTTTTTTCAAACATAGCTCTATAATAGCCTTATTATAGATAAGAACATATCTTATTGCTTGAAAGAGTCAAATTTTTACACACACATTCTTGAGTTATCCTAAGATATCAAATTTGGGCTTTGGTTTAGGATGTGATATGTTCAATCTCTCCAAAAAGGAGGATTATTAGATTCTTTTTGGTTTTTTGGTGGATTGGCCGAAGTGGATTAGTATAGAGTGGATCAGGTTCTTCAGAATGTTTTGTGATTATGGGTAAGGTGGGTTATGGAAGAACACATCCTAAGCTAAGTTGGACTTAATTGATATCCAAGGTGTATGGTGGATATTGCATTACATTAGTGGATTGTGTTGGTTAAACCAATTTATTATCAGGGTCAGGGATGGGCTAGTGGGTAATTGAGTGGGTCTAACAGGTTGTTGAGTTTTTGTAATTAAGTCATGTTGTTGTTTTGGTTTTTTATTTAATAATTAAAGCCTTGATTACCTCTTAATTTTTTTTGTCATGGATTAGAGTTAAATATCCATTATTGGTTTTAGAATTTCCTAGGTTGAGGTTATTGTCCATTATGTTGCATCCATAACTAATTTTGGGGTAGCTACCAAATTGTTTAGGGCTAATTTTTGTTGGGTATATTCATAAAAGAACCATATTGAGGATTATTTTATAATTTAGAATTTTAAAACATAGAGTTTGATGACATACCTAATATTTACACCCATGGTTTCTATTAAGCCATGAAAAACACTTGATTCTCATCTTCTCCTATGGCATGTAGCTTCACTATTTTAGGATTCTCCTTAGTTATGATAGATACCTAGATTTCATAGAATGGTATGTATAATCCACCTTATTTTTTTTTTATTTAGGGCAATAGGTGGCTAAGGATTTTTCAATTTCTTCCTACTTCCTATGTGTATGTAATGTATCAAATTGAGTAGCTAGGTGGCTAACAATGTTCTACATCATGTCCTAGAGCAGGTTGTTAAATTCACCTTTAGATAGTCCTAATATAGATGTTGTAACAAGGGGTTTTACCCTACTTTTGTTCATGGTTGATCTAGATTAGTTTGTATATATAACTATTAGTTCATTAAAGGACAGTGTAGAAACATCACCATCAGACATTAAATCTATTACCTCTAGAAAATCATCTCTAATTCCTTTTAAGAATATCATCTTGACCAATTTTTAACAATTGTAGTCTATTGAGAATTTTAAAATATAAAAAAAATTATTTCCATATATTCCTCTAATGACACAAGCATATGTCATCTCTCCTGTAGTTTTTCCCCCTACAACAGTCTTGGTATTTCATTAGAAACCTCTCCTTCATTTCTTCCCAAGTAGAAATGGCATATTTTGCAAGTTCCCATGAACCATATAAGTGATGCATATTTGAGTGTTGATGGAAACAATTTGATTTTCTGAGCATCTTAATTATAATCATAAATGTGACATAATATGTTGAACTCAAAAAGAAATGTGTCTAGATCCTCAAATGCTTTTCCCGTAAAGGTAGGGAGGTGATGTAGGAACATCCTTGTGGATCCCAATAAGGACTAATTTTTGGCCTGATTTTGTCTAGTAATATTTTTTAGGTGTATTAGGTCCTATTTTTTTCCTAGGAGTGATCAAAGTTAGTCTAAGTGGCATAAAAATTGAAATATAGAGTTTCCCTCTAAAATGCCACTTTTGAAAATTTGAATTTCTTAAGCTTGTAAGAAGGGTTCCATGCATTGAATGAAGTTTATAAAGTTTTAAAACATGTTGATAAGGTGTCTTAGAGGTATTAATATTTAATATATGTCCTAATAATCTTATTATTCTATATGGAAAGATCATACCTTGGATATATTGTTAAAACATACAAAAATGCAATGTACTTCAAGGGAACTAATGTGGGAAAACTCTAAGAATTAGTTAAACTCCTTGGAAAATTTGGTGGAGTTAGTTTTTTAATAGGTTTTGATGTTATTATTGTGTAATTTATTTTTATAGGAGAGAGTGGGCTTGTAAGCAATATGATTTGATGATTAAAGAAGATTGTATTGAGAAAATTTTGAGTTTTTTTGGCTTGGTTATAACTGAGAATTGTTTGTTGAACCATTCAGTATGGTAAGTATTTGGTTTTATATTATTGAAAATGTTTAAGGAAAAATTTAATTTTATTATGTGATACAAGTAACTCCAAGTTGAAGTGGAAAGGTTGCTTTATAGTGATATTCAGTCTAAAACAAGGTAAGGGATGTTATAGTCATGATCATGCAGTTGAATAACCTTGTGATCCTTTTGGTATTGAATTTTATGAGTGAATAAAAGTGAGTTATTAATGGTTGTTTTGGAGTGAAATTAAATCAATTCATTCTAAAAAAATATTACACTTTTTCTTTGATTATGTTAAAATCATGTTTCCTTCTAACATTGTCTACAACAAAGAAACCTATATGCTAGGTTATTGTCTTTGAAACTTATTTTGGATTAAAAAGATAGAAAAGGTTGGGATATGTATATAAATATGTAATAACTTAATATTAAGGTTATAAATATTGTGAGGTGAAAGGATTGCTAAAACTCTATTTAACCCCTGTTCACTATCATAAATATAGTCAAACCAAATTGAGAAGAGATCTATATTATGAGTGAAAATAAAGGTTTTTGTAACTTGACTAAAGAATGAAAAAGATGAATATTGACTAGATAGAGATTTTAAAATAAGTTTCATGGTTTTAAACCCTATATAAACCAATATATAGTATTTTGACTGCACTCAACCTACTTAGTTATCATAAACCCTAACAACTAGGGTTTTGAGTTTTCTAAGAGAACCAACCATGGAAAATTCACAAAAACTTGTAGTCTAGTGTATTTTGAGGTTAAATAATTAAATAAAGTTGTTTTAGGACCGTACCATACATTTATTATTTATTCTAGCAAGAGGTCGTAGGAAAGGGCTAAAAAGGCCTAGTTTGAAAGAGCTACAAGAGAGAAATGTGACCTAGAGAGAGATAGGATCTCAAATTTGGACCACAAGTGTATTTCATCAATAAAAAAGAGATTAAAATGATTTAAATTCATAATTGTTATTAATTTTCCATACTAACCTATTTTTAGGTGGAAAAGGCATATAAGGGAGCTTGTATGTAAGGTAGAATTGCATAAGGTGGCAAGTGAGTGTTGAGATAGTTTGAATAAAGAGTATAGGGAGTCATTTTTTTATCTCCTAATAAGGATTAGGCAATTTAAATCAAATAACCATATTGTGGTCTTGTAATTTTCATGGTTGATGAACTCATAACCTAAGACTTGAATGAACAATCCATTGTTCAAGGATAATAGAGAGTGAACACTTGTGCAAGATCTGCATCGGGAGGGTAGATTGAGGAATATTCATCATGGGTGAATTTTTGTCAGGAGTAAGGATAGGAAATCATAAGGTAGTGGACTCATTGGTAGTTTTTTATTCCTAAGGATCCTCCATGAATACTGTTTATATTAGTAGACTAAAAGTTATTACCACCCACCTCTCAAAATTATTATCTATTCTTCTATTTCTTGGGGTGTAGAAGATGGAGAATTTATAATTTTTATTAGGAATATATGGATTTATATACAATTATGATGGTTTAGAGGTTTAAAAATATTCATCTTGTGTCTTAGCAAAGTGTCTTTCTAAATTGGATTCTATTGACTTGGTATTTCTTCTAGGAGCAAGAATAACCTTGAATGCCTCCTTAACAAGAAATTTAGGCAACAGAGGGAAGTAAAATTCATATTCCTAAGTATGAGGTGATAAGGTGGGAATTATCAAGGGTGGTACATGTGGGTCTCTTCCATGGGTATGAACGTCTTCAAAGTCTCCAATTTGTACTATTAATCTAGCCAAACATTCTTCCTTTTCTACCTCTTCTATTGACAACTATGAGTGATCTTCAAGAATTTCTTCATGCTCCTTGATTATTTTAGGATTAATTTCTAATCTTTTATAAATGGTTAATGATTTAGGTAAAAATATTCCTGTATATTCCCCTTCACTTTACATGTAGGTCAAACACTTTTCCTCTTTTTTTCAAAAAAAATTACTCACCTTGCCTGCACAAGGTTAGTAATATGGGGGTTTTTGAAAATTTCCACTATCCTACTTAAAAATATGCAAAATTAAACTATAAAATTAGGAAATATTTAATCTAAATAATAAAAATATCTAAAAATAATAATAAACATCTAAAATAAAACTGTTATCAAGATTAAAGATTATAAGTGTGTGACACCCTTGCCCAATAATGGCACCAAAAATGACTACCAGTTGATTCACAATCAAATATAGTTCTCTTGATCATAATGAAATATGAGAGTTATGATAGACCTACGTCTCTTACTTCATTTAAATGTCAACTTGAGGACATAGACTTGATAGGATGACATCATTATATGTGTACACTTAATCTTCTAATTTGACCTTCTACTGATTGTAATTTAAGATGCTAAAACCATGTAGTAAATTTAATGTTATAATTTAATATGAAAAAAATACTATGAATTAAATTATTACACTATTGGAAGCTTCCTTAAAATAATTCTATGCAAGATTGGAAATCACATGATTTAGAAATAAAACACACAACACATAAATAAACTAAATAACATGCTTAGATATTTAATGGGTTGGATTGTTTCTATAAGAATCTTGAAGGGGGCCATTTCTTGTTCTGACTCCAACTTTAATCCTTCATCTTAAAATAATGAAATGGACTCATAAATGATTGTTCATATTAATCAAAATGTAGCAATGAATTGTTGTAGGGAAATTATAATAACAACTTTACAAAATGTAATGTTGATATGTTTATCTAATTGATATCCACTATCCTCTCAACCCTAATTTTACCTATATATTTTTAGCAATAGATATTTTTTTATACAAAACAATATATATTCCAAACTAAGAAAAATTTGGTTATAAGATAACATAAATTGGATCCTTTTGCTAAGGTCACCATTAATGTGAATCCTAGAATATTGCTTTAGGACAAACAATTTTTTTTCAATATTCAATTGTATCTTTATTGTTATCCATGGATGTTATCATCATTTCTATGAGTTGGTTGAACTAAGAATCAAATTCTATTTATCTATGGCTTTGGTCATGTAGTGGTTATAGGATGCGTCTACTTAATGAGATCCCTTTTACTATAGGATGGTCTATGCTATATACCTATTTATTTAAAAACATATTTAAAATAAATTATATATAAAAGCATCATATATTATAATATAACTATTATATACTTGATTTCAAGACATAGTTCTAACTATTCAAAGAGTATGAGAACACAGTTCTATTTACAAGATTATGGTTATTCAAGGATGGAAACTTAATGGGAAAGTAACTCAAAATTATGACAAACAAGAAGGATGAGCATGATATATGAGCATAAAAACATGAATTTTATGAGTCTCATCACTACATAAACAAAAACCACTTGCAATGTACGACATTTGTAATAACTTGGATTTTGACTAAAATAATTATAACATAAAGGAGTTTGAAAAGACTCCTTGGGAAACATCATAATACCAATGTCTTCTGGTCCTAAATTAGTTCACATAATATTTTGGATTATACCACAAAATATAAATATTCATTTACAATGGGAACCCTTTGGTTATACTAGATGGAAGTTAAAATTAACAAAAATAAAAAAGGTATCTCCTTTTCCCATGAGGTAAAATTGATCCATATACCACATGATGTTGTGTGTTCTTCTAATTTTCATGTAAATCATGTAGAGGGACATGAAATTAAATTTTTAACCTTTTTAAACATGATCCAAATAATGAAAATGATCAAACCTAAGGTTGAAAACATCAAAAATTAAAAAAAACTAAAAAAAATAACTATTCATGAAAATATAAAAACATTCAAAAAAATTACCAATAATTTTTAGCATGGTCCTAGTTGTACTATTTCATGTGTGAGTATGTTATGTGTATGTGTGTGTGTTAATTATCCATGTTATTAGATATCATATCATTATTTTACTATATACATGTATGTAATGCTTCATTTAAGTGTGATGTAACCATACCCAGATACATGATATATGCACATATAGATGTTGGGTCTTCCCTCCACTCACATCATAAGTATATTAAGGGAATATAATTCTTTGATCATGGTACACACATGTTATATTATTATATGATCACTTTCCATTATCAAGTTTGAACTTATATACCTACACATTATTATATCCATGCTTATACATGTCATAGTGTACTTGATATGCTATGTATTTAACAATACTTGCAAACACATATGTTTAGGAACTAGTGTGCTATGCTCATTTTGGTTGCCTAAATTCCATGATTTCATTTATGAATTTATTTTAGTGTGTTCCTTTCTTCCTATTATCTTTCATTATATTGCCTATTTGAGTATTTGAATATGATCCATTTATTATGGCCCCCGTGCCTTTACTTACCTATTTGGAGATTTGAATATGTCACTCTATGTTGTATGTAATTTTTAATATGTCATTTATATGATTTGTGGACATTTTACTATGTCATGTCCCTTCGACTATGTGGAATTTGAGCATACCCCTTGTATGATGTCTCCTTGGACTATTTTTCCTTTTGTGTTACTTTTGAGTGTTCTTGTGTGTGTGCTTGATTAATTTCTAAGCTTGTACTATTACTCTGTATATGTTTCCATTATCTATATCATGCATATTAGGACTTTATGTGATCAAATATTGCATGCCTAAAATTTATATCTACATAGACAAGTTACTCATATATGCTACATGATCCATAGACAAATTGTATAGTTATCTCATCCTTTTGAGGTAAGTTAACTACTAGATTATACTTCCCCTCACCTCAAAAGGGAGGGAATATTAGTGGGGTAATGTCATAGAGGCATGACTTCCACATTTTCATGGTTTTATATTACAATGAGGTCATGTCAAAAAGGTATGACCTCCACACTTATTTAGTACTCAATATCTCTAAATTACATTGGGGTCATGTTATGGAAACATGTTCTCCACATTTACACCAATTCTTAGGTTTTTTAGATTCAATGGGGGGATGTCATATAAACATTTCCTCCACACTTGGATTGATTTAAAATTCATCATATTTCATAGTTATATGATCCAAATACATATTTATAATAGCATTAAATATATTGGCAGTATTATTATGCCCAAGTTTCAGCTTGAGACATATTGAGGTGCATATTACATGCAAAGGTCACCTAAAATTACAAAATCAAATCAATTTCCATATTTTAAATACTATTATTGAATATTATCATGCCCAAAATGGACTATTATCAAGCCAATCTACTATAGTAGTTGGTTCACCTTTGGAATGTTGACTTAAATAAGTCGCTCAATATCACCAAACTTATAAGTTAGTTTTAATTAAAGTGACTAACTTTACTAGACGTAAAGTTTGGATTTGATTAAAATGTTAATCATCACTAGATATATAGTGTGAGTTGAATAAATTTCTCACACTCACCAATGTTGTTGTAATGGTGAGTTGTATCATGACCATTTAGCTTGTTTCATATCAATTGTGCATCTCAAATATGTACATAATCTAGTGAGTGTGAGCAATTTAATCAACATACACACACATGTACATATAAATACATACATATCCATATGTGTGTGTGTGTGTGTGTGTGTACCACATATATACACACACACACACACACACACACACACACACACACACACATACACACACACACACATATATATATGTACATATATATATATATATATATATATGTACATATACATATATATGTACACACACACACACACACATATACATATATATGTATATGTACATATGTATATATATGTATATGTATATATACATATATATTACATATATATGTATATATATATACATATATATATATATATACATATATATATGTATACATATATATATATATATACATACATACATATATACATATACATATATGTGTGTGTGTGTGTGTGTGTGTGTGTGTGTGTGTGTGTGTGTGTGTGTGTGTGTGTGTGTGTATGTATGTATATGTATATATATATATACATATATATATGTATGTATATGTATATATATATATGTATGTATATATATATGTGTATATATATATATATATGTATGTATGTATGTATGTATGTATATGTGTGTGTGTGTAGAAACACAAACACACATGCACTTATAGGTTCATAAGTTTACTAATCTCATATTCAATGCTTCATAATGAGGCATCCTTTTAAATCAAATTGATAAAAAGAAAGATAGTTGTATAGACACACAAGTTTACTCCTAACCTTACTCTTATTACTTGTAAGCATTTCAAATTCTTTCAATTTCATATTTAATACACTAATTATATATTGTAATATTCTCTTTGTTGTAGGTTAGCCACCAGTAAAATAGTTAAGTTGGGATTTGTCAAAGACAAGGTGTGTTGTACACACCCACGTATGCATTTATTTCCTTTAAACTAGAAATTTCATTACTAGACTAAGGGAGAAAATGTAGATACTAAAATATTATTTATTTATTACCTTAGTCTTGTACACATATAAAATACCTATCATGGTTGTACCTTTTAGTTAGAGACATGCCTACTACCTATAGGCTTGCATTCACTATCTTTTTTTGCCTAATTTATTATCTCTTAGTTAGACCATTATTATTATAATAACCAAGCCTTATATATTGTGAAAAAATATCTAAACTTAATTATTATCCTTCACTACTAGTTTTGGACCTATACCTAATTCCTAGCTCCTTGGACACTTGTGTCCTAGATAGACACCTGTGTTGACACAAATGTCTACTTTTCCTATAAAGTGTTCAGTGCCCAAAATTCATCCAAATTTTAAAAATAAATGTATCTTAAATTTCATCCTAAGTTATTTAGTGTGATATATTTCCAAAATGGATTTATATATAAAAGTCAACCCTCATTCATTCCTCACCTAACAAACACTTAGAAACACCTATAAATCACATATAACTCACAAGGTAAGATACCAAAAAGCAATAAATAAAAAATTAAAGTGAGAAAACATACCTTATTCATCCCTATTTCTATATCAATCATAGAAGCAATATTTCCATAGGTATGAAGTATTCAAGAAGAAACATATGAGCCATATTTTACAAGTTACAAGTTAGGTCACTAGATGTCTTTTTTTTTATCACATATTACATATTTTTTCACACACAAGCCAACACATATAGGATACCTACATAAGTTTTAGGCCCTCTTTAGATTATTGGATATGTAGGTAACACCCATTGATAAATAGGTCCTTTAGGTAGCTTGACACTATGAGCCTACTAACCCACTTTTCCCACAAATACTTTAAGGGTAAAGAGTAAGGGTTTGATCATTTGAAAAAGAGTGATAGCCTATGTGCATGTTTTCAAGACATTATAATGAAAGTGACATAAATTCAAGAAATATTTAATTGGTCACATTTACATTTAGTTAGTATTATGTATAAGACACCTAAATCAAGGTTAGACACCTATGTTGATGTAACTATCTAGATCTAATGAAAGCATCTGAGGCCATATAAAGAATATTCCAAGAATTCGATAATTTTTCTAGTATCATCTTATAGTGCCCTTATAGCCTATTCCATATCAAACTTGCATATTCATAGTAAATTAGATAAGTATAATATATTTCCAATTCATTTTAATATATATCAATAGTTTTACTTTACTTTTTTTAACAATCTCAATTATATAAATTTATAATATTATTTGTCTAAGTTTTTTGTGAATTGGCCTACTCATTAGGTTAGTTCACCACCTCTATGTAGAAGCTAATCTAATAACATTAACCCTAGATAACCATACATACCTAAATTTAGGGTTAATCAATCCATTCCTTATGACATCAACATGATCATTGTAGTTTTAAATGTGTTAGTGTAATCTTCACAACTATATCAACATGGCTAACATAGTTCAAGGTCTATCAACCTACTTTAAACTACATTGTGGTTAGCCAATAGTGTCAACTTAACTTACAAGATGGGACAGAGATATTGGCCACTATAAATATAAGTAATAATTTCATTTCAATAGAGAGATAAATTGATTTTGTAATGATATTATTCATACGTATACCCTAGATCCACACTAGAGGAGTTATTACTTATAATATTAACTTGAAGGAAATCTTGTCTTGTGGAGTTCTAGATTCATTAGGAGGATTCATTTAAGCCTAGAGCTTGATTCAACCTTTGATATATTTACAACTAAAATAATATCCTATAAAACAACATTACACAAGGGGTATATTGAGACTTTACAGGTCCTCTTCAAGGTAAGTATATATTTTAACCCTATATCTTTCATTTAGTAGATAGAATTTACATAATTACTTGGTTAATGAATGTATATCTCTTTGTTTAAACTTTATCTACACTTATTATTATTATGGATATAGGATTTTTTGAACTTGACATCTATCCACTTTAGTTATCATATGCCCCTATTTTTTTTACCATAGCTCCTTACCCATTTGTATATGTTTTTAACCCTTCCCTCTTACATTACTTATTTAAAATATTATACTATTTACAAATAAACATATAGTTAGAGATATTTCATTATGTTATTAGCCTAAAGGCTTTGTAACCCTTTCCTTTGGCATTGTGTTTTAGGTGATACTCTTGTTAGGTCTATGGATCCATTTTGTCACATCCCAAAACATTATCATCAGGTTCTCTTTGATTAACCTTATTTGAGTCTAGATCTTTAGAGATATGATAATTTCATACTAATCCTATCCCATTACATACACATAAGGGGAACCCTTTCTCTTATAGATAATTTATAAGGTTGTGAAGAGTTTGAATTATATTAACTTGTAAAAATTAAACCAACACACATTAAATTAATAAAAGTCAGATACTTGAAATAACTACAACTTATATTCAATATGAATTCATAGTGAAAAAGTATAAATATGCATAATGATATAATAAGAATATGAGCATAGGTTCTTGTGATCAGAAGGGAAACACATCCTCTAAATTTCCTAGACTAAATGTGTGATTAAAATGTGTATGATAAATATTAGATAATTTTGGCATGTTACCTATCACTAGGATTGTGTATGTCATCAACCCTAGCACAAATGCATATGTTACATATTTATACACATAATACAATAAATATTTTTAACTTGTAATGATTAAAAAGAGAATGGTTATAAGTTGTTTCATCTTCTTCTCATGTGATTTTTGAATTTATTCTAAGTGAAGGGTGGTTGAACTACTCAATCAAGTGGTGTCTTAGAGATATTCCTTGACATGTCATATAATTGAGAAGTCCTAGTTGGCAAACCACATGGAGGATACACGAATATAAGCTTTGTACAACATATATGAAATATTTCAATGGTTTTTTTGGTTGTAAAAAGATTTGCATAGAATTTAAATGTTGTGAGATAATGTGATGGTGCACAAGTTTTATTTAAGGTGCAAGGGGATGTAGATATAATTGTATCAATATTTATGTTGGCACACAAATAATGCAACACAAAGGATTCCAAGTTGAGTTATAATCAAGCTATCAAGGTCCATAAATGAGAAGTGTATATATGTTTAAAGTGGTCTATAGAATCATTCATCATGGCATGATAAGTATTTTAGTCTTGAATGTTTTCATAAGACACTAAATTACTAAAAGAATTAAAATATATAATTAAATATAAACATAGTGTAATGTCATATGCATAAATTTATTCTTATTGATAACATATGCATATGCAATAATTATAATTCTTATTATTTTATGAATTCAAACTTAAAACTTATGAGAGAATACATTCATTTTCAAGGAATATATACTCAAATCAAGAGATAATTATATAAATTTCATGAGACATTCTAAAAAATAATACAAATTCAAATTATTCCCTAAAATTATCTAACTAACATCTCCTTTTACAAATTTAGGATATATATAAATTATTAAGAGACTATGGATATTTATATTCTTGACCTTTCATTTATTTTACTTAGGTATTTTAGTTACCAATTCAAACTTACATGTTTTCATCAACCTACATGAACCCATATTTTATACAAAACATGACATAGTCTACACTTGTCACACATTTAAACTTGCAAAAATGTATGTGAATCATGTTTTTCATCTTCCTAATAACATTTTCCTTGAATTAAACAATAATCTCATCCCAATATGAATATGTTGGTAGAGTAAATTTTATTTAAATCAAATTATAAATATGGTTAGAGTTACTCTAAGTTATGATGTTCTGATTCTCAAGGATCACTAGTCATAATTTAACTCAAAGTGTTTGTTGAGGTCAACATACCCCATTTATGAAACATGGGGACCCTTGTCTTAAATTTTAAAAATTTGTACCTTAAAATTGAAATTTCATCTAATAAAAGTACCATTAGAGTGCTTTTCACATTATCTTTATTTAAAAATCATTCACACCTAATTTGGTTGGTATAGTTGTTCATAATTATGATTTAATCTTGCCTAAAGTTACTAACATTATATCCTCATGTTTTAGGTTACAACTCCAATGGAGTCCATTTGGAATGGGTAATGTCTAAGATTCATAATTTTTATATCAATTTGGCCTTTTAATAGCCTTTGGTCTATTGAGAATCAAATTAAATTCATGATTAATCATCTTGAAACCCTCATTCAAATTACCCTAGCTTAGGTCCCTTTGACTCAAATTAAAATTAGGTGAGAACCATTTAGGTGAGAATGATTTATCATACCATGGACTTATTTTAATTTTTATCCTAAGGTTTATTCATATTTATTAATATGACCAAACCTTAGTCTAAAAATTTTATGCTTGGTCTCTTTATTTACCCGATCCCCTTTGGTCCCTTTTATTTCCAAATGGTCTAACTAAACTAAGGGTCCCTTTGTCTATAGACTTAGCCTAAAATCCTTGTCTTAAGACTTTATGCCATGTCTTATCATTATGTATGGGGTCCCCTTTATTATGTCTCAAAACTTATCTTAAAATGTTTCTCCTAAGGTCTTACTTATGTATATTAACACAAAATAAAACCATAGTCCAAAAATATTATGCTAAGTCCTTTATTTTATTGAGCACTAAAATATCATTTTTATTCATAAGATCTATGATCTTTGTTTACACAAATGAATGAAATCAATGGTTTAGGATTAAAGTTAAAAATTCAAAGCCTTGACCCTAAGCTAAAATTTGAGCATCTTTTAAAGATCAATGGTACGTATTTGCTCATGCTAAATTGATCTAACGGTACATATCAAATCAAAAATTTAATGGATCCTAAGGACAAGTGAAAATGTGACAAGTTTCACAATCTTAGCTAAATAATACTCAATAACCAATGGCATTTGACCTTACAGATCAAGATCTAACAAAGCACATTTTCTTTTATGAAGATGATCTAATGGTGTGTAGCAAATGTTGAAAATTCAAAATCCCTGTGGAAGAATATGGAGATAATAGGTGATATAGCTGTGGGCCACAAATTAAAGCTCAAGCATATTTCAAAGATTTATGGTCCATAGATAAGTGTACACATTCTAATCAATAGTCCATAGAGTAGGAGGTATAATTAAATACATCAAGATCGAAGAGTGTGATTGATCCATGAAATCAAGATCAATGGTGCGAGATCAACATTGATATTTAAATAAAGCTCAAAGCAAATACAAAAGTGACAAGTTTCATAACCATGGGTAACATAGCTAGAAGCTAATAGCATTCATGTTCTCAGATCAAGATCAATGGTCTATGTTGATCATGAAAGGATGATCCAATGGTGAGAGATCAAGGTAGAATTTTTGAAAGGAAATGCTCACTTTTTAAATATTAATGATAAAAATTCCATGAAAATGCCACATTAGAGCCACATAAGTATATAATAGGCAAAGTGAAAGATCTTGTAGACTTAAGAAATCCAAGGGTATAAGTATACAGTTTAATTAGGATCTAAGTAATGAATCTCATGCAAATTTAGATATATGCCACCATTAGAGCATTGTAAAAACATTCAAGAAAGCCTTATCAAGTGTAGAGACCCTGGTTTGATCTTGTACTCATTATAATCAAACCAAAGAGGTTGAATTATGACATGTGTAGGGGTAATTCAATCTAGAATTGAACCACATACCACTAGTGAGAAATTTGAAGAAATCTATGATTAATGGTAGATATAAAGGGATAGAATAAATTATTTTATCAATATCTTGATTGATGATAAAATCCTTAATTTCAAAATAATTAACCCAACTCATCTAAACATAGTCATGGGATTGCTTATGGACAAGATCAAGGGTTTGAGCACCTGGTCTAAGAACTTGAAAAACCTCCTTGAAGATGTCAAATAGCTACAAGATAGGATGGAACACTTACATAGAACCATGATCATTGATCTTACTACACTTAGTTCCCAAGGCCTCATCCTTGATGAAGAGAAAAAGCCAAAAAAAGGCTGAAATGGACAATAGTAGGATCATGGACATGATCCTAACATTAGAAGAAAAGATTACTAAAGCCAGGAGGATCAAAGAGGCTTTATGAAGAAATGATAGATATCTTATAATCCTATTAGACCAACAATATGAACTCTTCATGGAACCTATTATTGATTTCAAGCTAATTGATGAACAACATCAGAGAGCAATGAAGATCTTACAATAAGAATAGGGGACTTTAGTGGCACAAGGGTCCCAAATATTAGTTGAATTAATAATATTATTCCTAGAGCTAATCATTGTATATTTTGAAAATGGAATATTCTTTTTATAAAGGCACGTGCAGCTTGTAAAACACATTGCTTATAGGTCAATCCATCAAGGAAAGTCTAGTGTATCCTAAAACATTTGTAGAAAGGATAATTATCCTAACACTTGTACTTTTTTAATTGGATATGACTGACCAACCTACTTCCTTGAATTATATTAAAGGATTATTTTTAATTTTATAAATGGAGGGATTTCTTATAGTTAAAATTACTTTGTAAATTTGGAGCAACCATTACAAGCAAGGAATTCTATAAAGTTTGTCAAATATTTATTTGTGTTTGTTATCATGGCTTCTCTCTTACTTGCTTGGTTTAATTTAAAAACTTTAATTGTGCTTATGAATTATTTATTTTCACCTTTGAATGCATTTTTAAAAAAAAATTCCAATGCTAGGTTAATTTAAATTTCTTAGGTTCATTAATTTTATTTACTCTTCTTGCATTTGGGATAATGTTGTTTGCTTGCAGGAGTAAATCTTTAAAGTGATTCTAGTTTTTATTTACATTATTTCACACTATCCTTAGATTTTTTTCTAATGTGTGATAGGATTTTATCGTATGCTAATTCATTTCATACATTGGTTAAGTGTATGTCTAGATGAAATTCAAACTTTGTCATGATGTTTGGAACAAAGATCAACAACATGTTTCTTCTCTGCCCTACCCTTCCTATTGATCCTTTTTAATAAATTCACTCTAGTTTAATTTTCATTGTAAATATCCATATTATATAATATTTTGATCATAATTCACTTTTATTAGCACAAAATACTTCATATTTTACATAGATTAGCTATTTGGTCATGGTGGCTCTCAACCACCAAATTAATATAATTTTGTGAAATAGATCACTTATTCTACCTCTATTACATCAAAAAATAATAGGATTATCACAACCTACATCTCATGCATTTAATTCTCAATAATTTAGAAATGAGAAGTGTTTTTTAAACAATCTAGGAACCTATGATACATATTCTAGCATTAATAGTGTAATTTACCAATTTTTACTTCTTACACACTACTTAACTCCCATCTTGAGTTTTCAACTAATTAGCATACTAAAATACCACATTTATAATAAGAGGCTACCCTTTATAGTTTTTTAACCTTCATGTCCCCACTCCCAAATTTTCATTACCTACAAAATTATTTTTGCAGTCTAAATTGACTAAAATTGCAAAGAAAGTAATACCTTGCTATGGAAGACTCATAGCCTTTAAAGCTATGGAAAGAGTGGCATGATAAGATTGGGTAGCTAATAATGATGTTTTAAATTATTATTTAGAACATTTTTCTATACCAAACTATTATTTCAATGTATATTACATGATCTAAGTATCCTTATTCACCTCAATAATCTTTATGAACTCGATAGGTGGGATATTTTTTAGTTATTCAATGATGCCTTGGATTGAAGTGTCAAGGTTGGTCATATATTTATTATAATTCCTCTAATCAGATTATACATCCCTGACCATGTTGAATAATGTTAATAAGAGATATTTAATTTACATGATGCCTTGTATATCATCATAACCCATAGTTGTAATAATTGACTAAAGTGTCATAATTTTTTGTGTTATGTTCTATATGATTTATTGGATTTAATCAACATAACATTGAGTTTTCACTCCTATAAATGTGTGTGTAACATATATATTTCCCAAGTGTGTATTTTACTCATGAAATGATCTCTTAATGATAAGGATTCCTAAAAATCATTTTCCATTTCAATTTTTGATGCTTGTCTTTCCATGATCACCTTTGATTTATATGCTTGGGCCAAATCTAACATGTTGTATTTCAATGCATATTAAATTATTTTTTTCCAATAGATAATTTCACTCAAAATATAATTGGCTTTAAGCATATTTTCATCCAATATTTTCTCATACTTAATCAACAACTCAAATATTGCCTTAGTTCCATTATGGAGTTTACACACTTGACCTATAATTTTTTACAGTTATTGCACTATGTCCCAATATTGTGATAACTTGGTGTTAATATAAATGAGATGATTTTATTATTACATGAATTTATCACCAATATTTTTTATACCAACTTTAGAAAGCATCATCAATCATATTATAATATTTTATAAAATGCTCTTGTAACTCATTATTTTTCCTACATAATAAGGCATTATTTTGTTCAATCTCGGCTAAATTTTATGTAATGAATAATTTAAATGGAGTGGTAATTTCTATTTATTTTATGAATTAAAATTTTAAGGTATCCAAATAAACTTTATAGGTTGAATTAGTATGGTAATTTGGGTTAAGGAAGATGAAGATATCATTAGAGGATATTTGATTTGTGAAACCAAAATAATAAAAGTGGTTCATCAAAACATTGTTGCTTGGAATTCCATCCACCAAGATCTACTGGAATCATATTAACCTTGAAAAACTTCATTTTTTGTTTCTCCTTGTGCTAAACCTAAACCTGTAGAAGCTTCTTTGGTTTCTCTATCTACCTTAGCCTAATTTTTATTTTGATTTTTACTCTATAGCTTTTTATTATTCATCATTTTTCTATTCAATTAAGGCATCCTTATCTTTCTAACCCTTTTCCTCGACTACTTTTTCTTCTTTTGTGTTCACCTTGGAAGTGCCTTATGTTTTTTTTCTTTTCCATTTGTGCCTATGATTGTGGTTGATCTAGGTGATCCTACCTAGCAAGTTTATCCTATTTCATTTGTTCTTGTTTAACATCTCGATCTAAAGAATCAATAGTTTCTAATCTAAAAGGAATTTTTTTTTAGGGGTGAGGAAATATGATGAAGATAGAGTTTTGGTTGGTGGAGAATATGATAGAGTGGCATGAAATTAGTTGTAACTTAGTACTATGGAATTGATTTTTTTCCATATAGATGGAGTCACCAAGATTTTATTTTGGAATTTCATATCATCGGTCTCTCTTCCCAACACTTTTTTTATGCTTTCTTGGTTTTAACCTCTATAATTATGAATGCATCCATTCACTCTATAAGGCTAGGGTTATGGTTTTATAGTTCCTATCATGTGAGGTTTCCACACTAGTGGCCTAAAGGGACTAACTTATTCTACACTAATCTCCATGAAAAGAGGATTATCTAAGGCTTTTTGTTTACCTTGGGCCCCTTGTACCACATGTCCCTTTGTGATAAATTATTTTTTAATTATGATTTCTTATTCCTTTGATGATAACCCTATTTCCTCTTCTTAAAATAGAGCTTTCACTCTACACTTTGATTCCTCCTCTTACACTACTAAATCCACTATATAATGGATCATAGAAGTGGGGGAAATTTAATGAAAAAAATAAAGGGACTTTATTTAAAACCTATAATATTCAAACTACTTTCAAAAATAAAAATATATTTCTTTTCTTCTTTATTGTAGGTATCATCCTTGATATCCTCAAGTAAAAACTTATACACCCCTTCAGTTGTAACTCCTAAGTAATACAAATTATTTTTTATTGTGATGGTAGGAGTATTTGTAGACATCCAATTTTGGGCACAAATGGCTTCTGATCGGATAATAGATTGATTCTTACCAACCATTGCAAATTAAGCCTAGGAATCATTAACCTTCATAACTTTGGCCATGCATCATTCATCAATGCTAAAAATTATGTTGAGGCATCTTTATTTGGGATATTATCCCATATGTAATAATAAACTCTCACATATTCACCTCTAATTATCTTATTACATAATTTTTGATTTAGCTTATGGACCCATTAAGTAGGACACTTAATCAAATCTTGAAAGAGATAAAAATCTAATCAAATTAAATCAACTAGTTAAACAAGATTAATAACTTAGTTAAATTATCCATGTGCAATTAATGAATATCTAAAATGGAATTTCCAAAAATCAAAATATCAAGCCTTTTCATCATTACCTTTATGAGTTGTCAAGCTCTTCCAAAATACCTAAAAATATCTAATTTGAGAGCCATTCCTAGAAATTGAAAATAAAAACTATATGACAACTATTAACTTAACTAGAGTTAGCCTCAACTCACCTAGGGTTACTTTGAACCCATTTCATGTTTAAACTCAACTTTAACTCACCTTGGGTGAGAGTTAATTCTTGAGGCTATAAATACAAGGAAATGCTTATTAAATTACAAGTTATTCTGATGTAAATTTATTCTTCACAAATATATTCAACAAGCTCTCTTGGTGTAGTGTTATAATACCTAAATGTTTTGGAAGTAGTGTTACCAAGCTCAAATTATAATCCAAGTAATCAAATCCAAGGTTCCAAAGAGAGGAGGAGGAAAAAAAGATTCATTATCAAAGACTTATTGATACACAAGCTGAGCAAGCCATTTGAACAAGCCATTTAGAGCCCCAAAAAAGGTAGAAAAAGGTTTTTATGTTATGTTTTAGTTGTGTTTTCATATGCATGCTTCTTATCTATGATCTTTCTAGTGTCTAGGATAGAGGTGTTAAGATTATAGTGTGTTATTTTGATTTGTTTTATTGGAATAGCACAAGACTAAACTCCCCTCTATGTATTCCTTGTCCACATATTAGCATACCTAATAGGACCCTAACCCCATGAAGTTATTTCCAAGGCATTTTAGAAGACCCTCCTTTTTGGAAAAAAAATGACTTGGGTGGTGAATCAGTCTTCAAAAAATTTCTTATCAATTTCACTTAAGCAATCATAGACCATTCAAATAAGCATATAGATCTAGCATGCTTAAACACCTATCCACATAAACATGAAACGCAAGAACACATCACATATGTGAAAAACTATTAAGGGGAATAAAACCCACTAATATTTTAAAATGGAATACATTAATATAATATAAACATTAAATTTAGTGAATCACCAACTCCATAAGAAACACCAACCCTAACTAGCTAAGCACAAACTCAGTTAGGCTTTAACAAGAACCAATATGTAAGGAAGCACCAAAACCATAGATGAATTAGTAGAAACTCAGATACCTAATTTTTTTATCATGTTCAAGACACCTTATTTCTCAACCAACTGATGATGACCACCTCTTACACTCTTCACACTCTTATCCTTCTTAAACTACCTTCTTAGGCCTCTTTGCTCAATTAGGTCTCTTCAAGATTGATTAGGTCATGTGACCTTTATTTTCATACACATAACATTTATAAAATATTCATAAAATTTCCTCTACACTCCTTTAATGTTATAAAATACCTTATTATACTCAATAATGTGTTATATCATTTTCATTGACTCTACACACACAAATAAGCCCAAAGTTGCCTTGTATATATACAAGCCTCTTGCTCATATACTTCTTAGTCATCCAAACACCCTTAACCTATTCATTTATCCATGCAATATATCTTTGGAAATATCATAAATATTAATAAAACATGATATGAGTCCCTTTAGGTCTGACATATGTTAATTAGGCCTTATTTCATCTTTAGGTCTCATGGAGACCTAATCCCATTAGGTCTACCTTAGAATACATTACACTTTTCCTTCATTGGAACACATTTAAACACCTCACATAGTAGTAAAATATCATATGTTACTAATATATATATTCATTGTAATCTCATTTAGGCTCTATTGCACTTTTTAGATCCAACTACCACTTGAAGCACATCATTTGTAATGTTCACAATTAGGGCTTCTCATACATAAATTTTTTGTCTTGAATTACTAAATATTAAACACAATTTAACATAAAAAACATAAATAAAACACACACACACACACACACACACACACACATTTAGGATAAAAGGTCTCAAACCTTTCTCTAGAAATAGCTCACTCAATATTACTAGAGTACTCCAAAACCTAGTCAAGAACAACTTGATCTTCAATACCCAAAATAACACTTCCCATGAAAAATGATACTTTAAAAATATTATTTTAATTATATATACCACTTCAAAATAAAAAAAATCCATAAGATCTAATTTCAAATATTATTCTTGCAGACCAATATTTTTTCTTCAGTACACATAATCAAACCTAAACCATTCAAGCCATTTTGGATTCAATATTTCAAACATTCTCATAGACTTTAAACCATTATAAAAATAATATATAGGACATAAATTTCAAAAATAAAAATTCTATGTGTATTATATACTTATACTTAGGGTATAAAGTCTTAAACTCATTACTGTAACTTGCTTACCCAGAACTATCAGTTTACCTTAAAGCATAGTCATGGTGAAAATGTCCTTCAAAACCTATACGACCATTAAAAAATACTTATGATGAATGTATATGATCATATGAGATCATTATAACATTCCTATATAGAAATATAATATGTCTAAATGTAAATATTGTTCTTGTAGAATAATATCATAACCTCATTATACACAGACCTCACTGAGTTAGACAAGTCAATTTGTGAGCAACTTTTTCACTATTACTATTGACCTCCAAAAATTCTAAAAAAAATTATAATGTATTATAAATACTAAATAAAATTTTCGTTAAATTTTTTTCATCCCTATTCCATGATAACACATTCATAAATGTCTTCTCATTACTGCTCAAGCTTTTCATTATTTCTATCATTAGGCCTACTAGCAATTGGCTATCTTGGATGAATTGTTTATCATACTTGAGGGATATAACATATATATAAACCAAAATGGACATAAAATACAAGTCTCAACCTTATCCATATAATTATTTGTATACTTTGACTTGGTTAACTTTAACTGATACAATAAATCTACAAGAAATGTGCACTTTCTTGTAGGGTCTACTCACACACCTGACAACTCAATCACACCTAGAGGTGAATAAGAGTGTTGGATAAAATATAAAATAGTTTTTATAGTCATTTTATACCATTATAGGCTATTTTTATCAATATATTCAACATTGGGTCTTTATTAGGGTTCTAAGAGGGTTTAAACTTATTTCCACTCTTAATGATCATTCATAAAGCATATCCCCTTAATCCAAAAACTAATGCCTAGAATTTTGAGATAGGGAATTTCACATATAGCATGAATATATTATTTTCTCATTCAAAGGTGACACATGCCAATGAACACTTGAAAGTCCTTGGGTTTTCATGCCTTCATTTTGTATACTCGAGAGACCTCAAAACCACTTTTTATGCCTTTCTTTGTAAACCATTACCTAAAATTTGTGAACATTATTGAAAAAACATATAATACCTTTATAAATTATAAAATACTCATGATTTCCTTTTAAACTGATCATGATACCCCATTAGGCTTACACTCTCTCTACATGATAGTCTTCGTACCTCACTAGGCCTTGATCTATCTTTCATTCCTTATTCCAAGATCTTAATACTTAAATTTCATGATCAAAATATCACACTAATTTCATAAAATACCTATTGCATTTTAAAATATACATACATACTTAATATGTCTTGACAATAGATCATTATGCCTCATTAGGCTAGGTGGATTCTAGAAATGATTTAGTTACAAACTTGATCTATAGGTCCTACCCCTATAAACTCACCCTGAGACTCTTATGAGTGATCCAATGATTCACATACATGATAAATAATCCTCAAAAAACCATTCATACCTATGTTTACTCATCTCACCAAGCCATCATACTCATACCTTTTCATAAGGTTTCTTCATGATATGACTAGTGCCATGATAAGGCTTCTTAAGAACTTCAAACTTGATAACTAACCTTGAAAAACTTATGAAATTACTTAAAATTATCTTTCATGATCACATAGTTCCAATAAACCTCTCTCAATATTTTTCTTACTTAATTCACTATGCACACCTTCTCATAGGGTCTAGACTAGGCTTCTCAAGACACCTTGTACTCAAGAACTAATACTCAAACATGTTTTAATGTTCACTTGACCTAAGCCTTGAAATTAACCTTGATATAAACCAATATTAGAATCATTAAGTTTCCTTCAAACTCTCTCTCAATAGAGAGAGATTTTTTTTTATTCAATTTCTCTCTTGTCACATGGCTTCCTTGTCACATCAAGCACATAAGCTCATATCTCATATACCACTCACCATGTATCTCCACCAGATGCACCTTGACACCAATGGAATAAATATTGAAATTAAATGACATCAACCTTGACATCAATGAAAACACTTCTCAACACTCGTAACAATTTTCATGTCAAAATCCAAACTTACTAATCAAAATAGGTGAAAATTGAAGGCTCAAGGATGTTTTTCTGGAAATCATGAAGTTGTTCTATGAAGTTTCATTATTTCTCCTTAGAATCATGATATTACATAATATCAATACTTTAAAATTGTAATATTGTTGTAGTTATCATGTTATTGTATCAACCTATTATTATCAACCTATTATTATTTTTTGTGTAGCATTTCTATTTTTGAATTTTTATGATAACTATAATGTTTTTTCATTAAACCATCATGGTTTACTAATTATTATTTTTTTGATAGAAAAAACTTATGATATTAACAATATTGTAACTTTGTAGTCATGATATTGAAAATATTGCCACTTTGTAAATCATGATATCACAAAAGATTAGATATTTTTATATAAGTTTTATTGTATTTTGTGTAATCATGTTGGTCTACTCACTAACCATTTCATGTTATAGGGTAGAGTTGTGTTATTGTCTTGAGAGTAGAGATATTATCTTTATTTTTGTGTTATTGTGTTAATATTAGAGATGTCGTGCTAATACTTTGTTTTGTAGGAAAGTTGTGATATTGTTATAATAATCATAGTTTTATAAGGAATAGTCATAGTATTGATCTATTTTTCTAAAAATTTTCACTTTGTGTAAAATTTTGGAAACTTGAGAGGAAGAATTATGAAGTCAATTATTCACTCATGATTTTGCTTCTAAACACAAGGACAACCTAACATATTTTATAGGACCCAAAGGCCAAAAGGAAGACATTTAAAACATTATATGTTGAAGATTTCACATTTAAAATTGGTTTTTTAAAAGATGTTTTTTATTAAGTCATTTTTATCTTTCAAATTTTTTAACACAAATGCCAAGGGGCTCAAACTTCATTACATACTTCATTTTGGTGTTATAAAACTAAAATTTCACATTAGTAAATACTCATAAGAGTTTCATTTTTATAATTTATTTTTTGAAAGTGTTTATTTATTAGGATGAGTGACGTGTGTACGCTCTTCCCTCTTCCCCTTTAGGGAACTCGAGTGATTAAAAACAATCATTTTTTGTATTTATTACTTTGGTCCAAAAGAAAGGAAGTAAAGTTGCTCAACCCATCCCCAAAATATATATGATTTCGATGACCCCCAAATGATTCTAAATTACTTTTAGTTGTCTTTATTTCATTCATTTTGTCTTATGGGTAGGATTTCATCACCTCCTCATAAGTTCTTTAGGGAAGCATTGACCTAAGAATTCATCTCCCAGAATTGTTTCAAGCCCACTCCATGGTAGAATATATAAATTGAGGGTGACTCATTGAGACACTTTTTATGAGTGGTTAATACAAGTTCCATTAGTGTTACTCAACCTTAGAACATAACATAAATTTTAACATCACACTATGCTAAGAAAGTGATGGATGTAGTAGTTGTGAAAAGGATAAGACCTTTTCACAATAAGCTAGTTGACGTGGATCCAAATGATGTAATTGTGTCCTAGTGTTTGTCACACATATGGGACCATATATAAATGAATTAAAATTGATAGTTTAGGAAACCCCATATATAATGGATATATTATTGATGTAGGGTGAGTAGCCTGAAGTTCATTATCATCATATAAATTATTGAGAGAATAGGGGGCTTAAAACCCCTACTTTTCATGCACTTTTACTTTTTGGATTAATAACTTAAAATCCTCTCAAGATTAAGTAAATAGATGGAATTTGACATTATGATGCAACCTTGTCAATTTTAGGATTTAGGACATTAAACATAGGCATTTTTATCATTTTGTCCTTTTTACCTACATGGTCTTGAGTCTAAATTATTTATTTATCATACCACATCAAAAAAGAGTCTTGTTTACACATAAATACTTTGTTTGAAGAGGTTTTGTGTCATATATTTGACATTACACATTTGACTTAATCATTTATCAAAAACTTTTTGTGTGTGTGTTACTTGTTTGAAAAGGGTGTCATTATGTTCCCAATTCATTCCAAATTTTTGTACCTTTTATAAAGTCCTGAAATAAAAACCATTTTCCATATCTCATGATAACATCATTATGCTACTCGAATTTTTTGAAAAAATTGTTTTCTTGTGTCCAAATTTTAATTTAGAAACCAAATCCACATGTGCCTTTTGGATCTATACCTAGTACCATCATGCCATTCATATTTATATTGCTTGTTGTCTATTTTGAGAAACCTAGTCTTTTAATTTGAGTTTGAAATTAGCCTTGACAAGTTTAGATCCAAACATTGATTGGTTTATAGATTACCTTGCAAAATTTTGGCTTAGGTGTTCATCCTTCACTTTTGGTTTTGTATCTTAGGTTAAAATTTTTCTTGATTTAAAGACTATTTTTATACCTAAATTTATGGTAGTAATTTATCTTCCATATGACTAATGGTCCATGCCTTTTGCCAACTGATTAAGTTTGAGTTTAAAATATGAATTCCTATTTTGTGTTGAATTGTTTCAAAAAATTTAGATTAGCTCTCTTTCCATTTAGACCTCATTTTGTTTAACTCTAGCTTTTGTGCCTTATTTTCCAAAAGACCTAGTAATACCTATTTTGAGCCTAGATTTTATGCCTTTTTTTCAAAAAGACCTCAAAAAATTTATTTTACTTTACACCTAATTTAGACTTGTTTCAAAAAAAATTCACTTAAGTTTGGCATTCCATTTTTATTTCATCCACTTGACCTTTTTGTGTAAGACATTTGACGTTAGACTATTTTAGATCAAGTTTTAGCACATACCTTTGTAGAGATACATATCAATTATTGAGACTAAGACCAATTTTTCACCATTTTTAATTTGTAAATTATTTTTAAGAGTTTATATAACTCTATTCCTTTTTCAAAAAAAAATCAATATTAAGTTGATATGTCTCTTTACACTCATAGTGGATCCATTTATAATCCAAGTTATGTTAATGTGGTCACACAAGATAAATTTGTTAAAGACCCCTATGGAAATGATGAAGTTTTTTAAATATATATTTATCCTTCTTACAATGATAAATATCAATAACAAAGCCAAGATCCCTTATCCCACAATTTGGTTAACCCACCTCCATATTCAGAGCAGGACCATGAGTAAATTGTATAGTACCTTGCTAGCATACCATCAAGTGTAGAACAAGTTTAATGATAAAAATATTTCATTAATATGACATTTATATGTGACCCTTATCTATTTTATCATCACTTTCTTAAAAAAATATGAAGTTTTAGTTAGAGTTGTGAAGGTAGGGGCTACGTTTCGAGTAGACTTTCCCCATGAAAATTTGCCTAGTTTAGTTAGAGTGCCTTTCAACATAAATTATACCTAAACCATTGAATAGGCCTTTTATAACACTCATAAAGTGATCATTTTGTTTTAATACCAAAAAAAAAATATATGCTTGTCATAGGAAAGGGCCTCATGAAGGACCACTTTCTATAAATGCAAACAACATATCAAACTTATTTGAATCTAGCATGCAATTTTAATAGCATGGCCATGTCAAAAACTCTACTAACTAATTTATCTCATTTAATAGGGGTTTTGATTGAGTTGAAAGGTCAATACAATATATGTATAGACCCATTTTTGCAAATCACTTCAGTTAGAGACATGTTCAATGCCCCATATATTGAATAAGTGTTTACTGCTTTTACATAAAATAATGTGCCAAACATGGTGGACAATAGGCAAACCTCATCCAATCTAGGACAAATTGATTTAAATACAATAACTAGTCCACAAAAGCTTCCTTTAGTTAATACCATGATTATTTCACAAAAATATGCGTAAGAAGTCCTACATCCTAACCTTAACAAGCTACCTCTAATCTTGAACTAGTTTCTTCATCAAGCACACAACCACAAGGATTGAGTAAAAAAGAGTCAACTAGTACCTTGCCCCAAAAATAAATGATAAATGTTACTCCAACTCAATAGGTGGTGCCTAATGTTACACAAAAATAGGCACAATCTAATATAACAACACCATCAAGGTACAACATTATACCACCTCAATAAGGAGCAATAAATGTTCCACCTCATTAGGTAGTGACAAGTATACCTCAAAATTCATATGACCAATATGAATTTATAATCACAAATATTGTCTAGAAAAAAATTTATTTACATGTTTAAAATACAAATATCAAACATCCAATAAATGTCTACTTCACAATAGGTGTTTATGCAACCAAGAGGTACTACTATCCAACAAGTACCGATTAGGTAGTAGATGCCTTTTATTTCAAACATGCCATAAATCCAATGACATGGCCTTGGTCCACAACAAGTTTCCATTATTAATCTATGTTTTACTAGTTATAAGTAAGTCCCTACTCAACCTCAGTAGAAACAATACTTTACCTTGGGCCATATCCTTCCATCATAGACATAATACCCTCAAAACTAGGCTTATATACTAAATCTAAACCAAAATATCACACCACAATGCATTCAATTTAAAAAATCACATCATAACCCATTAATGAATTTTCATGGTCATTTCCCTAACAAAACAAACATTCCATAATAAACCATTCCTCCATTATACCCCAGTCAAGGTAATCCACCTTTAACCACCTAGTCTCCACCTCAAGCTAATGTTCCATCTAGTTTCTTGGCACAAGAGCTATACAAAATGAAGGATGTAATATCCAAAATTAAAATAGGTAAACAAACCAATAATTTTAAATTAGATGACATGTTTTCCTACCCCATTCAAAATGGAGTATCTATAGATACCATTTTCTCTAGGGTACAAACCATTGAAATTTGATAAATATAAGGGTGAAGGAGACCCTAAGGTCCATTTGATATAATTATTTGTTTCTTGATAGCTAGTTTCTTACAATGACATCTACATCCTCCTATTTTTTCCTCAAAGTCTAGTAGGATATGCTTTGATTGGTTTCTAAAATTATCAAAGAGCTCGGTATCTAATTTTGATGACCTCTTAGACAAGTTTGTGAAACATTTATCCTATAATATTGAACATGAGATTTAGTTGGTAGATTTGACCAAGGAAAATAATAAATTTTGTGAAATATTTTTAATATATATAAAGTGGTGGAGATAACTTTCAATTCATTTCACTGATAACTTGTCAAACAAAAAATTAGCCACTATTATTGCCAAAAATTTACACAGTGAGATATCCTATCATCTAGAGCTTCAATGTGTACATACCTTCAAAGAGATCATTGAAAAAGTTTTTATAATTTAAAAGGACATTATTAACAAATGGATTATTAAGTTAAACTTATCAAATCAAAATCAAAACCAAAATCGTGTTTAACTACAAGCATCAACACTAGCCCAGGCTAGTAATTATGAAAAATCTAAGAAATTCAACTACAATAAGAAGGTTATTGGAAATTTATTAATTAAATTACATCATATCCAAATAACTCAAACACTATTTTCTTAAATAATGACATAAATGAATATTACTCCTCATCAGTAACCTATTCAACAAGTGTAGCCTTTATAGAATCCTAGACCAGCTCAATAAATACAATAACCATTACCTTTGCAAACGCCTCCTCTAAGGATAAAAGTGTCTACTCATCAAGTCTTCATCAACCTTGGAGAACCTATTGAATCTAAGTTTTTCAAGCTAGTCACCATTAATCTGATTAGTTGACTAATTTGAAATCATTGCCCTCAGGGTATTCCTTATCTAGACTAGTATAGAGAAAATGAGTTCTATGAATACCATCATGTTCATAGACATAATATACACCATTGTGTGAAAATCAAACACCTCATTAAAAATATGTTATAAAATAGGTAGATTACATTGGATAATAGATCATCTAAATCCAATTAGAACCTAGGTATTTATCAAAACCCTTTCTCATGACATAACAATAATAACCAACAATAATAACCACAAGGGCCAGAATAATAAAAAAAATAGTATAAATATTGATGGAAATAATAAAAATACTAGTATTAATAATAAAAACATCAAATTAATAGAAGGAACAAAGTCCATAATGATTCCAATACCCAACAGACATACCACCTAATTGCCCATGATTACACTAAAATTTTAGGTCATATTGTGGGAGGTCATGTTTCAATAATTACCATCAATCTAAGACCAAGTTCTAATAAAATATAACAATTGATAAACAATTCCAATCAACCAATATATACAAGTAATCCTTCTTTGACTTAGGATTACAAATAGGTGTATCAACAACTAGGGATTACTATTTTGGGACTTTTACTAATAACTAGTCATTACCCTATGACCACAAAAAAGTGCACCAACAACTGAGAATTATCCTATTTGGACCCCATCCACCATCATTTTCTATAAATAATGGTCTTATATCTAATCTCAATTGTTAAATCACAACTTTATAGTCAAAGGTTACCATTCCTAGCCCATAACCACCTACCATCGAACCAATCGAACCCACCATCCTATCTAA
Organism: Torreya grandis; assembly: GCA_037957365.1. Lineage (NCBI taxonomy): Eukaryota > Viridiplantae > Streptophyta > Pinopsida > Cupressales > Taxaceae > Torreya > Torreya grandis. The sequence goes on from JARHVA010001162.1 coordinate 2,725,998, forward strand.
GAACAAGAAATATACCACTCTTAAGGAAAAGATGTTTGATATTATGGAAAAAAATCAAAATATGCCCACACAAATATCCATTTTGGATCTATTTTTTATGTCTAATATCCATAAGAACATTCTAATAGAGTTCTTAGGCCAATCCCAAGTTCTTAATGACATAAGCCCAAACAAATTCCAAGCATTGGTTAGAAATCTAGCCCTAGGCCAATAGTTAACCTTTGACCAAAGTGATATGTCATCCCTTGGACCTCTCCAAAATAATTTTTTGTATATTTAAGTTGTCATATAATGTCATAAAGTGAAATTTCTCCTTATAGATAATGGATCAAGCCTGAATATTATGTCTCTAGAGCTCATCAAACATCTCTAATACACAATGATAAATCTCCATCTAGAAATGATCACTATCAAGGCCTATGAATATGAAGATAAGGAATCATAAGGCACCATGAGATTGGTAATTATCATTGGACCTTTCACCCATAATACACTTTGCCATGTGTTAGACTTAGACCTATCTTATAATTTAATTTTGGGTAAACCTTGGATACATAAGATTCATGCAATCCCTTCAACATTGTATCAGTTTCTCAAGTTATCTCATTTTGGCATAAAGTTTTCCATTAATGGATATTTGAAACCCTAAAAACATTGAAAACATTTGGATGTCAAATATGAAAGTGATAACTACTATTTTGGATTAGATCCAATTCTCAAAAAGGATAAAGGAAAAAAATACTTGTTGATTTACCAAAAGCCAATTGCATTTACCCAGATAGCCTTGATTCATCTTCCCATATACCACCTCCTAAATTGTCTAATAATTTTACCATCTTGTCCAATGGCCCAAGAGAGTATCTAACTCATGATACATTTCACATTGTCAAGCTTACATAAAACCCTAATTCCTTTGGAAGACCAAAAGCCAATCCACCTTATATGGAATGGAAATGGTAAACTCCATAGTCCAACTCCTATCATTTTCACACCAGTCACTAGCCAATAATATGACCCACCTATAAATAATGAGACATGGTTATATAGTGACAAATTGGTTGATTATTACAAAAATTTAAAATACCCCAATCTTAAAAATATCATGAAGAACCAAGCCTATAAAGGATGTCAAATATGAAAGCTATAGCTAATATTTTGGCTTAGATCCAATTCTCAAAAAGGATAAAGGAAAAAAATACTTGTTTATTTACCAAAATCCAATTGCATATACCCAGATAGCCTTGATTCATCTTCCCATATACCACCTCCTAAATTGTGTAATAATTATACCATCTTGTCCAATGGCCCAGGAGAGTATCTAACTCATGATACATTTCACATTTTCAAGCTTCCATAAAACCCCAATTCCTTTGGAAGACCAAAAGCCAATCCACCTTGTATGGAATGGAAATGGTAAACTCCATAGTCCAACTCCTATCATTTTCACACCAGTTACTAGCCAATAATATGACCCACCTATAAATAATGAGACATGGTTATATAGTGAAAAATTGGTTGATTGTTACAAAAATTCCAAATACCCCAATATTAAAAATATCATGAAGAACCAATCCTATAAAGGAGGAGGCCTCAACACAAATTAAAAGGGTACTCTTGAGATAATTTCTATAACTCAATACAAAAGAGCCTATGGTCTCATATTTAAACCACCTGGGGGTGACCCCACATATATTATTCATGTTCCAAAATTAATAACTAGTGATAATGATGCCCTTAGTGAAGCAGAGTTTAATCATAGCATTTATGAATACCTTTCCAATAACAATATATTTGACATTCATGCCAATTTTACCCTTACCCTAGTTATTTGTAATCTGCTTCCTCTTCATTACCCTCAACTTATAGCATATGAACAACAAGAATCCATAGTGCCTATAGATGAATTTGAGAATGATGAGGCCTTTTGAGATTTTATAGGCTTAAGAGATAATTTTTTTTTATAGACCACAAACAAGGGTTCTTTATCAAACTAGATCCTATAGCCTATTTTGGAGAATGGGTGAACACCCTTAGCCACAAAAAATAGATAAAATATTGATGTCCCAAAGTGAAAACCTATTTGAGTCACGTTTAGACCAAGGTAAAAGTAAAGAGAAAGGCCAGTGTTCTAGTGAAAACCTATTTCAAGAATCAATAGATGGGGGTGTTCATCTTTCCTCAAACATAGCTCAAGAGACCACCAATAACGAACTTGATTTTGGGTCTGAGTTTAGTTCTAAAGAATAACATGCTTTTGATAAAATCATATAATAATTTCCAATAGTGTTTGTAACATGACCATCCCTACCATTGGGATATTCTGATTCATCTTGTTTAGGAGAGCTCAAAGACCTAGTCTAAATAGAGGATTTTATAATTATAGTCCAATTCAAATCATTGTCAACTATGGAATATGGTTTGAATTTCCTTATAGAAGACACTACAAAAGTCAACATCAAGACTCCAAATGACCCAAAATGGATCAAATTAGGTGCATACTTCACTAAGGAGAAACATGAATCTTTTACATACCTTTTGAGGGAATTTATTGACATCTTTGCTTGAGCATATTCATAAATTTTAGGTTTGGACCCCACCTTGGTTGTGTACCACCTTGTTATACATCCTAATTCCAAACCTATGAAGTATAAATTATGAAAGATGAATCCTTGAATTGTTATACTAGTAAATAAAGAGTTAAGAAAAAATTTATAAGTGAGATGTATTCAACCAATATACTACTCATAATGGATCTCAAATTTTATGTTAGTCAATAAAAATCTATAAGGAATTAGAATATGTATTGATTTCATAGATATAAATAAATATTTCCCCAAGGATGACTTTCCTATACCAAACATTGACATGATAGTTGACTCCACCATGGGGTATGAAATGATTTCACCAATGGATGGATTTTTAGGATACAACCAAATCAGGATTGCACCAAAATACCAACATAAAATAGCATTCACCACTCCATGGGGAATTATTTTTTATCAAATTATGTCATTTGGTCTCAAGAATGTTAGAGCCACACACTAAAGAGCCATGGCCATCATATTTCATGATATGATGCATGTCATTGTTGAAGACTATGTTGATGACATATTAGGTAAATCAAAGACCATCCTAATCATCTAGCCTCACTTTGGAAAATATTTGAGAGGTTGTATGAATAAAAGGTCAAACCTCAATCTTAATAAGTGCATATTTGGTGTTACTTCAGGCAAATTCTTAGGCTTCATCATCTCTCATAGAGGAATTAAATTTGATCATACCAAAGTCTAAGCCATTATAGAGATGCCACCACCTTCCAATTTAAAGCATCTCTATATTTTTTAAGGTAAGATGTAATATATTGGATGCTTTATTTATCAATTATCCAAAAAATTCCCATTTACATACTTTTTGAATAAGGGTGTCACATTTCATTGGGATGATGAATGCCAGAATACATTTTAGTACCTAAAAGACTATCTTGATAATCCACCTATTTTGTTACCACCTATGCCAAGAAAGCCATTTATACTGTACCTATTTACCACAAACAAAGCCTTAGGGGCACTTCTATTTCAATATGACACTAATGGAAAAGAACATGTCATGTACTATCTAAGCCATACACTAGATGCATATGAACACAACTATACGCCCATAATTTTTTTTTTAGCTATGGCCTTTGCAGCCCAAAAAATGTGACATTACATGATAAACAACAAGACCATGGTTATTTCCAAAATAGATACACTAAAGTATATGTTATGCAAGATATATTTACAAGGTCACATGGCTAAATGGATCATGCTTCTAAGTGAGTTTGAGATAAAATACATCAATTAGAAGGCCATCAAGGGACAAGTACTTGTAGATCAACTTGTTGAATCTCCCCTTGCAGATACAAAACTACTTACTTTTCAATTCCCATATGAATCTATAATGATGATCATTGAAACACCTCCTTAGGAATAACACTAGAAGCTATATTTTGATGGATCATTCACATCACATGGACTAGGGGTAGGCATATTTTTTATTAAACCATAGGAGGATCTTATCGCTAAATCATTTTATATCAACTTCCCTAGTACTAAAAACATGGTTGAATACATATCACTTATTATAAGGATTCATCAGGAAGTATAATGGAATATTCAACATCTCAAGGTTTATGGTGATTTTTAGTTAATAATTAATTAATTTATAGACCATTTTCAGACCAAAGATGACAAGCTAGTGCCATATAAGGCCATGATCAACACTCTTAAATAGTATATTGCCACCAAATAGTTTGAACATATACCATGGGCCAGTAACATAATAGAAGATGCCAAGGCCACCATTGGCTCTTTTAACTACCACATAGACAAGGTAAAAGAAAATTAATTCCTCATTAAAAATCTTCTAGCGTGATCTCATGAACCTTTAACCATCACAATGATCTATGATATTGTTGGTCCCAACTCTATATGGTATTTAGACCTCTTTACCTACATATATGACCATATTATTCCACCAAACCTATCAAAAAAATATTTAAATGTCTTTACCCATCAATCCTCATGATATACCTCACTTGGCCCAACCCTTTACCACCATAATTTTTATGGAACTCTACTTCATTATTTAAATTTTATAGAAGCAATATTATCATTATGAGAAGTTCATGAAGGAGTATGTGGATCCCACACTAGTGGGACCATATTATACAAAAATATCCTACATAATGGTTATTATTGGCCAACTAAGGATGTATATGTAGCTGTTTATGTCAAAAGGTGTGAAAAATGTCAAAGACATGCCAATTTGATTCATGCCCCCACCAAAATACTAAAACCAATGTTTACACCATGGCCATTTACAACATAGGGACTCGATCTCACCACTATATAATATCTCACGTGAGGGGTATAGACTCATTGGTTAAAGTAGATATTATTATAGTAGACTTTGTGTCTACTATAACCAATGAGATATTTTGTGTCTACTATAACCAATGAGTTGAAGCTATACCCCTCACGTGAATTGAGGTCCTAATAGGACTATGTAAGTAATGCTCAATTCATATTGAGTTCAAATCGGTCACCCTTTGCCATGCTCTCACCATTTTGTGAGTAATTTAAGTTTGAATGCTCTCATTGTTTTGTGAGTTGGATCATTTAATATCTTTTCATCCTCGATTGAGTTGAGATACTTCAAAAAATCCAAAAAAAATTGAAAATGATCTACAAAATCCTAAAAATCACCAAATCAACCACTTCTTTGCCTTAAGGATTTTGGGACCTCTAGCTAAATAAATTACTTATCCTTTAGTTGCCCCATCCTTATGGGCCCCTAAGCCTTAAACTCTCTCTATTTTATGATTTTATAATTTTTTTATTATGTATTCAACTTTGATACACTAATGAGTGCTAGGCTTCATCTCACACTCTCATCATTTTGTGAAACCATTCCCATATTCCTCTACCTCATCAATAATGTTTTCTTTATCATCATTTTTCTTCTATCCCATATCCTAGGAGAACTACATTTGGCTTGAAGTTTATGTTGGACCTTGCATCCATGAAACTATGTAGGTAGTGTCCACTTTCCTATTGCATATGGAGTCAACTCAGCTACCCTTCTTTCTATTTTATTCCCCCATTTTGTTTGTCATTGTCTCTTATAGCCTAGGGGCATTATTTTTTCTTTTGTTTGTGATATTGTGTCATTTTCACTAACATTGTGCTTAACCATTATTTGTGTTTGTTTCCTATTGTTTTGATTTTTTTGTTCTTTTCCATTTGATGGTGTTTTTTTAATTTGTTTTAATGCTTGTTTTCTTTTATTGTCATGAATTAACTTAGTATATACGTGTTCATTGGGTGATTCCTTGGGCACTATACTTAATTCCATCCATAGTCATACATCAACACTATCATCATAGTTTTTATCATTGGTGCATTATTTTTAATATTTATTAGATCACATGTCAGTCCTTATGCATATTTTAGATGAGAAGTTCCATGGTCAAATTACTTGTAAGATTTTCCAAGCTGATTTTTATTATAGCATGTGATGGTATAGCATCATAGTATATATGACACCTTTTCCATTTACCATATTATTCCCATCATTCTACCATGATAACTAATCTAAAATATGCATAAGGACTGACATGTGATCTAATACTTTCCCAATAATTAAAAATAATGCACCAATGATAAAAACTATGATGATATGATTATAACTACATATGGGTTGATGTATGAATATGGGCAAATCATTATCCTTTTATGTTATGTCAATGAATTAAGTATAGTGCCCAAGGAATCACCCAATGAACACGTATATACTAAGTTAATTCATGACAATAAAAGAAAAAAAACATTAAAACAAATTAAAAAAACACCATCAAATGGAAAAGAACAAAAAAATCAAAACAATTCAACAATAACCTCTTAGAAATTCACCTCCAATCATCTTCTGACATAACAACTATCAATTTAGCTTATGGACCTATTAAGTAGGGCACCTTACCAAACCTTGAAAGAGCTAAAATTCTAATCAAATTGAATCAACTAATTAAACAAGATTAAATTCTTAGTTGAATTATTCATTTGTATTTAATGAATATCTAAAAGTGGAATTTCTAAAAATCAATATATCAAGCCTTTTCATCATTACCTTTATGATTTTTCAAGCTCTTCCAAAATATCTCAAAATATCTAATTTGAGAGCCATGCCTAGTAATTAAAAATAAAAATTACATGATAACTATTTACTCAACTGGGGTTAGTCTCAGCTCACCTATGGTTAGTTTTAAATGATTCCATATTTAAACTCAACCTTAACTCACCTTAGGTGAGTGTTAATTATTGAGGCTATAAATACAAAGCCATTCCTATTAAAGTCTAAGCTATTTTGGTGTAAATTTATTATGCGAAAATATCTTCAACAATATCTCTTTGTATAGTTTTATAATGCCTAAATGCCTTGAAATTAGTGTTACCATGATCAAATTATAATCCAAGCAATCAAATCCAAGGTGCCAAGGATAGAAGGATCCAAACAAGCTTCATTGTCAAAGGCTTCTTGATGCACAAGCTGAGTAAGCCATTTCAACAAGCCATTTGGATCCCCAAGGAAGGTAAAAGAAAGTTTTTATTTTATGTTTTAGTTGTGTTTTCATATGCATGCTTGTTACCTATGCTCTCCATAGTGTCTAGGCTATAGGTGTTAGGATTCTAGTGTGTTGTTTTGATTTGTTTTACTGGACTAACACAAGACTAACCTCCCCTATACATATTCTTTGTCCATAATATCAAGGTAATTAATCCATGGTAATAATTTACATGTCCATTTTATGTGTTGAGATGGTTATGGATCTAATATTTCCACATCATTGGAGATTATTTTGAAAAACAAGATGATATTTATGATGGATCTTGTGGTTAATCCTAAGATTATGATTAGGATTTTATTTGTGTTTATACTTAAATTATAAAATATGGTTTAACTTATCATTTCTTATCTTCTGATGACATGGATCAAAATGTTTGGATGCTCCTATAAACCAAGTTATTTTTTCTAATCATTTTTTCATGTACCATGTAGATGTTGATAAACAAAGGGAGAGGAGACATTGGTGGTTTTTGAAAAAAGTGGATTCTAATATTCACCACATTATGTAGCTTTATAATGTTTATAATAGGCACAAGATACTTCAAATCATCCTCAAACATGTTCAGATGTGTTACTATCATGTTTTTAATCTATAACCAAAAATTTTCAAACTTCCCCACTTAGATATGATATTATCCATATTGAGTCCATATTATATAAGGGAAGGAATTAGTTGGTCAATAATCAGCATCTAGAGAAAGTGATCCTTCAGGAGATGTGCACTAAAGTACCATAAATTGGTCTTATAAATATTGAGTTATCCTAGTGAGTAATATTTATAAATTCATTGTAATCTTTGTTGCAAGGAATTAAAGATAATTAAATTCATCTTCTAGCCTCACCATTCAGTGCACAATATCAATTACACCCTTCCTCACATGTTTTTCACCTTATTTTTATACCATTATTGTCACATGATGAAATCCATCAGAAATAATACTGGTTCATAAATAACTTAATTAATTGGAACTCTTCTAATTTTTATAGCATATTGTCTATAATTTTTTAGTAGATAGGGGGATTATTCATCGTATAGTCCTATAGATTGCAAAATGATATTTTTGTTGATGTGGATCACTATTTATTTAAAAAATGAATATATATATCATTGTATATATTTAATATATAAATTATCATTTCCTCATGTTGGCCAAAGATAAGAAATCACATCAAATATTTGACATCTAACACCAAAAATCTACTAGGAAGTGTAGTTACTCCATATTTAGGCATAACTCCTTATGGTTGAGAAAACCACTATGTTTTTCACATCAATGAAGTCAAAATTATCATCATCACTCCATTTATCTTATTTTAATGAAAATAGAATACCCATATATTCCTTCTGAGCATCCATGAAAGGAACAATGGTCTATTTCATGACCATATTATCTTTTACTTTTTCCTTCTTCTATTGGATGCAATGTGAACAATTTTGATCAATATCATCATTAAACTAAAAATTTCTCATTGGATATCAACATAAATTTTCTCATTCACATAATTTTGAAAAGTATGAGTTATATTGGTATCCTACCTTTTATATAAATCCAACCAAAATCTTACCCTTGCTTGTGTCTATCCACCGATCTACCTTTTGCACCTCTGCATGCTTGTATTAAATTCAAATAGTCATTTTTATTTCATACTATGAAATTTTCATATCTTATGAATTATTTATTTATTTGACTTCAAGGATGTGATTTGATATTATTTATTATCCTAACACTTTCCCCTTTTGAATATTAATTAATTTTCAGAATATCTACTCTCTTTTAGAATGCCATGGTATTATTTTTGTCTTGTCATCAACTACCATGTGTAGTTATTGGTTATTTATCCTTTATCACTTCTAGTTTTTTTTATCACACCTCATTCCTTGACTTATTATCTTTTTCAAAACCATCAAAAATATCTCTTATGAACTTGATCTTGTGTCACTTTAAACAAATGTATCAAAAAAATCATTGCACTATAAAATGATCTTTCCTACGATTGGAATCACATTACATTATCATTATTAAATATAGTACTAGCACCCAATAAAAAAAATATTAAAAATAAAATCCTAATCTACTTTGTGCCATGTAACACTTATATGTGAAATCCCTAGTGCATGGAGTTCATCGATGGTAGGGATTGAACTAATAATAATTTATCTTTCTTGGAAGAATATTTCCTTAAGATCCCAAAGTAATATAGTGATTTGTTCTAACACTTAATGAATTATATAAGGTACTTTATATCTAATATGAAATTTTCTTAGGCATGTATTAAATTTTATTTCATATAATATGACCATTTGTTCAAGTTGGAACTCTTTAGATCATAGGTTGCGATCATGCCACACCTTTTAACTTTACATATGAACCTTCTAAGTCAATTTTACTAATAACCATGTTTTTTTTGTGTGAATTAGTTCCAATAAACATTTTTTCAAATATTATTTATCTCCTAAATAAATTATCATTGTGATTCATAGGCTTATAACAATTTATTCAATTAGAATCACATTTTCCATTTCATGAACAAGTTAAAATGGTGTAAATCCAGTCATATGTGTATAGTTTTTTATATTCCCATTATATTTATACTATGTATTCTTCCTATTCATCTCTCTTAACATTAACTATTATAGTAAGAAAATTATCCAACACCTTATTAAACACTTATGCATATCCATTTGCCTGAGGATGGTACATCAAACTCTTATGATATAAAATTGTAAACTCTTAAATTAAGGTTTTGATAGTCTTATTAAAATAATGTGTACCCTATAACTTATCAATTATGAGGGAATATAAACTTAGTTATGAAGATTTCATGTAAAAATTTCACATTGTATTTTTTAGTACAACTTGGAATCAAAGTTTCTTCAACCTGTATAATGAAATAGTATTCCACATTTATAATATATCTATCACTATATTAATTAGATATATAATTAGTAGGCCTCATGAAGTTAATTCCATATTGATAAAATGGTTTCATTTCTAAAATTTTACTCAATTCCATCTTATCCATTTGGTTGGGTTTTCCCATCAAATCATAGACAACTTAGTGTTTCAAAACCTTGTTTGCATCCTAAAATAATATTGGCCACCAAATCCCACCTTGTAATATTTTTTTCATAGTCAATTCACCTAAAATATATCCTCCTGCTATCCCATGATGTGTTTCTTATAATACCTATAGTCTCTCATGTTCTAGGGCCATTTTTTGCATAATATAATCCTTTCCTAGTTTATAGTGAAACCCATTGATAATGGTAAATGGTAAATCTCATGTTACTAATTATTTATTGTCACATTTTACACAATGTATAGAAAATATACCATTCTAAATGAAGGTTTTGATATCCTTTAATTTATCTAGTATCATATTAACTCTAAATAGGTGTGCATATAGAGATTCATCCTATAATTCTTTGGGTTCCTCCCCTATTTTAATATAGATAAGGTAGTATGGTTCAGTATTTTCCTTAGTTTTGCACTTATTCTAAAATAAAATTCTTAAAATACCATTAACCACTTATAAATTCTTCATCCTAATATTGTTTTATTAATAAATTATTGTAATTATTGGTGATAAATGAAAAAATTGAATGGGGTAGTCAAAAATTAATTTCAAAACTTTTAGTAAAAACACCATCATCATAGCTTATCAATTTATCTTAGTATAGTTTTTCTTATCCACTACTAACTTATGACTTGTGAAGTGAATCAAATTATCTATACCTCCATCTCTTGGTTACATTACTATGGTCCCATTAATGTTCCTTATGCATCAACATGAACATGGAACAATTTATTCCAGTATAAAAACCAAAATTAGTGTTATGAATAACTTTTGCTTCAACTTTATAAAATGTTTCTAGCATTTAAGAGTCCATTCAAATTTAATTTCTTTGCACAATAATTATTTTAGAGGTGTTGAAATGGTTGTGTAACCTCAAATGAACTCATGATAATAACTAGTGTGACATAGAAATGATCACACCTATATAATGATAATGGGTGGTTTGACTCCAACATGACTATAATTTTTGTTTAGTCTTTTATAATTCCATTGCTACAGATAATATGTCTAGTCATACACCAAAAGGTGTGAAAAATATAGATTTTCTTAGATTTAATGTGATTCATAGAGTCCAAAATATTTCTAACATTAATATTAGCTTAGATAGGTGTTATTTCAATAAATATAAAACTACCCAATCATACAAGTAAATTTTTATAAAATCATTAATGAAGTCTCTAAATTTTGTGTCCACTAATCTAGAGAAAATTATTGGTGTGTTTTTAGGTCCAAGTGCCATTACATTATAAGTAAATGATCCCCATTTTGATGTGAAATTAATTTTTTTTGGTCTTTATCTATGATGTGGATTTGATGATGTCCACTCAAACCATATATGAATGAGTAAACTTCATGTCTATTGATATATTCAAGTACCTCATCTATGAATGGAATTTAGAAGGGATTATTGACATAAACATCATTTAGTGGTAGGTAATATCCACAAACATGTATTCCATTATATTTTTAGGTTGTATCACCATGGGACTAATCCAATTTGAATTCTCAACTAGATAAATGATTCTAGATTCCCTCATCTAAACTATTTATGATTTTACCTTCATTTACATTTTAGGATTCAGCCTATAGTGTCACATTTTTACTAGGTGTGTGTACTCATTTAGTTCAATATGTATCTTTCCCAAGGAATGGTACATGCTTTTAAATTAAAATAACTTCATTTAAAACACATATTAATAATATCACAACAATTAAAATGCCTTAGATATTTGTTATAATGGTTTTTAATTTTTGTATTATCTCTATACCAATGTTCTAAGTTTTTTTTCACATTGATTCTAGGTAAATTTTTCTTGGTTCAATTTGAATGGAATCCATAACCAAATTTTCTAGCCTAATTGATATATAATATTGAGGTTTAATAAATAATTATCTTATATTATTTATGTTCATCCTCTCTAGTACCTTTATGTCCCTTTTTAGTTCAAAAAAATCTTTCAAATCAAAATCCTCCTCACTTTCACTATGATTAGAGTCACTTGCACTATTACAAAATCTATAACAATATTTCAACATAATTTCATATTTTTCCTTCTTAATACTATACTCTTTTATATATGTTTTAATGCTAGTGCTTGCTTCAACATGTCATTTATGAGCCTCCATAGAAGGTATATCCTCTTCTCTCCCATGACATAATAAAATTAACAATTTATGCAAGGCCCTAGGTACCATTAGATTTTCATCTTCAAATATAAAATATTGAATAAAATCATGTTGAATTTTTGGCCATGTCTATGTTTCTCATATGTGTTCCTAATTCATATACTAGGCCTTGATTAGAGATAAGGTATAATGAAAAACATGTGCATAATACATTGGCTCAATTTTATGTGATTCCCATACTTTAACACATTTATAATCATGAATACTTGGTTGTTTTCCCTTCTATAAGAATGGCCACTTTTCTAAGATATAAGTTTCAATGTGAAACATTTCTTACAAATGAATTTCATTTAATATATGAATAGCCCACCAACTCACTGCAACTGATTTCAATGCATAATTTAGTGCACTGATTTGCATCTTTATATTTTGGATATAATTATCCATCTTAGAATAAACTATATTATATATTTAATATAACAAGATTTATGTATTTATATTTTTATAGTAAACACAATTTTCATTGGTCTTACTTCATGATCTCCACACACCCAATTAATCATATGAACATCTAAATCACCACTAATTAAGTAAGTTGATTCCCGTAGTATATTTCCTTCCTTAATGGGTTAAATATAGTATCTAATAGTAGGAGTTAATTAGTGGATAAGATCAATCTCTGATCATGTATGATAATGTATAAATTGGGACTTACATTATTCTATTTATATCTAAAGGCATAACTGGAGTGTCTAATATGGTTGGACCCATGGTTGATTTATTTTCTACATCACCAGTGTTTATTATGTTATCTATGAAAAATAAGGGAATTATATACTTCACATAGATTACACTTTCAAATCCATATCAATTTGAACCAACTATCATCCTTGTATTTATATGGTGAATACACTTCCTTTGGTATCATATATGGATTTCACTCATATTTATTCAGAGGCATGACAATAATAACATCCTCCTAGTGTGATTCTAATTCATTTTCCACTATGTTGATAGTCATGAGACCATCATAGGACCATTTTTTAAATTAAATTAAGATAATTAGTTACATTTTTACTCATGTCAATCAATTTAAAATCCCCAAGAAAACTTTAGTTGGCTACCTTTATATTTACATCTTTTAGTCTTCCAATAGATTTGACTCGATCGTAGACTACCAAACTTAGAGTAGTGTGGCTATAGATTAGATTTGGCCTTATAATATCTTCCCAACTTGATCTCAAGATCATATTTAAAGTTTTTTTGAATTAAAAAATAGAATTATAAACTTCATATTCTACAAACTTGATGTCCTTTATTAAATCCAGATCCCATGGATTCTAAATTTTGACATACCAAACCACTAACTCTGTTCTCTTTTGTCATCTTTGTGTAAAATCTAAAAAAAATTAAATAAATTTTAAATATTTTATGATATGTATTCATTTCATGAGGTAATTACCAATTTTATCAATTCTATCAAATCTAACTACTCCCTCTTATCATAGGATCCAGATGATCTATCCATAATTTAAGTATTGGTTATCACATGATCTCTTTCACTAGTATTTTTATTTTAGATTGACTATAATAATTGAGTTTCTTAATTCATCATATCATTCTCTCTCATAGGGTCTAGGTATTTATCCTCTTAATTTTATGATTATGTTTTCTTCAAGCATCTATAGAGGTGGAAGACCTTGTTATCTATGTTTATTCCTAGTAATAACTTGGACAAAAGCCCATTTTTTAGGGTGAAAATGTACCATGTTCACATTTCACATTATATTCTCCTTCTTATGCTTCTCTAAGATAAGGAAATCATCAGTATCATTTTGTCCTATAGTTTTCCAATATGTGTAAAACAATTAATGTTTCAAGTTACAAGGATAATTTTATGTAATATGATTCATTTCTCCACACGAATAATAATTAATAGGATATCATGGTTTCCTAGTCCTTCACCTTCTCTTTTAACTATATTTATTATAAGCTCCTTGATAACCTATGTGTCTTTAAGGTAATCCCCACCCTTGTTTTTGACTATAATATTCTTTTTATTTCTTTTGAGAATGAGGTGCCCAATTTGGTTGTTATTGTGGTTATTTAGGGGTCCATCCCCATTGGTACTATAGATAAGGATGTGTACACCCATGTTGATACTGAGGATAAAGAGGATTCTACCCTATTCGGTACTAAATAAACTAAGGAGTCCACCCTCATGTATTTTGTGCTACTAAAGGACCTTGTGAACCTTGTTTTTCAGCCTATAGATCATGAACTCGAGTATATGGTTTCAGAACGGGAGAATGTTGTGTAACAACTATGAAGATATTTTGAGTGAGATATTATTTTGAGAGCCCTAAAATTATTTTCATCATGGTTATGAGATTTTCAAAAAAAATATAATACACTTTGTGATTATTATACATATTATATTAAATAACAATTTGTAGTTACATGCCCTATAATGTGGCATTCTTTTTAGAACTCTATTTTAATCTTTAAGCATTTTTTTTAATGGTGTTCCTCTTTTCCACACTCAATGCACCATATAGGTTATCTTAGCTTATTCTCCTCCTAAAATTCTTCCATCTTATGTAATATTTCATCTATATTGGCATCAATTTTTTGTAATTCTAGGAGGGTATTATCCATAATCCTTTATCTGTTCAACCTTTATATCAAAATATCTTAGATTAGTTTTTATGCTAAATTGAGTCTAGCCTATAAATGGATCTTGTTTCACATTAATAAGGTGAATTTTTAGTATCAAAAGATCTTAGATTAGTTTTTATGCTAAACTAAGTCTGGCATATAACAAAATGGATCTTGTTTCACAAGCCTTATATAATATAAGTATATTTTTTTGGATGTTGAAACTAAAAATTCACCTTATTAATCACATCAAGAAACCAAAAATCATATTTACATATGGATTCTCATACATTTTGTCTAATTTATTTTAGATCTTGAATGGATTAACTAACACACTTTTTCATCTTTAATTCCCCTATCAATTTATCTTTAACCTAATTAATGGGCATAGTTGCATGATTATTATTAAAAATGAAATCTATAGCTTGATTAGTCAAAGCTCATATGTGTTTACACTTCTTGTTAGCATCATCCATTACACTCTTAACCTACCACTTCATTTTTTAGGTTAATAAGTACTACTTTAGATCAATTAACCCATCATATGACATCAATGTAAAAAATATCCTGAGTAATGCCATAACCCTACACTTGGGCTACTTATGACTAGTTTGAGTGATGAATGCGTTGGTATTTATAAACTAGTTGTGATTGTGCTTGGTATAATAAAAGTATTGAAATAAATGGTTGTGTTAGTTTCACCTCCACTTTACTTCTTATACATGTCTAACATTTATGCAACTTATTCAAACCACTTCATATTTAATTTTAAATATTTAAATAATGTTGGTCTAATATTATCAATAATTAAAATAGGGTTGGGGGATGTTTCCCATTGGATAAAATGAACCATACCTAAATTATCTATCATGATGACCCCTGAACCTAATTTGAACCTATTGACCAAATTTGACTTTTAGGTCAAACTAGGATACTCCTAGGTAAAAAATTGATTTTTAGGTCTATAAGGGGGTATAATATTTTTTAATGAATGAATTATAGGTAATTTTATGTCAATTAATGTTGTACTAGATTTGGTCAATTAGTTTCTAGGTCTATTTATCATTTTGGGTCATTTTAAGGGTAAAAAATAATGTATTTAATGCTTTGTATGGGTTTTTTGGGAAATGTGAAAGTGTAAAAACATTATTTCATGCCCCATGTGTCATTATAATTCTTATATGTCTATTTTTAACTGAAATATGGTATGTTGTTTATAAGAAAGTTGGTTTTCTTGGAAAAGAAAGAGAAAGTGGTACTTGTACGGCCTTCTTGGGTAGTGTACCACTTGGGAAAATAATAAAAGTGTCTCTTCAACTCCCCCACACTCATCTCCATTATTTAATTGATCTATATGTTCCATTTCTTGTTCAAAACCATTTTTCTCTCTTTTCACCTTTTTAGACATGTAGAAGTGACTTGTAGGTTTTTAATTAGTACGACTAACACAAGGGGTTTCAAGAAAAATTATCCTAGGGAAATATTCTACACTTATATACCTTAAAATAAATATAATATTTTTGATAAATGGTCAATATTGATGTATGAACCATCCATTTGAAGTGGACTGTGCAAATCTACTAGCTCATCCATACACCCTTTAGGTTTTGGTCTCATTTGGGAGATTTCATGTAAGTCATTTATTGAGATTTATTCCAAATAAGTTTGAATTACTTATCAAATTCTCCCCACACTTGGTTTCATGTTTCATGAGGTCTTGATGTGCTAATCATCTCAATTTGTATGGGGATACATATTTTTGAGTTGTAGGCAGTCTTACACCATTTTTAGAGTTTTATGCCTTATCAAAAGTTAAATAGGGTTTTTTTATAATATTATATATGTTTTAAAAGTAATTTTGACTCCCATCCACACTAAAAATTCATTCTAAAAGACATATTCATAAGCCCATGTGCTATACCATAATCATTGGTTATCCCTGTCTACTTTGTATCAGGTGTTTACAAGAAGAATTTCACTTTGAAAATGAGGTTTGAAAGTTTTTTTGAGAGTTTTAAACATCATAATGTCTCATCCCAATATAATTTTAAGATATTAAGTGACCATGAAAGGGAATGTACACCACACATGTTCCCATTTTTAATTTTCTACCTGCCTACAATCCTTATACACCTATAGGTACCCTCAAAAGATAAGTTTGTTGAAATCAAACTTGAATCCTTGAATATGTCCTTGAAAATTCAAATAATACATTTTGAATCTTAATTTAGGATTAGAACTCAAATGGAGGTCTAAGATGCTTATTGTTCACCTTTCCCTTTTACTATCTGTATGCATGATATTGTTCACCTACATGGTCTCTCTTGGCATCACCATAATTAAAAGGAGATTTGATAGTTGTTTAAAATATTTTAGAGTCTTATACGAACATTATAAAACTTATAAAATTCCTAAATTTATCATAATAACACATATTTAGTTGACTATATAAGTTTACATTTAATGCCTACAGACAAGAAAATGTTCATATATAGATAGCTTATCAAAGAGTATATGGACCATATAGAAATGTTGAAACATGAGTTGAAGTTTTAATTAAAGCCTTGATATGATATATAGACCATGATAGATGTATTTTTTAAGATAGATTGGTAGTTTGAGGTGAGAGTCTCTCCAAAGCATAATATGACTATTTTCAAGCCTATAGTCCCTAAAAAGTGCAAATAGAGGTCCTGAGGTATTTTGGAGATAACATATAGCATGTTAGTTAACATTTATAAACATATAAATGGGTGTGTTTAATATCTCTTAGAATTAAAAAGAGAATTTAAAGTTTTTATAAGGAAAGGATCAATGGAGAATGGTGTTTGGGAGGCCCAATGTTGTTGATAAAATCACTAAAATCTTGTAGTTTCATTTACAATTTGGGGTTTGAGAAACCCTCATTCAGATTTGATAAACTCAAACTAAATATTCACACCTAAATGTTTCTAAATATTTTAATCAATCTTTTGTGACCCAATGATCACAAAGATAGGCTCATCTTCTATGCCTAGACCCTCATGTGCACCTGCATTCTATATATAGGTCTACGATGCACCTACAATAGGCAGGTAGTGAGTAGTGAGGATGATGTTTATAGAATTTGGTATGGTTTAAACATCAAGGAAGGATTCAAATAAATAATAAATTATGATAAATTCCTATATAAGGGTTTTCAAAAATTACATCAAGTTAAACCAGGCAGAGACACCTACAGACAAGGTCAAAAGGCATGAGGTCTCAGTCAATGAATAGTGAGGACTCCTTTATGAACCAAGGTGAATTTAAAAGGATAATGAGAAGGTAAAATGGTAAAATAAACCTATAGATACTTTTCTCCATATCCAATATACCTAATTATCTCCATATAGTGCAAAATAAGTATACATTGACCCTTTGAGACTGCAAGCTCACTTATAGCCATTGGAAATGACTGTATAGAATAATGAGCATGATTGAAGTTCAAAGTAATAGAGAAGGACTAAGAAGGTAAGAATTTAGGTTTAAGAAAGAATAGGATGATTCAAAGGGACTGAATGGAGGTTGATAAGAACCTTTCAAAACCTAAACAATCATATCCACTTACAGTGGGATTCATAAGGTAAACTCACCTACAGTCAAGCAAGATAACATAGGCTTATAGACTCAGGAGTATGGAGGGTTACAAATGCATAAGAATATTCCAAGTGTTTCAAGCAAATTAAAATTAACCTTGAATAGTTATATGATATTATTAATTTTTTTCTAAAGACAAATCATGCATAATAACCTTCAAATAGGTCTAAAAGATAACAAACACAATCAAGGCATAAGACTAGTCTAAAAAAGGATAGAGTATATGATGTGTTATAGCAAGGTTTATATTGGAAGGTGATTAAGATGGATTTATAAAAAGGTAATAATAATATCATGAACCTCATCTAAGGAGGTATAGTAAAAGAGACCCATTTTCAAAGCATTCACGATCCATGACAAGAAGGTTTACACACAATCTACGTCTAGAAGCCTATCTTGAGGTTTTGAGAAATTTAGAGAGTAAATTGACCTAGTTAAAGGATAATTTTTTGTGTAGAGTGTATATTTAAGTTGGGAAATCTCAAAAATAACTCCTTTAGTTTTAAAAACTAAGGGAAGTGTCCCTTGTTTTGTTTCAGATAGGGGTCACTTCCTCATAGATAAACCCTGGTAGAATTGAGAGAAAATGATAAAAGTTAAATATAGAAGGTGTGGAGGATTTTAAATAAGGTTAGGAAAGATCTAAAATATATATAACATCATGATATACCATAAGTAGGGAAGCCCAAAATGTAAAAGGTTATAGACAGCCTTTTAGGCATGACTATGCCTAGAGGCCAAATGGAAGGTCAACTTTAGTTTTGGCATGAGAAAGACATTAAAAATTATTGAATAATGTTTTAAAGGTGATTTTATATGTTTGGTATCTATTTGTGCAATAATAATCATCAATAAACTATTTTGAGCCTCAAGGTGCAGCTACTCTTACTAGGTAAGGGCTCATGAGGCCTAATGAGAAAAGAGGAAGTTATTCATAATTTTGGAATTGAAAATGATTTGAAACCTATTTTAATAGGTTAATAGAGCTACTAAATAGGTGTTTCATCTTCTATAATATAGATAAAATTAAGAAAAGTTAGTTTGGACCTCAAAACCACTCAAACTTGTGCATAATGGTGAAAACAAGCTCAAATTAGCAAGTTTGATCACTCATATCTCACCTAAGGTTTTACATGGGATTAAAAGGTATTTGGAGATGTTAATAGGGTCCACAAAACCATTTTTGTGAATTTTTTTTGAAGATTGGACATCCAAACTTTATGAACCAACCTTAAGACCAAAACAAGCCTAAAACCCTACTAAACCCTTGCTAAGGACCAGTTTGTGGAAATAGAGTTAGATAGATACTAAAATAGAATATTTTTTCCATAATGATAATTTTAGGTTTTATATTACTCCCTTAGGATAATTCACACAAATATGAGTTGTACAAACTTCTATAGATGGGGGTAAAAACAAGATTTTTCTCACTATTTTGTGTGTTGTGTAGGCTAAAAGAAGAGTTAAGAGATGAAAAAAAATTTGGATGTAATATTAAGAATTATTATAACTAAAAATATTCATTTAATTCCATTAACTAACTTATAATTTCCCCAACTAGGTGATTCAACCCAGTCAGTCAAATCTGGTATATTGCACAAGCTAGGGAGAAGTCTAAAAACATCAAGTGGATGGCATTTTAAAGTGACCCTAATGATTAAAATGACATATATGGAATTTAAATTTTTTTTAACTCCATACCACATATTTTCATGGAAAACTAAAGCCATTTTGAAGGCCAAGTGCGTAGGGTGCATGAAAGGAGTTCTTTTTGGACTGTAGATGATGACGGCTCACTTTCAGTTGATTCTAGAAGACTAGGCATGAAACCAATGAATGAAGAGGAATATATGATGTCCATAAATTTCATTTCAATAATTATAACTAGTATTCATTATTTATTGGATATCCAAATAAAGTAAATCATGAAGGTAGTTTTTTAATGCAAAATAGAGAGTTTTATACCACTTTTCACCAAGTTTGTGACTTGGATTGACACTTGTTGGTCCTGATCTTACATGGTTCATCCCAATAATTATTACATGAAAAATTAACTCCTTGTATCATCTTTAAAAATTTTCTTGTGATCCTTGGACTTCTCTTCTTCTCTCTCTTTTTCTAACTCTATATGAGTTAGCCATTTTGGCCATTTGATTTTATGTTCCACCTAAGTATGGTGAATAAATACTCATTTTTATACCATTTTATCAATGAAATTAATAAGTATTACTTCTTCATGACTTTTCATAAGTGTGTTCCACTTGAATGATGAATCTTGTTTAGTTAAGACTATGGATTCCTAGCATGTGGTCTCATTCTTACACCTTGTTTGTAGTTGGAAAACTTTACTTGCAAGGCATATGAAGTGTTTTAAGAGATTTCAAATGTTGATTGAGATAGTATTTTAATTATTTCCATTAAAATCATCTTGTATAGTCCTCTTATATTTACACATTCATCCATGACCTTACAATATAACATTGATGTGAGAAGATGAAGATTGAAGAAGTGTATATTTTAGTTTGTTTCTTGGTCTCAAGTGTAGAATGCAATTGGTTATAAGTCATCAATCAATTTGGTGTATCCCCTCCATTATTTTAGCTTTTCTTTTAGTTTCTTTCTCCCTTTTCACCTCTTAAGTTAGTTTTAGATTCAATCCTAAGTGGTACATCAAGGGACTTAGCCCTATCTAGAGACTCACCTCATTCCTTAGGCTACCCACAAGCCTAGAGGTGATTACATTGTGCCACTTAGATGAGGAGAGATTTGCGTCTCCTCAAAGGATGAATATCCAACTAAAAAAAAAAACCTATGTTTCATCATTACTTCTTGGAAATATTTCCCTTAACATTCTAAATATATTTTTAATCAACGTATCTTCTCACTAAACATATTAACAAATTTTTTATACTTACCCTTTAAATAGCCTCTTCTTTTTTTCTCTATTTTATTCCTTGGTCTCTTTATAATTCAATTTCCAATTCCTAGGTAGCCTCTACATATTATTTTATTTATTCATTCCCTTCAATCTTTTCTAGTGATTTTTAACCTTCAAACTCAATTTCTTCTTCTAGAGGTCTGATTCCTCCCATTCTCTTTGAAACTTACCTTCTAATCCTACTTTTAGCTACATGTAGCCCTTAGTATTCTACATAGTTTTTATTATTCCATATTTTTTGTTTTTGTAACTCCTTTTTAATCCCTTAAATTGTCTTAACCTATTACTCTCTGCTTTATCCATTATCTAGGTTTTGGTTCATATTAATTGGTTCATATCTCTTCATTCAACCTTTTCTAGTTCACATCCCTATAGTTCCCTATTTTACTACTCCATGTTGGTTGGAATCAACACCATGGTCATTTACACAACTAAAAAATTTAAAATCACATGGATTTTATTCAAAAATTTACCTCTGATCCCTCTAACAAATAAATCATATGTAGGTTCAAACATAATGCACCCCTAAATAACAAATTTTTCATCATATTCATCAATTTATTATTCACCTAATGGTTAATCACATAGGTCCATTTAGTTTGTAGGTTTCACAATGGTTTCAAATTTTCTTTAGTCCATAGAAAATGTTTTATTTCATGAGGTCTAAATCAATAGCAATTGAGTCTAGATAACCACGCTACAAGAAACTCAAGAAAATCACACCAGAATATTTAATATATTTCTCTATGGATATTATTATAAAAATATCCTCTATAGACATTCCTATTCTTAAAAATTCTTATTCTATGAACTTACGTATCCTCGTGTCTATATAATTCTCAAGGTTCCTTTGACCGGGTAATCATTTCAACATATTCAAGCCTTGAAAATGGAACCATTATTAAAAATAGTCCCTAAAATATCTCATTAGGATATCTCATACATTATAGTTTATGAATGTTTCAATGGGACACTAAATTACTATAGGAAATTATAGACATAATTAAAGTTAAACTAAGTATAATGTCATATACATAACTTTATTATTATTCAAAACCTACACATATTCACTTATTATAATTTGTATTCTTTTATGAAATCAAAATTAATCCTTATGTGATAATACATTCATTTATCATGATGATATAATCAACTCAATATAGATTTATATAAACTTTAGGAGATGTTCTCTATAAGAATACAGACTCAAAATATTCCTTAAATTTCTCTAACATTTTATCTATAAAAAAAAAGATAAATATAGACTAAAAATAGACTATTGCACTTTGTCTTCTTGATCTTTCATTTATTGTACTGAAGTATCTAAGGTACATGTTCAAACTTCCATGTGTTTCAACAAACTGAATGAAACTATATTTTTTACAAAATTTTCCATGGTTTACACTTTTCACACATTCAAATTTACAAAAATGTATGAAAATTATATTTCACATATTCTTATTAAAACACTAGTTATACATGGATCAATCACATTTTATTAAAGTGTAATGGTCTCCATCATGTCATTATGTAGTTTTAATAATTGAACTTGAAGTTATTGAGATTTCTACCACTTGGTTTGATCAACATACTACCCTGCTTCAACCATTAAGAAAATTTAATGTGTTTCATGGTACATGTGTGTGTCAATCCCTTCAATAATATCATATTTATCTATAGGTTACAAGTTTTCAATATCCAAATGGGAATCATGTTGTGTCTTTAGTTGCTCAAGAATTAGAGGTAAGGTTTAAGGATCTCCATATTGAATACTAGGTGCATGCCCAAGTATGGAGTTAGATAAATAATGAATGCATTATCACTAAATACATGAATAATAATTTAGGTACCATATAATATAGTCTTGATATTCTAATGCGGACCATTGGAACACTCTGTATGAAGGTGAAAATATACCTTATTCAAAACTCAAAATGTGTGAAGTGTGTGGTGCACATCACGTTGCTCCTTGTACTTATGTTAGAAGTGAGAGATAATATAAGAAACCTATTGATGATAGATTATACATAGAAAAAAAAATTAATGTCTTTGTTTTATTCCATTTATTATGTATGTGAATTCGTGCCAATTGGTTTATAGTAATAAATGCATAGAGGTGCCAAATACTAGAACCCAAGACTTGCCTAAAATGGAATATGCCTTGTAGAGTTATGAAATGATACTTGTGAAAATTTTGGATATACAACAAATTGTAATCCTAAATATGGGAATGTGCATGACTATAAATTCATAGAATATGAATAATTGTGAGCTTAATTACTTCCATTTACCCATTTGTTTCTGGATGAAATGTTATCAACCAATGAAACTACATATTCATCAAGTCCCATAATGCTTGCCAAAAGTGAATCACAAAACATAAATATTTATGTAATATGTTGGATTTTTGGAGTCCAATGTGGTCCCATACATGGATTAATAATTATTTCATATTATTAGTTACATTAATGTCTTTCTTTCAATAATAAACCATGATAGTCATCTTTGAAAACCTGCCCACTACAACAAACATAGTATCATGTTGATGATTCATCATAGGAAACATGATCATGAAATCCATGATAATATATTATCATGGTCTAAATGAATAATTAGAGGTGTGTAAAGTCCTAGATTCTTATTTTTGGGATTTATGATGCAATAAGTAATGTAATAGTTGATTTGTCACTCCATGTTTGTGTACGTATGTGGCCAATAAAAGTGTGACTACAATATAACTAGATTATTTGTCAAATTGAAGTGTAGTGATCAATTATTTTAATATGACTCATAAATGAGTCTTTGATGATGTGTACCAATAAAAACACATATATGCATGATTTTGTATAGAATCTATTCAAATAAGTAGAAATATCAAACCTATTTACCTTATGTGAGGTTTGTGTAGGCATCAAAAAATCCTCATCATGTTAGTAAAGGGATACCTAGTCTAAGAATTTATGGTTGAGCATGTACAACATTGTGATGAGGGTGTGAACTAGTAGTCTTATAGTGTAATATGATATCACTTTATCCTTTCCCTTCTTATGCTTGATCATGAGATATAATTATTTCCAGTAAGTCATCCACTTCATGTGGTG
Source organism: Torreya grandis (assembly GCA_037957365.1). Taxonomy (NCBI): domain Eukaryota; kingdom Viridiplantae; phylum Streptophyta; class Pinopsida; order Cupressales; family Taxaceae; genus Torreya; species Torreya grandis. Next base: position 2,750,682 of record JARHVA010001162.1, read on the forward strand.
TGCATTCTTAAACTTGATTATTTTTTTTAGAAATTTAGGTGGCTTATGATAATAAATAATAACTATCTCCTTCCCCAAGATGTAGTTTCAACATTATTTATATATTTTTCACAATATCAAATGACTCTTTTTCATAGGTGGATCATCTTACAATCATGTCACCAAACATCTTGAAGTGATATGTAATTAGATGTCCAAGCTACATGAGTACTATTCTAAGTGCATATTCAAATACATCGATGTGAAGTTTGAAGAAATGTTTAATTTTAGGCATTGATAGCATAAGTGTTATGCAAAAACATTACATGAGAGAATCAAAAGTAAATTATTATATGATTCTAGTCAAACTTATATTTGGCATATGTTTTAGATTAGAGGTAAAAGCAGGTTTTGAAGGGGCCCCGAAACCCTTTAACAAAGAGCAAAAAAAGAGCAATCTAAGCCCACAGGCAACGCCTACAAACACTACAGAGAGGTAGTAAAAATAGATTTAGAGTGGTCCTGAAACCATAGAGATACAGCCGAACAAGACCCAAAAAATAGAAGTCTGAAAGAACAACAAATAGAAAACTAGCAAAATAAAACCAGAGATCAGTACCAGTTTCTTAACTAGAAAAAAGGACTAGATTATTCATCCAATTCCAGAATCAACTTCATGGCTTCTTTTTCTTTCAAAGCAATTTCCTGGGTGGAAGCCTCCAGCAAAGCTCCTTTTTGTGTGTCTTTCTTTCTGGAACTTTGCCTTGTCCTCTTGCAGGGGCCCTCTAGTACTTTCATCTCCTCATTGGCACGTTTCCCAATATTGATAGCAACTGCACAAATATTGGATGTTACTTCATCCATTTTCTTTATGTTTTCCTTTATAAGCTCTCGGAGGTTGTTTTCATAAACTTTGAGCTTCACAGGGATCTCGCTTAACTGATTTTCCATGTCGTTTACTTTGTTCCAAGCAGCTTTCAGAGATTCTTCCAAAGTTTCCACTTTTTTCTTGAGATCAATGATCTCCCTACACAACCAGGAATCTAATTGCGAAGAAGACTCAGCTTTATTGTTAACCCAAATCAAAGGAGTGTGTATTTCCTCATTCTGTTTCTTCCCTTTCCAGTCCTCAACCTTTTTGTTTGGGCTATTTCTTGCTTCTTCAAAGAAGTCTTCTTGGCTCTTTAATTCCCACTCATTGAATCCTTCTTCAATTTCCATCTCTATGTTTTGAATATTTTCCTGGATTGGGATTTCCTTTTCATTCTTTGACGTTGGGTCCTCACCAGAATCTTCCTGGACAGTGTCATCCTCCTCGTCTTTCTGGTTTTCCTCCTTCTCTTCTGTTCTGGTAACAGAGTCCTCCTCAGTATTGACTTTGCCTTTTTCCATATCCTCAGATCCTTCTTCATCATTACTAGAGTTGGTTTCCTAGCTCTCTGTTCCTTCTTCTTCCACCAGATTTTCCTCCACGGGTTCTCCAATAAATTCCAGATATTTGGCATATGTTATTTGATTGAAATTCCAATAAATGTGTAATAAACCAAGGATGAACTTATAGTAGAAGTTTCAAGTCAAATAAATATCCTTAATTATATGATATTGTACATATTTAACCATATTATATTATTTTGATATTCTTTTGATCTACATTAATTCTTGTGTGGTTAATGATGTATCCCAAGTAGTGGGACAACATGGTGCTAAATGTAAACTTAGATAAGTTTCCCTAAAACTTTTGTTAGTTACATGCATATAAGATGTATAAGATATGTTTCATGTGTTCCTTATGATTATTTATAAATATGATAATTCCATCCAAGTAGATGATGATTAAATGGTTTATTAATAGCTTGATTAGATCATATATCAAGAGCATGAGTGTTTTTGGTGCATTGGTAAATTTGAATACATAAAAAAACATTTATATAATCCTTCATTTATATTTAAATTTGTCTTCCAAATTTCTTTAGGATAGACTAAATTTTGTTGGTAACCTAAATTAATGTTTATCTTGGTGAAGTATTATGTGCATTGAACCTAGTTTAGGAGGTCATCAATGTGTGGTAGTGGGTATAAATTCTTCACTATGATTATTTAATTGTGTAATAGTTTATGAAAAGATACCATGACCCATATATATTTAGGATAATATTATTTAGATAAAAATCATATCTCTCTATAGACTAAGATACAAATAATAGAGCATATGCATATATAAATATAAATATAGTGGCATAACCTTAGGGCATGTAGATCTAGTAGATGATAATCCACATCGATATCAAGTTTAAGATATGGTATATGGGGTCTGACTAAGTCCCAAGGTAAAACCAATGATATAAATAAATATTTGTAAATGGGTATTAAGGATATAATAATGAAACTATATGCAAGGTACTAAATACCATGGGTAACCTAGGTATAAGATAGAAAATAAATTAAACTAAACTAATTATAAATGACTACGGGATGATTGTAATGGTAGTCTAAGAAAATGAGTCCTAGATGAGGTCCTAAACTAGGATTTTAGTGATAATACTAAGCACAATATAATATACAAGATTTTTTGGCATACATATAACCTAAGCAAGGAAAGCAACATACATATTAATATAAAAAAAATCATAACATATATATTTACTATGTGAATGGAATAAATAGAATGGTGATAGATATATTTACCTTAGATTAACTTCCTCCTATTGAGTTTCAATGACCTTAAGCAAGGCTTGATCTCCACAAAAATAAGCTTCTATAACTTCTCATTTTACTATTTAAAGGCATAAATGGGGGTGCAAGTAGAGAATATAAGTGTTATATGTGTTGTAAATGATATTTTATGACCCTTATACATATGGATCTAAACCTATAAATTAACTGTAACTCTAATATAATAGTATTGATCTAAATCAATAAAATATAATCATATCAACCAACATAATAATTTATCAATAATCATTGATAAAGTATAACAGACATAGGTAAACTCAAAACTATATTGACATTGTTGATATAGTATAGGGATAAATAGGTAGGAAATGATTGTATCAGTAGTTTTGATGTAATAGGAAATATAAGGAGGTTACAAAACTAAGCAAAAGGAGATGGAGAAGGAAAATGGAAAAGAGACTCAAATGAGGCTAGGCTGATAATGATGAAGGTATGACTATATGGTAAGGAAACATCTCTTTCAAAGTACCATAAGATGACCTCACCCTTTTCCTAATGCACTCCTTAGGATGTACACACAAGTACATTGATGCATTGATGAGGACTACAAAATAAATTGTTAGTAAAATATTAAGATGAAAAATACCAATGTATACATATGCCCCACCCAAAGTTCATCATTTGTCATAGTAGTATAATGTGGGATGTTTCTTTAGTAAAGATACATATTAACATTAAAATCATAAAATAAATACTGAAATGAATGTTGATAAATGAGAATTTGACTACCTTTATGCATAATAGATGTAGGTGAATATCTTAGTTTTGATAATGGTGGGTGATGAAACTAAACTTGAAAATTATAAATATACAAGGATAAAAATAAATAAAATCAATACACATGTACACTAGATAGTAAATAAATGGATGTTTAGGTGTGCTCTCATACCACCCACTATTTTTGAGTGAACATGCACTTTGTTTATTTTCAATGAATATATTGCATGTTTCAATAAAAAATAAATTAAAGTAAATGAAAACTATCATAAAAAATATTTTAAAACCCAAAAAAATATCAAACCAAGAATGATAAGGCTGATATAGAACCAAAATATCTAAGGAAGTACATAATAACAAGAGAAAATCAACAAACCATCATGTTTGGGCTAAACCAAAAATAAATACCCCAAGGCAAAAAAATATAATAAGGGAAATTTGGTAACTCATCATGTTGGGGATAAAAAAAATTGAAAACTCCAAGGAAATAGATAACTAAGGAATGAAAATTAGAAATAAGACTAGTTATCACACAAAAAGGGTGAAACATAAATATAAAATTCAAGGTCCCAAACATATCTCAGAGAAATCCTAGAAATATAAGGCATTGACCAAGAGAACATCTCACAATAGCTCAAATATGTAGCTTTTATTTAAAATTGTAAAGTTCAAAGCGTAATCTCTAAAAACTAAAGTCATCATAATACTAACACATCTGAAAGAAATGAACAATAAGAAATACAATAATGGGAGAGATTTAGAAACAAACCTGACTATCAAGGAGAAAAAATGGAAGGATGGAAAAGACGGAATTACCAAATGGAAAACATGGTATTTTACTAAAAATGAGATGCTCAATCAGTTTGGTAAGACAAATATTTTCCAACATAAATGGCCCTAGAAAACCCTACCTATCAAGCATAATCTTCGGCTAACTAGTTAAGTATAAATATCATTCTAGGAAGACTAGTATGCATTTAAAAATAAATAGATCCTACCTTCCCACAACATGTTCCCCATTTCTTAGGACCCATTAAATATTCATATGTATACTATGAGGATTGGGTGCTTTCATGATAAATTACATGTCACTAATGATATAAATGGGACATCTTACCTTAGTCTACTATCCTATTTAATCCCAATGGATCTTGGATCTAATATAAGGCCAACTATAAAGTTCAAGATTTGACTAGGATAAGGGGTGTTCCAATAGTATTATCACATCTTACCTAGAGGCCATGTGTTTAATCTATTTTGAATTGAATGAATTAAACTAATAGATCTAAAATACTAAAATTGATATAAAATAATATATAACAAAATTTAATAAAATACATAATTTACAAAATTAAAAAATTGGCTAAAAAAATAAAATAAGATTAAATATATGCAAACCTCCCTAATACAAATCTTATGAAGATTGTGTAGGACGATTGTGAATAAAACCTAGATGAAAAGACCTTAAAATGGTGTCATGTATGAAAATAGGAATTTAAACTACACTCTAACAAGGCCATGATATAATTACATGTATACAATGCATCCTTGTTTATTGACAATTGCTATAACTTGGTTGAATATGTAGTTAATTTCTCAATCTAAATCTATGCAAGTGTTTGTGAGGGTTAACTATTTAATTGTTGAAGTTGGTTTGATGTATAAAGACTTGAAAAGGATTAAAACCCTAACAATTTCACAATAAAAATAAAATATCAAATACCAAAATAAGGGAATAGGGTTATGGTAATAAATAATATACCCTTATAAAACCCTAATTTATATGAGTGTTTTTTACATATCCCAAATGGGCCTCAAACTAATGTATTTATCCCTCTTAAGATGAGTGTGTGATACATGATTGTGAAACTATATTAATATAGCTGTAACATTGATTGTAATTATTGATAATGGGTTCCCTTGATGTAAAATGAAAGATATGTATACTTGTTCTATGATTTTTATTATGTATAAAAATTAAAATTTGAAGAAATTTTTCTCTTTTGCTCAGTGTGCACTAGGATTTATAATTGATTTGCAAATGTAATCTGAGAAGTCTTAATGTGCTTATGTAGGGGATTTTTTTTTTTTGATAAAAAACCTTTCCAAATGTGTGTAATGGAGAAAATAGATCATTTTTAAATTCAAAAATTAATCATTGGAGTGTGGGGAGCATGGATGTAGTATGGCCATATATGATCAAGTGTGATCCTATCCTAAAAGGAAAGAGACTATTGGAAAAGGTCTAGTATGTGAATGTAAGTAGACTAGGGATGTGTAATAGATAATCTAAGTAATTTCAAGATATTTTTTATAGTAATTCATTGTTTTGTAGATTTATAAATTTAGTGGAATGGTGAATAGGCTAAGGGAAGGATGAATGTCAATATTAAACATTTCCAAGCACTCAATTATTAATTTTATGTGTCTAGATGTTTCCCCAATTTACTCTAGTGATGTAACAAAGTGAAATTACTAGATAAAATTATATATGAACCTAAGTGTGTATACATAATTTTTATTTTGATGTGAAACTTGATCATGCAAGTAGTTATTTTTCATATTTGAAAATTGAAAATCTCAAACTTGAAATTTGAAATTTGAAAAGAGGGCAAGGAAAGTATTCACTTGAAAGAGTATACAATCTAATTTTCTTTTATATTAGAAATGGAGAAGTGTTTGACTTATTATTAAGTAATTTGGATAAATGTTGAGCCTATGGTGAATTAAGAGTGATCAAGTCTCAATTTTAAAATCATTGAATGCTCTTGAGTTAGAAATATTGTATGTTCCAACTTTCATTTGAATGTGTAGAGTACTCTATAAAATTACTGAAGGGGTGGAACCACCAATATTGGCTCAATAATATGAAAATTGTAACCATATATGTTGGGTGTAACTAGAATATAAAATTTCCCACTCACCATAATAATATGAATCACACCATTGTAGATAATTATTTATTCTGTTTAAAACAAAGAAACTTCAAAACTTTTGAACTTGATAAAATTGAAACTTGAGAGATTTTAAATTACCATGTACTAATTTGAACATGAGTGAATATATTTAAACGTGTAAAAAAATTTAATTGATATTGAATGCCATTTTAACTTGTAACTATATTCAAATTATAACTTCTAACTATATAAATGAGTGCACATGTATGTCACATGCCCTCACAATTTAAAATTTTGGAATCATGTTATAATTTTGAAAACTATATAGTGCCATAAATATGAAATTTTCTCATGAAGACATGACTTCTCAAAATAATCCCATTATTATGCCCCCATTTTGAGATGAGAGAAATAGCTTTAAAATCACTTATCTCAAAATAAATCATATGTTAAAGATAAAAACATGTAGTAACATTTGAAACTCTAAATGTATTACATAATAGTAGTTAAATATAACATTGAATTTGTATATGAAATATGTGTTAGATAGATATATAATTGAAGAACATAAACATGATTTTAATGATATGAATCATGGCACTGAAGTAAGAATAAAGAGTAGGAATAATAAATTATATGAATCATAACACCATAGTAACAAGCAATGCCATACAATGTCATGAAATTTGCATAATATGTCACATAAGGCTCAAAGGCCACATAAGAGGGACATGTAAATATAACATAAACACACAAGGTCAACAGACACATACAAATGGAATAATGATGACAAAAAATGAGTAATGTTTTACATACAAGGCCAAGGGCCACACATAATAAGCAAACAAATTATAACATATCATGCAATAAAAGAGAAGCATGGTCAAATGAGACTAATTGTCATTATCATATGTATTCATGTCATTTTTAGAAAATATCATTTTCATGTATCACTTACATATATGATTTATTATAAAATAAAATTGTATTATATGTATCTCAATATGGTAGAAAGGTTATGGATTGATACAACTTATTGAATTATTCATAGAGAATGAAGATATGCCCCCAACTTATCAAGGTTGTTAGGTAATAAGGAAAATATGACATAAAAGAACCATGTATAACTATGTATTTTATCACACTCAAATACATTGTGAAAATAAATTTGTATTTGAAAACTAAAATATGTTATATATTTAACATATAATCAATAACATATGGAAAGAAATAAGCTAGAAACAATTAAAAATGCTTGAGGTCCTAATTTCATTTTTTGAAAATATTTTGATTTTTTTTTTGAATTTTTTTGGAAATTTTGAAATATTTTCATGTTTTTGAATTTTTTAGATATTTTAATGTAAAAATATTTTAAAATGGTGCTAAAAATAAAGGCTTCCAAAATAGAGGAAGTGGGAGAGATTTGAACAATTCTCAACAAGGTGTTAAATCATAGTGTGAAAGTAGAAAGGAAATAAAGAAACCCCCAATGTATTTATAAATGAGTCATAAAAATGTAGCACAAATTATTGATAGATAAGAATGTACATACTCCTAAATAGGAAAGATATCAATTTAATCATGTAAATATAATGAAATCCATAGTATGGTAAGTATGAAATGGTAAGCAAGTGTAGTGCCATAGAGATAATCTATGTAGATTGTTTGAATCAGTTTGAAAATAAAGAAGGAAATTACCCATAAGGAAAATAAATCCAAGAGTTAGAATAATTATTGGATAAGGGATAGAATAAGTAGTAATGAAATCAAAGTAAATAAGTTATGTGCAAATGGAAAATTCAAGTAGTTAATCAAGATACTCAACCCAATTGGTGGATTGGGAGAAAGTATGAGCTTTTATCCAACCAAGGATATCATGAAGAGGATGCATATGTATATTCAATTTCATTATATGAAGGAATTACTTTGTGTGAACAGGAAGTGTTAATTGTATATGCCTATGAATCTATATAAGTGTTGTATGTTTTAATATAACCCTTTGAATCACCATTCTTATGCCCACGTAAACTTGTATCCTCATGTGAAATAGGAGAATATGTAATTACTTATACTTATGATGAATATTTGTAAATAATGGTTAGGAACCTATGTCCTACCATTCTTTTTAAATTATTAGTGTATTAGTCTCTATAAATGCATATGATTTATAAGCCATCCCTTGATCATATTTGAATTATCCCACATACATGGGAATTATTAGTTGTTAGAATATATTTAATATTTGAGTAAGTGTTGAGGCCCAATGAATTCATACACAAATATTATTGTAGTGAGCTTGCTCAAAAGAGGTTGTCCCCTTGAAGTGGCCTACGACTTAAAGGTTATTTTGGCTATTTTTCAAAGTTCATTTATTTTTTCGTAGTTCATAAACCCATGTAGAAGGATCCTCACATATGGTATCAAAGGACTTTCTCATCCTATAGGTAGATTTTGGATAAAAAAATTTAGCAGTGGCTTTCCAGGAGTTGTGCCATTTAAAAAAATATTTTTCCTTACCTCTATTTTTTTCATATTCATTATAGGTTTAAATAAGGTTAAATACCCCTTTACATAACTATGGGAAGTACTTGGGTATAATCCCTAAAACTCATTATGAGGAGTAAAAAAGGAACCCCAAAGTAGTTGGCCCATTGAGAGGACCTACTAGTGCCAATGGAAATAACCCCATCCTGATCTATTAGTTTCCACCCATGAGGTAGACCAAGATTTTTTGCTTAGTGGTAAATCTATGGCCAAGACTTTTTTAAAAAGTGATACTCATTCAGACAATATTGGTGTCCAAAGAGACTACTTAAAACCCTTAAGAAAATGATTAAACTTGGGTCCCATACCCCACATAATAATTTCAAAATCCCAACAATAAAGTGATCACATTTAAAAATAGTTGATCACTGTGCACTTACAAACGTGATTTTGGAAGGACAAACCAAGTGGAAATCAATTTTTCAAGAATTAAAAATTTTCATTTTTTTCTCCATATCTCTCCCTATATATTTCTATTGAATCTCAAAATTTCTTGTAATGCCTAAAATTACATTATACACATTTTTTATTGAGGTTCCATATCCAAATTCCACTTCTATTAGCCAAAAATGTCAATTTTTTATTTTTTTGGATCTTGCCTTAAATTTTTTAGGGTTTTCCCTCTTGATTTGAAAAATTCCCATAGTTTTCCTTTCCATTTTATGCTCCTCTATTCCTCTTGGAAAAAATTTCCAATTTTTCCATCACAATTCCAAAATTGCCCTTGCCTTTGTTAGTCCTAACCAAGGAATGCCAAAAAACTAGTAAAAGTACATTTACCCCTTTTAATTAAGCCCAAATTAAAATTTTGCTTACTGATCATGTCTTAGAATGTTTTTTTAATATCCCTTTCCAAAAAAATCATTGGTTATGTTATCCACTTATGCAATCACAAATATCATGTAGGAATAAATCACAACATTGAAATCCTAGGTCAATGAGTTAACCGCTATGATGTGTGGACTGAATCAACATAATATACTTTTGATTAATAAATTCTAGGAGTCTTCTTCAAAGAATAATATATTATCCCCTCACATCATGTGGTACCAATATATAATTTCTATTTTTCAATGGTATATATCCTATAGGATGGATATATCGAGCTAAACAATTCTTTAACCTTCACACTACTTATTCTGTCAACAAATTCCCAATTACTTCCTTCCACTTGGAACAAGAAGCACTCCAATGGTACCATTGGTTTCTCAAGTCCAATGATAAAATAAATTTTAAAACATTTTAATCCTTAATTTTTGTAAGGCTTGGTCCTTTTGCATTTGAGGACATTACATGAGTTCTCACCAAAATTTGCCAAACAAGCACAGTTCTTGATTATCAAATTTAATTTGAAAAACTAGCTAATCAAAATGAATGGTTATCAGATGACTTCTTCAAGAGTTATTTTATTAGTGGAATTAAAGATCTAATCCACTTGAAGTTGAAAATTTTTCATCTCAACAACATGATAGACACCTTGGGACTTGATAAGTTAGCAAAAGATAAACTCTCAACACAGTGTCAACCCCCCACTTTCCCACATGTAAATAACATAACGAACCAATGACTAGCCACAACCACAATGATCAAGCACCTTACTGAGGTAGAAATGTGGGATTTTTTAGCAATCCAAGTTACAACCTATAAAGGAGAGTGTTCAATTCTACTTTAAACCTAGACTAACATGGGAATGGACTAAAGGTTGTGAGTGACCTTATAAGTAGACTAGATTTCTAGATTATGGGGCTAGCTCCCCTGGTGCATCTATTTTGGGTTAGAATCACTGAAACATACTAATTTTTGGGTGAAAAGGAATAGATAATTTATAAAATAAACCTACTGATGTAGAGAATACACCAAATTGACTCACCTATCCTTGTTTCTAAATCCACTTCTTTTTATAATGACTCTTAGGAACACTTTTCATGTAATGATAACAAGATTATCCTAGTTATTTTATACTTTTAAATGTTATTTATCTTTCCTAATAGATGTTTCATTACCATCTCTTCCCACTCATCAACTCTATCAACATTCTCTAAGTTTCAATTCATTACTTTTCATAACTCTGCCTATTCTTCTCATAGTCCTTGTAGCCCTATTTGGCTCAAAATCCTTTTGCACTAATAGGTACAAGTGTACCTTGAGAAAATAATGAATGTTTTAGATACCCTTTTCCAATATCTATCTATTCTCAAATTTTCACACTTAAATTATATCTTGGTGGCACTTTTCTAATCTTGTTTAGGTTATTGTTAGGTCTCTTAGGTCAATTAAGACCTTATTCACACACAATACCCTCAAAAAGTACCATAATGTATAAGAATGCCTTGAATTATTCAAAATAATTAGAATAAGTTATTCTTAATCTATATACCAAATTTTAAAAACTTCTAACTATTAGAGCTCATTTTATCATCCAACCCCTAGTTTAGGGTTGATACTACCCTATGCAAACCCAGGACTATAAATAAATGATCTATGAATGTCTTAAAGGATTTTATGGATATTTAAAAACTTGGGTATCTATGTACAAGTCCTAGACACAATATCCAATCTTAGTTATTATTCCTTGCTATTTATAGTCTCAAAACATACTGCACAATCCATCAAGAAAATTTAGAATTGTTATCAAATTCCATTTGATTGTCAATCTTGAAAACATAGTTTGCAACCAAACTAGACAACTCAAGAATAGGGTCTGTGTTACCACCATCCATATGGGTTTTATATTTTCTCTATATCTTAAAATTTTCTATTAAAACAAACATGCATTATTAAAAATAAATTACCAATCATAGTTTCCATAGGGATATAAATATTTCAAATAGTAGATTTCAAAACATCAGCATTACCAAATGCACATAATTATCAATCACATTTATTTATACCCAAAAAATAAGGTTACCAATCTTTATTCAACATATGACATCATCCATTATTTTTATATTTTGTCTAATTCCCATGTTACATCAAATACTTTGTGTCCACTGACTCATAAAATTCAAAAAATTATAAGCTTATATACAAAAATAACTACCAAAACTAATTCTTGCAAGCTTCTAGCTCATTCTTGAAAACTATCTCCTATGGTTATTTGAATGATGTATGACTTGAAGAATTTGACCACATGTTTTGTGGCCTCTATTAACCCCTATAGACCTAACATAATCATTAGATAATCATTGTCTTGCTAATCACATCCAAAAAATTCTTACAACTTTCCCCAAACTTTCAAATATTCAAATGATGTCTTTTGGTGGGAAAAGTTAGAATTCAAATTTCATGTACCTTAAGACTATCTATACTCCACATATGGACTTATTAGGACCTCTAACACCTATGAAACACTTAATGGAATATATTATGACAAAAATGAAACAAATTTGGGGTCGTTATAGAATGCCCCTGCATCATACTACCAAGATGGAAAAATGTTTGCCATAGGAGTTTGTTAATGCACTTGGTGTATGTTTTTGTTTGACTACAATGAACCTCCTTATAGAAGGTATCTTATCATAATTTCTTATGATAGAGGTGAACATGTTCTTGGCCCCCATAATTAGGTCTTCTTTGGTTCAAATTCTTATTAAATAACATACCTACATATAACATAAATTTGTTAATAAAAATATAGTTATTATCAACTTCTTCTTGCATTGTATGTGTATACCACTCTTCCTTCTCTACAAAATAATTCACCTTATCCTTCTTTCCATGAGAAAATATTTCTAAAAATGTAGTCTTATTTTTTCATAAATGCTTCATGTGTTTCCCTTTCTATTTCATATACAACATGTTCTTTATCCTTGCATGCCTCATACTTATGTAAACTCTTAGTTTGTTATTATACACCTCCATTATGGCTACTCTATCTCATGTATATTAAAGAATTTTATGATCCTTTTCACTATCCCATATCCTTGATTTGTCACTCTTACATGATTACCTTGTAAATCACTTGATTTTCTCTCATAGGTCTGCTACATATTTCCCAACTCTTTGACATTATCTTCTTGTTCAAGACTGTCAACCACTCTTTCTTTGGCTTCCACAATCACCTAAGGTTGTACATTCATATCTTTATTATCATTTTCCTTGACTTGTTCCAAACTTTTATTAATGGCTAATTATTCCTTACCTATACTTTCATCACAAAACAACATATTTTAGATAAAATTTGGAGCCTTCATGGCTTTCTCTTGGGTTGCTTCTTTCTTGGACACCTCATTTTCCATTTTATTATTTTACTTGGTGTCTTTTCCAAACCATTGCTCATCCATCTTAGATATAATGATTATTACTAGTATGTTATCATCTTTCTCATAAGATTGGTTGCCTTGATTATTATGGCTATCTTCTTAATTGATCACTCTCATAGGTGCTATGTATTCCTTATTTTGAAGACTACTTATTATCACCTTACATTCTAGTTAATCCTCTCTCACGTCCATCTTTGTGGACTCATAACTCTTCAAACTCACCATTTCAAGATAACTTACCTTTTCTTCTTTTTTAGGAGCTTTTACCAGACCCAAACTTTCCATGGCTTTTCTCTAATACTATCTTATTGCCATCATCATTATTCTCTCATCTCTTCTTTCTTCTTCACCCTTTAATGGGACAAGAATGTGTATCTCTCCATGTTAATTAATGGTGTATGTATTATATTAACCATCACGAATAACATTCATATCAAACTACCATGGTATTCATACTAGTAAATGACAAACATCTATGGGCATAATATCACACAAGACTTTATCTTTATATCATTCTATATATAATTCGACCTAACTTTGTTCACTTACCAAGATTTGATGTTCTTTATAAACCCATACAACCTTGTATGATTGTGGATGTGGCATCCTCTTCAATCCTAATTTTTGAACCATCTCTAAAGATACAATATTATTAGTTCTTCCTCCATTAATGACTAAATTACAAACCTTACCTTTTGCTTTGCATCTTCTCTTGAATAAGCTTCTTCTTTGGGTTGGTTCTTTGACTTGCTTTCTATACTAAAATAATATTATCCTTATGAATAAATATTTATTTTTTTCTTTCCCTCTTTCATCATTATCTTTTCTTGTATTCTGTTATTGCATACTTCTACTCATATTCATTGAACACTCTACTTCCCTATGTCCCTCTCTATGGCAATGCTAACATCACCCTTAAAATCTTTGTCTTGGTCCATGTCTCATAGGACTTTTATCTCTTCTAAATCTATTACCTAAAAATGATCTGATCTACCATGCATGATGTTTTACTCCCATGCCTTCTTATTTAACTATTTCTACGTACATTTGTAGTCTCTCTTGAACCATCTCTTCATTTTCTTTCTCATTTGTCCTTGTTTGTAGAGGTACTACTTGACCTTGTTGCCCACGATTTATTTATTCTCTCTCTATTACAAATCCTTTTAATCTCTCTTTGAGATCATCCT